>OX387403.1:6000000-6341296 GCA_947563765.1 Anarsia innoxiella
GACGACCGCGGGGTTCATTTTTCAGGTCGAAATTTCCAGAACGGAAGCGAGCAAACCAAAAACTAGTGGTTCGTTGGTTTGTAGTGTTAGCTCCGTACACGTCGTTGATGTTGCGAGCCTCTTGTGCCGCGTTGCTGCCACGACGGAACTCATATTCCATAATTACTCGAATTTTTAACGTATCCATGTTGACGAAAATGATTGAAATGCAATGAAAATGTAACACTAACCAATAAACAAATGACTGTTTTTGGAAAAAGAATTCCATATTTTTAAAATGAAATTAATTTGAAATTAGAATTCTTAGCTAAACAAAAAATATTTTTAATTAAAATGGCCAGTACTGTAAAACGGCAATTTCATAGGTAAAGACCTATTAACATGTTGGAATATGAAGCAAATAGATAGTTACTAAGATTATATTGGAGATATAAAACAATCTACTTTTATGAAAAGTTCAAAGGCACCAGCGGCCGAATTTACAAAATTCATTAATGATTACGTTGATCATCACCTAATCATTTATTAATCGAGAAAGGTACCAAATTGAAACGTTATTATGATTGATTAGATTATTAAGATATTTGAGTCTTAATAAGGTGTAACAAACAGTGATACATTGTGGTCAAACAAGAAAGCTCCCAGTAGTGGTCCGTGCATGTTTGACTAGAACATTAGCGGTTGCGCCCGCGCCGCCCTCGCGCGTTCTCACGCCCACGCCGACACGGTCACCTCTCTTCTTTATTGCTTACTATTCCCTGCTATTGTTCTAAATCTTTAATAGAAAATTATCCAGTTCTTAACACTATAAAGTTATTATCCCATAATTCATAACCATTACCGTATTTACCTTACCCAAATACAGCATGAGGCGAGACTGGAGCTTTTAACGAAAAACGCACAAAGACCGTAAAGAAATTCTTGCGGTGGTTCTCCTTCATCAAAATAGGTTATTTTTATATCCGTTTCGGATCGAAACTGGACGGTGGGTACCACACAAGTTGCCAGTAATCTGCTATTCCCAGGAACGGCTGGGATAAGTCACAGAGGCGGTGAAGCCGGACACAATGCGCAATTGTTAATGTCCGCTAAATGTACTGTTTACCCTGCATTAGTCGCACTACAGAAATAGATGTCTTTGTCGTTCTTTCGCAAAAGGAATAAAAGGATTCAGTGCTAAATGGTGCGGTGAAACTCCAGCTAAATCCGATAACGCTCTATAAAGAATAAAGACATTTTTTGCGCTTCCGAACGAAGATTTCACACCTTATTAAAAATAGGACCACATACGTTTTTACAATTGCGTTGAATTTATAGATCTTGATTTAATAATTCAAGTAGTTATCTAGAAAAAGAACTGTTTTGGCCTTTGTAAGTAAGTTATTTCTTGTATTTAGCTGAGCTTTTCTAGTTGGAATAATCTTCGTTCCATTGAGTATTAGTAACGCTCACAGATCTGACGTTGATAATTCACATTCGCATACTAATTAAAATCATAGTTTTTATAAAACCGTTTAGAAATCAAAGATCATTTGATAGACTGTGTATGACACGAAATAGTACCCAGTGTGGGTGCTGGCCAAAATACGAACCCACGCGTCTAGTCGTCGTTGAACCCGCGACTTTGTGGTACAGTACCGCTTTACGTGACTTGATGTATTTCGGGGTGAAGCTTAATTGCTAGAACACAATACAATATGAGTAGGTATGTAATACCTAGGCTAGGTACTCATACGTTAATGTGCTCGTACCTAAAATTTCTTGAAATGTGTGTTTTTTTGACAGATCATTGCCAAATATACTTACTTCATTAGTTTGGCCTCAATATTAAAAACAAAATAAGTACTTACCTAGATATAATAGATCCAAATTCTTACCATGGACAAACTATTACATTTAAAGCTATGAGACTTAGAACAGTTCTATCGCTCGTATAAAGGACAAACTCTAACTAATTTTGTAAACGTCTAAAGGCGTGCTCGTTTATTATTTCCTTTATTTATTGATTAATTGCTACATGTCATGTATGGCGTGCGATAGCACAATCACCTATGAAACCGACTATTTATTTGATTGTTTCTATTGCGTAGGCAGGTAGTAGCGCGAGAGCCAATGATGCTAAGTTATTAGTCACTCGAAAATCTTTGAGTTGGGATCAGGATTTAAAAGTAAATTAGGTATCAGGACTTGGGACAGCCTATTAATATTCTGCCATGTTTATTAATAAATCCATATGATGCGTAAATGATAGATAAATGAATGAGTATCACAAATTCGCCATCACCAAAAAACCTTCTTCTTAAAAGACGATGAAATTATGTCGGGATTGATCTCGTATTTAGAGGTGGATGATATATTTTATTATTCATGTTGTTTCCGTTAGGTTCCCCAACGATTTCTCTCAAGTATCCTCGATCTCCTATCGCTCTTCTACTATAGCGGGACATTGGCCGTTGGTTATTAACCTTCTGGTTATAATAAATGTTTATGAGTATTAAATTTGTTTTGTAGATAAATAAATAAAGTACTTTTACCTTTCTTTCTTACCTACTTACCTATTCTTTGTCAAGTTGATTTGTCTACCCTTATCAATATCATATATTTATTGATGTTTCATTTAAATAGCAAAATTAGCTGACATTCAATCAATAAATCAGCTTAGCAACACGTTTATTAAATATTAGCAGGCTATTTTACGTTATTGTATGCTTTACTGCTTTAATGTAAACCATACTCACCCATAAGGACTAGATATCCTTATAATCTAATTTCGCGTAATGAGATAAAAATAAATTTTGAAGGCTTCTACATCATGTTTGCTAATGACCGACGATCTAAGAGCAGCTTTCCTTTAAAGGAAATCGCCTTTTATGCATAGTTATATTAGAACAACAATTATATTATTTTTTGACAGAATTTATGAGAAATATAAATTCTGTTCTTGTTTTATAAAAGGCGTTGGCAGCTGGGGTGGGTGACATCATTTTTCAAAAGGTAATTATTGTAAAATAGACATTCGATTCGGGTACCTTTTTGATTAATTTGTTTCTAAATGTAATCAATATTAGAAAGGTAAAGAAGCTGCAATTTCATCTATTCTATTCTTATTGTGTACTTGTTGTAGTTTCTCTAAATAAAGATATATCAAACAAGATTTCCCACAAGACACGCTTAACTTTATTTGCTTACGAAGGAGTGGACATCTCGGTGCACTGCTGGGAGTGTTATGTTATTACGAATCACGGGCTGGTATGCGCGCGCGCAGCCTGCGGTGGCCGCCCCCCGGGGGCTTTGTCGGCGCCCCCCGCGGCTCACATCTTCCACTTACGTGAAAAATTACACCCAAATTCTTTAACGATGCTTCAACTAACATCTTAATTTCATATCATAACTCCTTGACATAAAACTCCTTGTTTGTGGATCTCTGTAATGTCTTTTACGATGATTTTGAATTTGGAAGCCGGCAGCAGCAGCGTTTGTTTTGTCACTTGCACGTTAAGCTAACAAAGTGCGTCTTTATTATTTCGTAAAAGGTGCGTTATTTACCTAATGGATGGGAAAGACAAATAAATAAATGAAAAATCCTTTATAATTCAAAACCTCCTTTTTTACGAAATCGGACTTTTGTTGGTAGGTAGATATTGCATATTACCATTTTTTTGAGGAAAAGATGATTATGGAATCCAATGAAACTGGAATGTAAGTTGACACGATACAATTACGTTAAGTTTGCCGAGGTTCCAAAATCAATTCGTCATCGGAGGTGATCTACCGTCCGCCGGGCATCGTCGTCGCCTCGTTCGTGACAGGTGCGCGGGAGCACAGCCGCCGCACCGCCACGCTATGGATCGGTGCCGATCGGCTATCCGATCGATTATTTACAAATAAATTGAACGATCGAGATCTCTAGCTACTGTACGGTCACGTTTATTACCAAAAAATCGATTTTAAAAGTCGTGCGGAAGGTTGTGAGGTGATCGATTGGATAGACAATCGTGGTGAAATCTCTATCTTAACTTTGATTTATTTTTCATTCGCTTCACACGCTCCGTCATTTTCATGGTCAGGATTGCGTTCTTTCTTAGGTTATTCCTATACTCCATGGATACAGTTATGTGGGTATCTGTTTATAAAAAGATAAATAAAAAGAAGTTGGACAACTTACTCAAGGCGCATCAGCATTGCATGCGAAAGCTCTCGTCCGCTGCGCGCCGGCTGCTGATAAATCACAAAATCTGGCAGGTAGCGTTACTAGTGCGGTGACACGATTAAAAATTATAATCATATCGATACAAAAAATACTTTTTCTCTTAATTTTTTTTTTAATTAAAGTAAATTAATTACTAATAAACATTAAAACAATTAAATCAGATATTTATTTAAATCACGTTCATAGCTTAGATATTACGTTGCTGTTAATGAGTTAATTATTGTAATCAATTTTTGCGGTTCAATAAGCTAATACGTTGCTTAAAATAACCCCGTTTTCTTTACAATATAACTGATAAGTACGTTGCAACATTTTATCGATAACTAAATACTGTTTTGTAAAGCTCTATCTTATAATAAGTTAATTTTTGACACGGCAGCGGTCCATACCATAAACCGATTACTACTAACAAGGTGGTCTCAGCATTATATTCAATGTCCTTTTCTTCCCTCTCTGACTTAATATAGGTACATTAAAATATTGTCTCTTTTTAGGCGCACATAAATTACACTGGTCTGCAATGAAATCCTCCTTTAAAAATTTTTGTCAAAAATATGACGATCCAAATGTTCTTAATCTATCCCCGTTGGTCAATTTTTTTCATCACGTCTAGATTTTTCGATATGAATTTTTTTTTATATTTCAAAAATTTGGATTTTTTTTTAAAATTTTCTATTCATCAACGTTACAAATAGTAAATACACGTACAAAATAAATTTGAACGAGTTGTAAGAGGAAGAAAGAAAGTGCCGAAGGTGTTTTTATGGTAGTAAATACGCGCATGTGCAGTATTCATTATGACGTGACAGCAGTTGAGTGAAAATTTGCCGTTTAATTGGAATTTTTATAGGACCGCAGATACGTGAGCTAATAAACGGTGGATTTTTTTTTTAAGTTGAGCAAAGCTGAAAAAAGAGCTTGGGTGGCGTTTGTGGAAGTGTCATAATTTCCTTGGGAACACAAAAAGTGACAACTACCAAAAAATCATTCAGGAGCTTATTTCTGCTTACAAAGCTTTGGGATGCAATATGTCACTCAAGATTCATTTTTTGCATTCGCATTTAGATTTCTTTCCTGACAATCTTGGAGCTGTATCAGATGAACATGGTGAAAGGTTTCATCAGGATATAATGCAAATTAAAAAACGCTACAATGGAAAATGGTCAGCAGCAATGCTTGCTGATTTCTGTTGGTCAATTCGCCGAGAAACTCCAATGGAAATTATGAAAAGGAAAAAAACTACTAAATAACTTAAATTTTATCACTATATAATAATATAACTGACTAATATTTATTAGTTTTGTGACTATAATGCAGGATTTTTTGCTGTAAAACTCAGACTACAATATTTTTTCTTTGCTTTATAATAATTTATACTTTGATAATATTGTTTTTTGATTAAATATATCTATATATGATATTTAAAATCTACGTGTGGTGCTCATTTGTACGTTAGATTCCGTGTTTAGAGCATAAAATAAGATGGATTCATGCATAAAAAAAAAGAAGGATAAAAAAAAATTTTTTTTTTGCAGACCAGTGTTATCTTCGAAGTGTTAATACTAGTTCAAAACATACGAAGGTAAAAAATAAACAGCTTTAGGTGGGTACTCGAGAATACTGTTAAGACGACAAAATTAGTTTTGCCGATCATTATACTTAGTTACAATTTTCAATATGACACATTTGAAATAAGATCTTGAACCCGAGGTAGGTGTTTTGATTCGAAGCACTTCTTGTGCATCGCGATTGGCATTTAACCGACTCGGAGACGAGGGCTACTATTCCTGTCTTGTCCCGAAGCCGAGTTCCCGGAACGGAAGTCCCGCCGGAGAGTGGAGAGCCGCCTCCTTGTTAATGGCCTGTTTAGACGAGCTCCTTTGTTACTTGCTCACGTCCTGCCACTTTACGACGCTGATTAAACACATCACAAGCAGCCGCGTATACCTTGCTCTATCTGTTACACCAAACTAAAGAACCTTAAAACTAAGTAAGCAATGGATGAGCTGTAGACTCGAATCGTCGCAAATAGAAACAATAGATAGGTGTGATATCGCCAGTCTCAGTTTCGACTAGTTTAAATTGACGTATCCTGTTGTCAGATTTCCTGGCGTTAATCCTGTGGATCTTGTTTAAATTAGTCACGAGCCGTTTGCTTTCTTTGATGTCTTGATCGGGTGTTTTTCTAAAGATATTCTGAGATCGATTCCGATACCTCGCGTCACAGGTGATCCACAGGATAATATAATTTACTTACTAAAGTAATTGAAAATAAACAAAACCTGGTCAATATCAAAATATCAAGTGGAATCTTAAAAATAAAAAGATAATTTAGTCAGTATTTTTATTATATTAAAAGACACACATTGAGTGTTTTGGAAAGATAATAATGATGGATAGCATACTATGCGACATATCTCAGATCCGGACATTATACCTGCTCAAAATTGCAATGAATCACACATACCGCAGTCGTGCGTCAAGGGACATTCGCAAGGTCGTATGGTCGAATGTAGTCGATTGCTACCGGTAACAGATCCGCACTATGCGTCCGGGGTAAGTCCATTTCCCGGATTTCCCACAAATTTCAATTCGTCAGACTTCACTAGGATTACTTCGTTCATTACCATGAAACCTACTTGACTTGTATGAATTACCAAATCTTTACCAACACAAAGAGATACCTACAGAAACGTAATCATTATTAAAACTCAAATCATTATCCAAACAAAGAGATTAAAGTTTAACTAATTTCTCATAGTGATCTCAAACAACGTGGGCTAAGAAAGGAAGGAATAAATAAAACAAATAGTAAATTTCATTTATTTTCGATGCGCTGCTTACCGCAAGCTAGTAGATGATTGCTCAATTACGAGGACCTCCTTAGTAGAAACACTAACAGCAACCACGACTTCAAATGTAATCTCGACCTTATCTAGAAGGACATAGACATTTTTTGTCAGTCATAATCTGCGTCGGCGTTCATAAAAGGTGAGTTCGACTCCGCGCCTTGTCATTAGAGCACAATCAAACATTATGTTTAGGATCGCCGACAGCTTAACCGGAGTTTTTCATCGGTTTCATAATTTGTTATTTGGGATTATAGGGAGCGTGCCGCGGACTGAGTAAACATTACTGCTGCGCTGGCGGCGAATCGACAAACACGGCTTGTGATAATTGACCGCCACGGTTTTTTGCATCTCAAATCATCCAAAAGCAATCATGCTTACTTGTGAAGAAACAAATGTGTTCCAAATTGAATTGTGTGTCTGAATAGGCTATTTAATGTAGCTGAGCACAAACAAAACTTTTTGCCACTTGTGGACACACTTGCTTGTTTTACACTTTAATTTAGACAATAATGTAATTCAAACCTTTGTGATCATTGTACTTACCTACTTATTCTGAGGTAAGTATACCTATCTCCCACGGCCCCCAATACACAATCAGAATTATAATTCACCTAGATTATAAACCTGCAGTTAAGAACGCGCCGCCGGTCCAATTTGCACTAAAGATAATTGGATTCACACGTAACAATAACTATAATCCACTACGTTACAGTTATTACGGCTGCTTCTTATGTAGGTATGACCATAGGTACCTATAATAAAAAATTCAATGAGCCCCTAACACAGGCGATAAATTTCCTCCATCTATCTCTGAGGATACGATGAATGGTTCGTAAATACCTAAGTACCCAATAAAAGTAGTGTAAATCTGCATCAAGACATAATGAGATTGCTACGAGTTTATATCTTGCTGGTTTACCGTAAAACACGGCAACGGTTATGCGACTAGTTAGTTCCGCCACATACCGGCCTGCTGCGGCTGCGACGACGTTCCGACAGCGCTCCGTTCCACGCACCCGTCACGCTTCACGACACTACTACTGTTTGTTTCCATTTTTTTACCTCCATTACGCTCCATTTTAAGATTTAATCGCTTTATTCAAAAATTACGCAATCTAACTGTACCTATCCACTTTGCTAAATCTAAGATCTTAAATCTTGGCTGCATTGTGTTGTAAGATTACGGTCAAATGCATTCAAAAGGAAACCCTTTCCAAATATGATATCATCTGTTGTAAGTAACTAATCCGTGAAATCTCCCTTTTAATATAGCAATTTTGAATTCGATACGCATAATCTTACCATACTTTGAACAAAGTAGGCAACAAATATCTATGAGATAATGCGTTCATCATGTTTGGGAAATGGCCAAACTTGCGAAAATATACAATTAAGTACATAAATAAGTACTCGTAACTATAATAAATCAGAATCACCAATTTTGTGAAAATAAAATGCTCTTCAATCGTGAGTGGCATCTTCTAACAAAGCTGCTAAGAAAGCAAACACCTCAATATTACTCATGCTGTTAGCAAAGCAAATATTGTCAACAAATAAGAGGCATGTAACATGCGTGTAACCCAATTGGCCGCACAACGCAGCTGATGCGTTCTGACATTTATTGCTTCCCAAATTGCGAATTGTAAACATTAGAGAATCACAAGAATAGATGAGCACAATACTGGACCCGGATCTAAGAGTGCTCTACCTGCGGCTTCCGAAACCGCGCAAAAAACGCCAAATTGATTCAATGGGATAGCACAAAAAGCTGTTCATTGTGTCCCCTGTATTTAGCGATGCCGATTCGACTCGACAAATAAGGTTATATCGCTTGGAAAAAAATAAGGATTATTGGTTTGAGGAGGCACAGTTGTTGCTACCTATAGATAAGCTTTCCATATACAGTGGACGTTAATTTAATGGTTGCTTTAATATGCAATACGTATTTGAAAATAAAAATGATAAAAATTAAGTAATATAACAAAGCGGAAGTATTTTGAAACAGTGATTAAATATCTCCACATACCTATTCGCTTCGATCGATATTTTTATATGCCTAGGGTATAAGCAGGCGATCCAGTTCATCCGTAAACTGTCTTTTGATTGACTATCTATCTATCGACCCAATTATCTTGTTTCTTAGAAATTGGGTCAGTGTTAGATCACTTCTAGCTGAAGTAGGTGATCTGAGTTAGTCGGGAATTGACAGGAAGACGGTAATGAGAGGCAGGATGGACTAACTGATATGACTCGGCCCACACACGAGACTAGACATTACTGCTTCAATAATTGACTGGATCATTTAACGGAGTGTGTACTGTAGAGATATAGTAACGTCAATGTAAATTATGTAAAACATCGCTATAATAATTTCTCGCGTAATTTTTGAATACTTAATCGTTACTGAAAAGTATGTAAGTACTAAACTAAAGCAATAAACGGATAAATTGACATTTAATTCGCATTACGGCAAGAGAGAGGAGACAAAAAGTGCGCAAACACAGACTTGGCGGCGGCGACGCGTGCGCCAATGAGGAAATGCTTCAGATGGCGCAGCTTGACACGCGATGCAACTTGCAACCGCGCAACGACTGTCGATGTCCCCTCGCTGAATAAAGACGATGCATTCCTCGCGATACTTTCGACAATTATTTTTTTCTCCTTTGAAATGTTTTCCGGCAGTTGTTCAGCTAGTACCAGTTCAGTTGGTTTTGTTCAATCAATGTGGTTCAACGAATGTTGAAAACAGGACTTACAAGGCTATTAAATTAACATCCTTTAAAATTCAACACGTATCGCGCAAATAAGGTGAAAATCACTATTACACAGCACACATGACTCATTTTAAAATAGTAGTGACATTACCTACTTAAATCAGGTGTGTAATGTGTTGAGCAGCCTCTGGCTCGGCTCCACGAGGGTAATCAGCAAATTGGGGTCTTCCGTCACGTCGGCACGGGCAGCGTCGCGGCGCCACTAAATCACACGCCTGCAAAACACACAGATGTGATAGTAGATAACTTCTTTAAAAATACTACATTAATTATTTTTCAAGTTATTATCCACTTGTTCCATAAAAAGGTTTATGACTAGGCAGTTAGTGAGATAAGAAGATTAAAATTGGAATTCTTTGCAGCTATTTGTTTCTTATTTGAAGAAATTCTGCATTAGGTCTTAGTTACGCCGCGTGATTTCCGTCATGATCCCACGATAAAGGAGTAAATAAAAATCGTCGTCTGACCTTGTTGAATCCAATCATGGCCTAGCTAAACTGCTATTGCTAGATGAAGAATCGTATAGGTATTTGTCTTTAATGTGATATGACCTTTTCCTCATTACAGTATCTGTAGCAACGTCGCGGGGCGCCGCCGCCGCCGCCGGTGTGTTTATTGGATAATGACCAATCGCCGTCGCCATCAATTGAATGATTGCTCACACTCCTCATATTTTAGTATTACTTCACTACTGCTTTATTAATATTTGATTTTCATAATCTCGTTCTCGTCTCTTTACAATTTTAAACCGTTGTTGTCTTTAAACTAAACATAAAATAGATTATTTACCTTTTTTTTAATGAGGCAACGCGTGTACGCATCCCTGCCAACATGAGGGTAGGATAAAGATTATTTTATTTACCAACTCTAAAATATAATCGTTAAAAAGTTAAAAATCAAGTAATTTTAAAACATTCAAAATTATAATTTGTTGTGAAAAGTAAATGTTTGTAAATATTGAACTCTCTCCCTATATGTCCGCTCATAATGAAGTCGTCAAGCAATCTTTTAACTGTTTTTAGATAAGCCACACGCAGCGTGCGGCTCGACCTTTTTCATCGTAATCAATCAGTATTCAATACATAATAATCTTCTCATATATTTTTTATGAAAATTCCAATTTATATTTAATTTGGATCATTTCTATTTTACAAAAGCAAATAATTAATTTTAAACCGCGATCCGATTTTTGAAACATGAATAAATCCTCTTTCTTTGTTATTTCGATATGTTAACTCCAAGTTAACCCTAGTTTGAAGTGTATCTGGGTTCTAGGTACCTCACTCTTATAGAGACGGATAAAAGAATTGATACAAACGTTACTATTTAACTTAAGTAGCGCCTGCTTAGGTCGGTACCTACTTAAGTTATTCGAATGATATTAGTATTTACCGACTCACATTATACTAGGCTACATAAACACGAATACGAATAATAGGTTCAGTGTGTAGATATATAATTTGCTACTAACTATTACATTCAAATTCAATGCTTCACTGACTTTTGCATTACGTTAAAAAAATCATGGGAAATTCAAAAAATTCCCATGCTGGCCTTCGTGTATTTGTGATAAATGCTTGCACAAGACCTTTAAGAAATGTAAATTGCAAGTTTTACTTTGTAATTACAATTAGCATCTTGACTTAGCGAAATCTAATGAAATAGTGAAGGTAAAAACTTTGATCGTTCCTACTACGAGTAATTATAGGTATGTTACCGCGAAGAAGATACCCTGTAGAGCACATTAAAAGGTATAAAATTAGAATTAGAAATTATAAATAGATAGAATAATATTCTTAGAAGTATTAACTGAAAATAAGAGCAACAAAAAACGTCTAAAGAAAGACTAAAAACGTCATTAGCAAGAACGAATCCACCGTATAATTAACGATACGAGACGCGTGAAGGAAAGCATCTAACGAGACCAAACAAATGATAAGAGTGCACTTAACAAGCATTCTCGGTTCCGAGCTCCAAATACCAACTAACAATCACAAACTAAAGAGATTCCCATCGAATTACTTCGCTATCTCGGACCGTTTTTCCGCATTTTTTGTTTTTTCTTGACAAAAACAGCTACGTTCCGGAGTCTCCACGGTCTTTGCGCCACGTGAACCCGGCCAATTAATTGCTCAGTTGTTAATTAATGGATTAGCGAGCAAGCGGTCGTGGATCAGAAGCATTCGTGGTTATTACTCTTGGAAAAATGTAGAGTTTTAATATTGCTAGACATGTCTTGATACAACCTAACTACCTAAACAATAGGGTAGATAGAGTACTCTTTATACTCGTAACTAAAAAAATCTGCGTCGAATCTCTATCTCTTTATGTTAATTTTTATAATATTTTAGTAACATTTTTTTATCATTGGTCATAAGTTACAAGGACAAGAAGGACAAGGGAAAAGGAGAGTCAGTAAAATGAGGCCAAGTAAATAAAAGTAGGATATTGTGACCTAATACTTATTTAACGTAAATAATACGTCGAATAAGCTTTCCAAAATGTCTTTTCAGCCACATCTTTCCATACCAAAGTCTACATGCATCGTGTAGGAAACGGTCATAAGTTACAAGGACAAGGGAAAAGGAGAGTCAGTAAAATGAGGCCAAGTAAATAAAAGTAGGATATTGTGACCTAATACTTATTTAACGTAAATAATACGTCGAATAAGCTTTCCAAAATGTCTTTTCAGCCACATCTTTCCATACCAAAGTCTACATGCATCGTGTAGGAAACGGTCACGGTGTCCGCGCTGCTCCGCCGCCGCCGCGCTTTCACGCCCGCGCCACCGCCGCCGCTGCACTGTCGATACCAATCTCGACTACCCGCCGTTGCAACACTACTAACTAGAGCGTTTAATCATTAGTATGCATAATTACCTACCTACAGAGTGGAAAAGACGCCAAAGACTAAGCTATTTTAATTATTTAAAGTATTTACGAAGGAAATTTGTTCACGATAAGGAAACAAAACAGTATTTTTAGTATTTCTAAGGGAAATACGGTATTGTTTTATTAAAAGAAACATTATTTTAATTATATGGAATACTAGATTTTTCTATCAAGGCGAGGCGAACTCAAGGGGTCACGTAATATCAATTACAAATCAAAACATACCTGACACCGATCACCAAACAAACTTTGTTCTCATGAAAACTCAAACAGAGATATTGACCAACCCCACGTTCAGTTGTCGGTCACAGTTTTCCCATAAACTTCGAAATATACTCGTCCATATTTGTTGTGAGCGGCAAACTGACAGCGCAAACAACCTGGTCAAATCTTTTAAGTAGGCAGCGAGGGTCAATATTTTTGTTAATAATTTAGTGGCGTTCCCACGGCGGCTGTAATGGAGAGGGCTCAGTTACAACTCACACCAACTAGGCTCTACACACCCTTGAAAACAAGGGTCGCCTTGTTTGGACTATACTCCATATCTCACTGTTGCTTGAAAATACACTGTTTGGATATACACATGGAAAAAGTGCTGAGTGGTTTAATCGAGACATAGACAATCAGTTGTTATTGTTGGTGTTCTTATCGGTGTCAGGATTTAAAACTTAAAACAACGATTTATTAACAACAAACAAAAATTATTAAAGACTACAACTGATTCAAGCAAAAACAAGAATGATTACCAAAAAGATTATGTGAAGAATCCACGTGCAATAAGGATGTAAAAACCTCATTGTTTTTTTTTATAATTTGACTTCGGAGGTTAGTTAAATGAAGCAAGAAGTTGGTCAATGGACGAATTAACAATACAAGAGAACAAAAGATAATTAAACGGTGGTGTAATAGATTTTGTGCGCTAACCACAGAAAACAAAGAGGCTAAAACTGTGGTAAGAAACAACAATGTTGGGGAAATGCAATGTTTGCCACTCGGTGGAATTTTGAGGGGTACCTACCTATTAATTTGAACATAATAGGTGGATAAAAAGTTAAGTACTAAAGTACCTAGTCATTTCCTAGAAAAAAAACTTATTACCTTCAAAGTATAAGAAATCTGTACGAAAAAACTGCTTATAAATTCTAAAGAAATGATGCAAGGGTGTGAATTGGTCGGCGCCACACGCTCGGGTGTGAATTGCAAACCATCACGAAACTGGACTTGAGTTCCCACTTAAGAACTGGTAACAAAACAATAGACAGTAGCTATACATTATGTGCCGTAGAAAGTGTCTAAAAGAAAAAAATTTTGCCAAAAAAGAAACAACTTCAAAACGGAAACTAAAAAGTATGAAATAAATTAACTTGTACAGCAAATTTCGAGTTTATAAGTGATTAAAAGTAACATAAACAAATACATAATTATGTCTTTAAAATTTTTGAAGACGGTGCCACCTGTTTCCTTGAGATGTGAAAAAGATTGATTATAAGTACCTATATTACCTATATCTAGTTATTGTTTTACTTGGCACCGTCTTCAAAAATTTTAAAGACATTATTATGTATTTGTTTATGTTACTTTTAATCACTTATAAACTCGAAATTTGCTGTACAAGTTAATTTATTTCATACTTTTTAGTTTCCGTTTTGAAGTTGTTTCTTTTTTGGCAAAAATTTTTTATTTCACATTTTTTAGTTTCCCTTGACTGTCCTTCATTTTCATTATCAGACCCCTAATAACAGTCACAACCCATTTAGATGAAAGGTCTCAATAATATAAGTTAATCAAGCCCAAACACAAAGTACTTGCTGTAAACCGTTGTCGAGTTCCGTCGACTGCATTTCCGCTCCATCATCAGGTCAACGTCAGACCCTCATTAAACATTAGGGCTTTAAAATTCTTATTATTGCATAATATTAAGAAACACACTAGTCGCGATGCAATTTTTTCGAGTGTTTCCCTCGATATCTCCAGGTTTCCACCATCAGGTCCTGGTTTCCTTACCATGGGACCACCCTTGGGATACCCCCTTTCTAACAAAAAAAGAATCATCAAAATCGGTTCATGGACGACGAAGTTGTGTGAAGAAACATAAGAAACAGACTAGTCGAAAATACAATTTTTTCGAGAGTTTCCCTCGATTTCTCCAGGATTCCATCATCAGATCCTGGTTTCCTTACCATGGGACCACCCTCGGGATACCCCCTTTCCAACAAAAAAAGAATCATCAAAATCGGTTCATAAACGACGAAGTTTTGCGTGGACATACATAAAAAAATATATATATACGGTCGAATTGAGAAACTCCTCCTTTTTTTGAAGTCGTTTAAAAAGTATAACGAGATAGATTGAGGTAAGATTTATGAATGTTGTCTCTACAAATATTACCTAATCCTAGCAGTGATAAAGCATAGCGTAGAGTCAAAAACTTAGAAAAAATACGCAAACAATAAAAGGAAAATTGTGTTAAATGCTTTGTTTAGCGCTGCACTATTGACGTAATATTCGAGCATAATTCATTGCAAGGCTGCTATTATTTGGTCGGCACGAATTAGTGCAATAACTAGGCCAGTTTCGTGAATATTCGAAATACAAATATCAATAACTTTACTGTCGATAACGTTTAGTTCGATAGCGTAATACCTACAATACAATACTTAGATAATCTTGTTATGAAATAAATAGAAAAAAAAGGTTGTAGCCAAACAATAATTTAGACTGAGTAAAAGAGGAAGCCGAAATTCCGAAATTGTTAGACCAATTTGAAGCGGCTGCTATTGACAATTTGACACCAACAATGACATGAATTACGGGACAGCGCTCAGGACATTTGCCGTAATGACTTCCGCAGCACATAAATATGCGCCATCAATGGATGCACTTGAACCGTCCACGGTGAATGAGCGTCGGTCGGCGCGGGCGGCGGCGGCGGCGGCGGCGAGCGCGCACCGAAACAATAACAATGCCAGCGCGTGCGCAGTGTACGTAACTACTACAAATTGTTTCACACTGTCCACTGGCTACTACACAGAAATCATATTTGAATTTAATATCACGTTGGGATTTTAAGAATGTTTATTATTATGTTTGTGACTGCGGACACTACATCTACCCTTGTATTACCATAAAAAGTCAAAACAAAAGTCGAATAAGAAAGATTCGTTTCTAAGCAGTTGCTTTATGTAGCTTGAAAAGTACCTTTAACAATTCCCAATCATAAAGTTACCAATAAAGATTAACCAATATCCCGGCCTACACTAAATCGGAAGTGAATCACTCTCACTATGAATACCTGAATTTTATGGAACACGTTGGATCTTCATTGATCTTTGGATCCATTGATGAATGAGCGCGTGAGTCATACGCGGGTGTTGCGACGGCGCGGGCGTCACGACCGCGGCCGGACGGAAGGCCGTCTGGAACCGGACGTGGTGACGTACATTGCGAATATTGCCGTTTATTAAACAATATATCTATACTACGAGTATAGGTACTAACCTATAGATAGCAAGAGTGCCGCAATAATTTGTTGACCAAATGCGTCTGCATTTGTCTTGCCAATTGTCTAACTGGCAGGTAAAGTCACTCATATTGTTTCTTTTGTCACGAGTTTGCATTACGTAAACTTAAATAAAACTTATCTTCTATTAAAACTTGGAATAAAGGTATCTATACATTAACAATTAACAATGAAAGGACTTTATTTTCTAGCTCTACGACATACTTCATAACTAACATTACATCCGATTAAACCATTCACAGTACCCTTTCTCTATGTAGCTCTCTCTACCTACCTACTCAAGAATTTAATGATACGATTGGCAGAATAAAATCTTCACTATCGCCCACTCAAAACCTCTCTGCCATCAATAGCACTCTACTGAATTGAAAAGTAAATACGTACGTTGCGGATCGGCATCGGACGTGACAGCAATACAGTATCGCGGATATCGGAACCGATTCATTCACTTCCAACCTAGTACAATGACACCGACTATTTTAGTTCTAAATTGAAAAAAAAGTTTCATTCACTATTTTATGTTTACATTTCACAAGGCTTGTGTCGAACAATGGACGCAGTAAACGAAACGTAACGGCGTCCCCTGGCGTTTAGTACACTCTAGATGAACTAGGAAACTTATCTGGGAGTACCAACAGAAAGTTTAAACGAAAATATAAAAAAGGAGATACTTAACTTCTGAAAAGTTGCCCCGACGAAGAACTAAATTATCTATTCAAAACGCTAAACATTATCTAGATTTTGGTCACGGTCATTTAACAACCTAGACGTAAAGAAAACTAAAGATTATTCGTAATACGTAACTATAAGCCTTAGTAGGTGTTCCCTCTGTGTTCAACGCAAAAATAATATAGCATTGATTTCAATAAGCTACAATTTTGTCTCCACTTACTTTATCGATGCTTCGTCCAAGTTACCGTGATTATGTTGTTTACTTTGAATGTACAGGAACGTGAGAATGTTGTTTTAGTTTAGACTAACTTCATCTTTTGCTACGTGCCTTCACAAAAGGAGCACCTTAACCACTTTAAGTTTACGTTTTGTGCGGTGCGACGTGAACGGCGCGGGCGCGGGCGGCAAAGGTGTCATAATATAATAAACAATGTCTATTGGGCTCTAAGCTTCCCAACTTGCATACAATCACGTAATAACTTTGGGACTACGAAATGCAATTATTGTTTTGTACCGTGGGAAAGGAACTTGGAATTTGGACTTTTTACGCGAATTTCCGTTTTTGTCATTGTACTTTTTTTCTAGGCTCGCTAAGTCGTTTAAGTTCTTTTAGGTTCTATTTGAATGAACGGTACGGTTTCTTAGTTTTCCTTGAAAGTTGCATTATAGGTAATAATAATTGTCTTAACCCAAGGGAGAACCTGTCCCACAATCACAATGTTTTATAAACATTTACAGTCAACGCACTTTCCTTTATGATTAGTCTATAATAATTACCTACGTACAACACAACTCAATTGTCCACTTCACTAATTCCCATAGCATTCAATAAATGAGCCAATCTAGCGTGCACCTTGGTGGGCGTCCACGTGATCGATGACGTACTTCCGGCGGACACGCTTCCTCTGCATTGTCCTCCCCCTGCACTCGCAATGCACTTCCCGTTAGTGCACTTACAGCATAGCAATTAGATAATTTTGAACAATACTCCTCACTACATTACCTGCATGACATGACTATTGTTCTTTATGAATTAATTAAATTCCTTTCATTGCACGTGAATTTGAATTTAATTTAATGAATACGTAAAGTTTTTAAATTTTAATACTTGCCCTAATCTTTTAACAAAAATCTTTTTAAATTCATGAAATATATTCAAATTACAGTCAGATACCACTTCGTCCTTATTGTACAAGTAAAGAATAATATCATGACAAGCAATCAATATCGAAAATCTTCAAGACAAACATCTTTTTGAAGCAGAACATAGAGCTCTTTGTCTAACTAATCAAACTCCTCCAAATTATCGGTGGTAATGTTATACAATCAATGTTATCAGCATGATATGGGGTCGCGGGTCGTTCTAATAAGTACACGCAGCCGCCGGGGGTGTGGCAGCGGCAGGTGCGCGGACGCACGTGCGCTGCAACTTTGACGGGTCTACGAGAGCATCTCCGCCCTCTAAATATATCTAACAAGAAAAATAATCTTTACAATCAAATATTTGCAGAGAAATATTAGGTAGCTAGACTTTTTTAATATAAACTCATGTACTAAATAGGTATTTCTAAATTCTTAGCTTTCGTTTAACTGTATCTGTAGCTGATTGTTTCACTTTGTGACTTTTATGATGAAATCTTAACTGTTGTGTAGGTAGTCAGTTATTTGACAACTCTATCGACTATTCTTTTCCGTATTAGTGCAGTAAGCATCATATTTTATTGCTACTCTAAAAGCTACGAAAAGCTACTTCTAGAAATGGAAGTGTGAAAACGCCACCGCTTCTGCATTTGGAAAATTATTGAAATATTTCCTTCTAACTTAGTTATCATACCTGGTTCATAGTATAGGTATAATACCTACTGCAGATCCAAAATAAAATGTTGTAGCTGCCCTAAGCCATAATTACAATCACAATGAAGTGAATTATTATCGTCGATGATACCTAATTTGTAATTTGAATTATGGTAAAAAGGCTGTGGTTAAAATGGCGGCATCGATTGAACAGAGGTACGTTCGATCATCCCACCTGCTTGAAACATTACCATTACACGGTTCGATAACAATACTAAACGATCCCGTTTGTCCGTCCGTAGCCTCCACCGCGATGATGAGGCACATGCCCGTGCCCACAATTCAAATAAGTCGCGCTTCTGGACCGTTCGTGGCATTGTAAGTAAGTCACGCTACTCGCGCAACTAGTCCGCTAAACAATAGTTGACAATACGTTGACAAGTCACCGTGGAGAGCAAGTAGCTTGTTGCCACAATGTCACTTGACACTGGCTCCCATACATACTGGTGTTGTGACTTACGGTCTCCTCAATTAGTATCTACCTACGCACATTACCTATCCGCAACTAGTAATAAGCAGACTTTCTAATTGTATATGCGGATCTTTTGTGCCCTGATTTGACATAAAATGAAATGTCCATCTGCCAAAATCAGCCCCTGACAAGTTGGTAAAAAGAAAAAAATGTTAAATACTCCCCCAAATGGGGCTTTCGGCGTTGATTCATGTCCACCCTTAAGCGGAGTCGAGTAAAAGAACAAGTACAATCGAACGGAAACGGAAGGCGCGTTTCGCGATCTCGCGGCGAAATTCGGCTGGCAGCTGCGTACGCGCAGATCGGGCAACCGCTCAAACAGCTGTCGTCTAATAGGTCATTTCCGTTTTGTTCCTCTTACTCTTCGGACGTAAATAAAGATTGGAAAACTACCGATAAGTAGTTTCTCAATACCTATTTCACTACTACGTATTAATAAACCAGGTTGCACCCTTTAGCAAAGCAAATTTTTTTTTTTTTGTAGTTACATCGCATATGTTGCAACGCGTACAATTTTAGAAGATTCATAATGGGTAGATATAAAAACCGTAAAACATTACTTTATTTTTAGTCTCCCCCACGAGACTACTTATGAGTTTCCGTCGATTTATCACCTGGATTACAAAAAATGATCATCCAAACCCCATGCTTGCATATGCCAAATATAAAAAATATATATTTACTCTATGAAATCTTAGAACCGTAGCATGCACTCACCACCCACTGTTACCAAAATAAAATCTTCATTCTATCATAAGTACAAAAAACTTGTCGGTTGCGCCGTTAATTTGTGTTTGATTGTTTTCAGCGCAGACGGAAGTCATTCATACAGATGTTTCGTTTTTTCTATTGCAACCAAAATAAACTAAAGATCAAGCACACGAGGATTTTCATATCTCGGTGTTGACAAATCGCCCGTGTAGTCGTGTCATTAATTCCGCGCCTCGACCGTAGAGAAATTTAATAAACTTGTATTTATGGACTTCTGTCAGTTGCAGGAAGTAGACGAACTTAACAAAACGCTTTCTCGATACTCTTGAGGACTTCCTTGACTTTCAATAAATAAGTCGAGGATGATAAAACTGTTGAGCCCTGCATCTTTAGGAAGAAATAAATGGCACTAATACTGCCTACATTTGTTGACTATCGCATTTTGTCATCGAATTTATTGGACAGTATACTTATTTAGATGTAAGTTCGCCATATGCCAATAACACGCAGTAATACGATTACTTGAAGTATTTTGCATCTGTCAACGAAACCCTCCAAACGTAAAGCAAAAAGCCACCGAACATATTCTTCCGACAGCCTGCTTCCGGGCAAACTTTTCGGCGCCAGAAGTATGGTTTTATATTAAGTACAAATGCAAATATTTATGTATTTTGTACAATAAACAAAACTTGTATTCAAAAAAGCAATAAAATATGAAAATAAATTACATACGTAGGAATTCATCACAGTTCATACCATTATGGGGTGTAAATCATTGATTTGGAACCAAATACTTATAATAAGGTTCGTGTAACATGTAAATACGAATTCGTCGTACCTACATACTTTACTTATTAGTTTTTCAATAGATACAGTATACCTATATTCTTATTTTAATGTCAACCTAATACAGTTAGTGATTCCTAAACCTTGTGCGTATGTGCTGCTCTATCAATGTTTTCTAAACGCTGATGGCTGTTTATAAACATCTGGAAACACGTGTCGAAATGCCAAAGGTGCCATCGAAAACAAACAGGCCACTCATCTATTAGTGCTATATTTATCTGACTCTGTTGCCACCCTTACGCGTTTTAATTAGCTTCTTATGGGTTTTGGAAGTGTTTTCTATTTTGCAATGATAACTACTTTGATAAAAATATTCGATGGCAATTAAGACTATAAATTGATGTAATAAGTAGTTACTTCTTGCAACATTTTACAAGTTTTACTTTTTAAATACTCCAGTTTTATAAAAAAATATCCTCAAGTTAACACCTGGAAGGTCTATTGAATATATTGTTTCCTAATACTGTATGTAATCTTGTTACAGGTACGCATCTCCAATTTCAAGTTATCGCCAGGTAATCAGTGTGGCTAATAGCTACACAATAGATAAACACGAGCGTATTTTAAGCCTATTACTACATTTGTCGAAGCCGGTGTAAAACGAGATTAAGCTCTTAGGGCGCTCTTCGTGCTATGATCCATTGTTATTTGGCTGTAATCCTATTGTCCCTGATGCTCTTTGCGCACCACATTATCTTTGAACGCTGCTATCTGATGGAGTAACTTGATCTCGTTTGATACAGTTTGTCTCGCTATTTAATGTAGTTTATCACTTAATCGTAAGTAATATTAATATGAGAGAGTTGGAGGAAACGTTTCTTTGAATTGAACAAACTTTTGATGGTTTAAGATGAGTTTAATGCCTAAATACTTGCAACTCAATCAGAGTGATCCGACAGAGTTGGATTAGTACCCAATCAAGAAGCACACAAACAAAGACATACAAACATTTACTTGCCTAACTAAATCTCTACATAATAGTTAAAGTAACCTATGAGTCGTCTATTATAAAATATGTTGCAAATACACCCGCGAAGCTAATCCATCTCCGACCCAGTTCGATAACATCTGGTCCGCAAGGTGTCTCGACATCAGCCTCCACTCGTACACAGTTACTATTCAATTTGCCACACGTGTGTTTGAACACACGTTGCGGATTAGGGAAACCAGGAGAACATAGAAAATAGCTACTTTAATGAGCCACAAGCTCTTAAAGTTTTACAAGAGAGAGATGTTTTTCCTCGTAAGAAATTAATGGAGCTCATTTTAATTATCAATAGAATTGTATAGGTGCATTGATGTCAAATCCTCTTCTATCAAAATTACGTACGCAATAACGGTTATAAGCGAGCGGCGTCGTCGTTTTATGAATACCTACCTACGTATGTAGAAGCTCATTATCCTATACTTAGCTAATCTTGTAATTGTTGCAAATACCGCAGCACCGCCGCTTCTGATGAATCACAGTTTTAAAGTAGACGTATTAAAGTTATAAATGTAACTGGATCGATACGGACAAGGAAACTAAAGTGCAATAATAAATAGGGCTGCCACAAAATTTTGCAGGAAAATTTTCATTGAAAATGGGCATGATGACTAAAAATATTTTTTCAGTCCATCACATAGATTATTTTAAAATATTCGACACGTAATTTTTTTCTTAAACTAAAAATTACGAAGATACACTGGGTTAAAGTTTCTCGTGACGTCACGCCTCAGTACGATTTTAACCGAGGAGTGACTGTATCTTTGTATTTATGTTTCAAATATTTTTTAATAGCCTAAAAGACGGACTAATTATTTTTTGAATTTTTGAATGTAGTCATCATCCCCATTAAGTAAAATTAATTTTAATATTATGAAACAAGTACCTAACAAAGTACCTAGGTATCTACTTATCCTAATTAGTATGAAGTTGTGTACTTATTATAATAATAATTCAAAATTAATGAAACCCTATAACAACTTGAATAAAACTTTCAGGTATCACAAAATTAAATTATTTCATCCATTCAGTTGTATGTAAAATAGTACAGAACTGTGACAGCCCTATAAAGGGTAAGTGTATCAACACGAGACACATTAGCCGGGTGTTAATGCGTTTTTTCTAAGACATGTGCTACTGCCAATTTGGCCGAAAGGTGTGTCGGGTGTGCACTGATTTCACATGTGGACCCCGGCCTTAACTATACAATAGTGATAATGCAAAATGTGTTACAGTTTCTAATTCAAATGGGATACCACAATCCGCGATAGATCTTTTATAGTTCAATCATGTTGATTCTAAAGTTTATAAAATAAGTGTGGATTATAAATAAACCACCTACTGACAAAACAAAATTTAAGAAATCTAAATGACAAAATAGAATTTTGTTCAATTTGCATTAAAGCAATTATTAATCGCAAGCATATACATAGATTCCTAAGGCAAGCACAAGTTGGTAAAACCACATGACGTGGCACTGGCGTCTTTAGGTGAGGGTGGGGGTTGAAGTAAATTACGGCATACCTGTATGCCTTTACCGGCCCTGCAAGTTTTATAGCCGGGAAAACTGGAGGGCGCACGACGTACGTGGATTTACGACCTCTAGTACCTACCCACACTTCAATCGTTTACTACCTTTGCAACCCCAAACAGGGAAACGTTATGTCGTAAAACTGTTATAAACTAGTACCTAATTGTTTCAATCATGTCAATGTAACTAAATTGAAAACCAAAAGAAAACTAATAAATGTATGTGTATACATACATACCTATTATGTATATACGTGCTAAATACTTTCTGCCGTAATTGGGTAAAAGGAAAAATGTCGTCACTATTTTCATTCAAATTGCTATTCATTGTAGGCACTTGGATGATTGTACGCTTTCAACCACCAACGAAATTGCTTCGAGCTTTCGCACTACAATAGGCGTAGGACACAATTGAATTTCTGTAATTACCTTTAATTGGGCATGTCCTATTCAACAAGCTAAAGTGGACACAAAATTCTTGTGATTTAGTAATACGTTGGTACACGAAAATAGTTCCCTTTATGGCGACATAATTACCTTTTATTTATTGGACTCCCAGTTTTTGATAAAAAGACGCATTGTTGGAAATAACCCTCACTAATTGGTCGGCTAGCATATCGCGCAGGAGTAATAGTGGCAGTCATTATTTTTAATGAAAGAATGCTTTTTCAGTGAAACAAAAGGCTTCATAATGCAAAAGTTTCATTTTTCTTTGTCAGAATAATAAAGGATGGTGAATGTAGGCGCCACGAAACCTGATACGTGACGTAGAAATAACTAATAGGTCATTCTTTTCAAACTAACCTATTTGTTGGGGTACGTAGTCGACTTGTTTTCACGAAAAACTTCAAGCTGAGGGAAAACTTATTTATTTCTACATTAAAAGGCTTCAGGGCCAAATTTTTTTGAAAATCTTTTACTTAGGTAGTATAACATACCTACTTAACATCCTTTTTCTTTTTAAAAAGTATTGTAGAAAGCTCTGCTTTTGCATGTTGGCTCACACCCTTAGCTGTCTATAAACTTGTTCTTTATTAAAAATTCTTGAGTGTTTTGGTAGTAAGACATCTCAATCACTCTTCCCTGCATGTATAATGCATGAGATGCGAATAACTTGCAAATGTACACGGCGGCCAGTCGACTTCCCTTTATTAATAAAAAAATTACGACGACTTTCTGATATAACTCGAATAGCTCAGACACGCCGGCGCCGGCTAGAATTAGATGCTAAAATAAATCTAGAGACACAACGATCATTCTTTCCGCCGCACTGGCGAACGCAATCTCGTTTTGTTCCCCTAGTTGGTCCTGATTGTTTCTAAGTGGGATTGATAGACATTTTGTTTGTAAATAAATTACTAAACACTAGAAATATGATAGACTTGTGTAATATAATAAAAACATTATTTAATAGTGGGATCGTTCCTACTTGTCGTATCACTGCAAACATGCAGCGTAAGTATTTTATATGAATCTATTCAGATTGCCAGATTCGGTTTTGTGTTGTTGGAAAAAAAACCGACACGTGCTAAGTAGAAACGGGGTTTATCGAACTAACCCGAAGTACAATTACCTACACAATTCAGTTTTAGGCAGCCCCCGAACGACTTATAATAACCAGTTGCTATAGGGATACGCTATAGGTACTACAACCCGACTAAATGTGATAAATTGCTGACCATTTACAAACAAAACACGAACAGTTACTTAAACCGAAGTCGAAGCCATTCAAAGACGGAAGACGTTAGTCGCGTCGTTCCCCCATCATACACTACCCTCGCCGAATTTATTGCAATCCGATACACCCTGCCGATGGCTGCTTACAACGGGGATAGGGGGAAAATGGGAAGTCGATACGTTAACCCGTGAGCGATACGAGACTGTGATATAGGATATAACTTTCGATAGCAAACTTTTAGCGAAGACCGACCTTGATATACCTATAAGATTACGGTAGAAGTTGATATGAGGCTACTTTTCATAATACAGCATCTAACTCTATTCGTATACGACCGCAATTTAATTTAAGTATTGAAAGTTTTTATGTCAAAATCGATGTTTACTGAAAATATAATTTCTCAAATCTAATCTACCGGAAATAAAGAAAAAATACTTTCTTGGTGACTTGAATAGTTTATTTCCATTTGCTTTTCTTTAGTCATAACTAAAGTCATTCATGATTGGCAAGTTATAGCTCGCATGTTCAGTAATGAGTGGTTTATTGTGGTCATATTTCCCCATTTAGGCGCGGAATGGGGTAAACTGCTCGTGCGTGAGGGCCGGTCAATGCCTTAGCGCTAGCAAATAAAAAATACTCTATTTAGAGGTACATACTATAAATATGAAGCCAAGAGCAATGGGGAAACATCGGCAAAGTCTTCTGTGGCAAAATTCGTAGGTCGCAAGCTGTATTTTATGTTCTACGTAAACTTGTATTTAAAAGAGATCTATCACGTAGACGTAACGCTCCGCGTACCTATGTCTAATTATTCTGGCATTTATTATCGAATCCGCAATCAGCAGATACACAGACTCCTACTCCCGACTCACGTTCCTACTGCCATGTAATTACTTTAAGTACAGGTGGGCAGTGACCCTAAGGCGATTGTTGTATAGTTTGCACGAAAGGTTTTTCAGTCACACACAATTATAGAAAGACAGACTTTTACTTCACCGTAATTCATACCTACAAATATCTACGCATTTTTATTGCAACGCGCAACTTCAATACTTTTTCAAGTAATTGCCCCTATTATGGCTTATTTTTATAAAATGTGAGCTAATTATACAAACGATTAAAAGGCTAAAACTATTATCATAAAATAAATTAAGGCAAGAACTTAAGTCCCAGTTTATTTCGCTAATTTAATTAATAGGTAGCCATTTGTAAATAATTGCTATGGCGGTCACATAAATATTTCGGATAAGGATTTAGGAACGTGCCACTGTTTCGGTATACGGGCCTCTTGATTTATGTCAAGACGTTATATTACCTTGGCTAGTATTAAAGTTAATGGTTGTAAAAATGAAAAATCTACTAGGCACGTCATAAAAATACTTTCAAGTTTCGTTACTGTAAAGTCGATTTCCTTGAAATTATATTAAGCAATGAAATGAGTAGCAAGTTCTATTCAGTACCAAAAATAACTTTTACAAATTACTTAATGGATTAAATAATAAAATTCGCACTACCTTAGCTTACGTTAAACAGCATGAAAAAGGAATGTAACAAAATCAGCGTTGTGAACAACCGAGCACTTTCCTCGATTAATCCAATCGACTCTAAGACAATCCATTGACTTCTTATCCACAGAGAAAGCATCGATAAGGGAAAACGTGGGAGCAACTAAAGAAAGCACAAAACATTACAATAAGGAGCACCCATTGTTGTGCCGTACTGTTTTTTTATTCCATATCATTTACTAGTCAGAACAATCTCACATTCAAAGAATCGCTAATTGAGAGAAATCCAATCAGAATTATTACAATTAGCGTAAATATCAGATACTCGTACATACATTTATTATTTCACGTTCATTGTGTAAAAAGAACAATCGAGTCGTCTATAGCGTGTAGGTTACCTAATAATTTATTTATTTATACCAATGATTAGATAATAAAATATTTCACTCATCTACTGAATTATCCTGACATGGCCATTTTCACTAAATAAGGTGGTTATTTTATCAATAAGTTTCGAAGCCCACAACCAACTCATCTTTTTAGAATCCGATTTCCGACGACTTAAAATCTCTTATAATGTTTTGTAAATAGTTGTTTAAAATTGAAGATGATTATTAAAGAATATTTTATTGACATTATAACGGATTTCAAAGCGTTTCTTCTGAGTGAGGTACGTTCGCAATGCGAATATCAATGTGCGTATTTCATTAATACCTCGTAATGATTACGCTTACAGTTCGGAAAAAGCCGAAGCATCCGCACCGCAGTGAATTCAATGCGTCCACCTGCGCTCGCGCCGATCCAGTCCGACCGGGTCATTCCCAACAGACCCAGCAATAAGTAAACTAAATATGAATATAAATATCAAAAATGCATTCTCATTCCAGTTTTAGCAAAAGTTTTGGGCGATTTAAAATTATAATAAAGTTTTTCATATCACATTGCTTTACATTTTGGTGGTCCTGAGAGTAACCCGCCGGACCGGACAGACGCGTGCGCAACTCGCGTAAAAACTGCGTTTCAATGAATTGTTTTTACGATCTTCGTTCTCTCGTTATAAATATTATGAAAGTTGGACAAGTCATACTTTTTGTGTGGAATATGTAAGAGATATATGTAGGAAAATTTTATCAATATAAATTAAAGATAAATTTTTTCATAGCCTGTTATACAGGGTGTAACAGAAAGGGTATATAAAGCCAAAACACAGCGATAGTCCTCATGAAACTGAACAACTTTCCCCAAGGAACATGGGTCGTAACTCGAAAAAAAAACTTCGCCGCCCCATACAAAATGCCCGATCAGCTGATCGAGTAATGAAATGAAATGAAATGAAATGAAATGAAAATCATTTAATCCTGTAGGTTTTGACAACACTTAAGACGGGTCATTTTTTAAAGTTAATGCTAGATTCGCAAGAGTGCAGTTTCCCCAGAGAAGAACCTAGCAAGAAACTCTGTAGGGTTGCTCTTTTTAATTTAAGTTTTACAAATCTCAGGCATAAACACAGAAACATATAATCAAATTAATATTTCAAAACAGCTATCCATAAATAAATAATAAAAATTTGACCCCACAATATCCAGGAAAAAGTAAGGCAAGCAAATGGGAAACAAAGAAGTGAAATGCTTAGTTTGATGGGATCCGCATGACATGACCGGCCATCATAGCAGCACCTTCACACAGGTCTCAACGCATGTGCCAGCCATCAACCCCTTCCACATATTTTAGGGAAGTAGGAGACCCGACACACAGCGCCACCACTGCAACGGCGTAAGCGAGCATGACATGTCACACGTTTCGCCTTATTCATAAGAAAGCTTAGCTATTACAGAATTACAGATACCATACCTACCAAGATACTGCTGAGGCAACATTTTTACAACACAATAACATTCATATAATTTAAGGAATGTAAGTAATTCACAATTGTATGAGAACAGGTATGCTAGAGAAAGCTTGATAGAAGAGCAGGTCAATCCCATGGATTTGAGTCATCTAAATAATCGTTAATTTTATAATATCCCTTTTTGCTAAGTTTTTGTTTAACAATAACCTTGAATTTATTGAGGGGTAGTTCGCGTATACTGGTAGGGATCTTGTTGTAAAAGCGTATACATTGACCTACAAACGACTTATTTACTTTCTTTAGTCGACTAGCATGGGGCACTAATTTATCCCTATTTCTAGTATTAACAGTATGTATATCACTAAGTTGTTTAAAGTAAGTATGGGCGATCCAAAAATTTTTTTCGAGTTACGACCTATGTTCCTTGGGGAAAGTTGTTCAGTTTTATGAGGACTATCGCTGTGTTTCGGCTTTATATACCCTTTCTGTTACACCCTGTATACCGCAGGTTGAGGCCCCCGTATAGGTAAGTAATTAAATTACTATTAAAGATACCCTTGTCTTTTTTTTTAAATTGAAGCTCTTAGTTTAATCAAGATGCTTAAAATTACGTGCATTTTATGCACCCCTAATAGGCAATAAAATTTGCTCGTCTACCATTGCATGCATACTTTTTTTCTAAATATATAATATACGAATGGTACTCGTAAGTAATCGATACGTTCAAAATACACAAACAATACCTTGCTAGGTTCACAAGCTACCCATTTGTACTCTAATTGCCTTTGCTCCAATTATGTGGTGGAATAAGGACACTTTCCCATGCCGCCCACGCCGAGACCCCATAGATGAAACGTGTGATGCGTGTAATTATCGTACGGTTACGTTACGCCACTACTGCGATGTCGTACTGTCCGACGGCGGCGGCGCGGCGCGGCGTTGTCTCAACTGTATGGGGTTGCCAGAAGATTCAAATTACAAACAGTTATTTAGTTTTAGTTTTATTTATCGCTACATAAGTTATTATCTCCTTTGATGCCAATGATGACCAATATTGAAAATATCTTCATTACATGTGACTGATATTATTTCTTTAAACATAAAAACATGTTCAAAAACTATCGATGTTTACCTATTGATTTAACTACTCTTGATGTTATCCATAGATAGATCAACTCCGTCTACTACAATACATGAAATATTAATGTAAACTGACTGCAAAAAACAGAAGGAAATTAACTTATTTGGTATATTTTCCTGCGTATGACAACACAGCACTCCCAGTGCACTATTTGTGTGCTCGGGCCATTGTCACATTGGGTTCACACGCACTTACTAAATTGCTCCCACGGATCTCTGTGAATACTATGAAAGGACTCAAAATAGTTGTTTTTGCAATGAAGCTTCCTCAGTTTACCATACCTTGGTTCCTCATTGGCGAATAAAGCTACGTTACTGATAGATAAATAGGCTTATTTATAGTTACTGGTGATCTTATCTTCTTTGCACGTCATCTAGATAAACTGAAGACTGCTAAAGGGTAAAACAATTATGTAATTCAAACAATTACATATTTTTATTCAGAAAAATAGTTACCTTCGTAACGTAAGTAGTCATACTTTAATGTTACTCGGGTGTAGAAAGCGTAACCGACTTAAACACTGACTGTGTGGATTTACATAAAACGAGTAACTCTACCTGACTTTAATAAAGGTACCTTACTTAAGAGTCGCGTGTGTATGCTAGTTGTAACATTAAAAAAAACTTTAACGATTTAAAAATATAACGCTCTTTTAAAAACAATAAGAGACCTAACACATCATGTTGCATTTTGCAATCTGTTAAACATAATATGAAAGGTATCGTGGGAGAAATTTAATCATTCCTTGCCTAAAATATAATCCCACAATAACATGTTTACCATTAATAGATCACTAGGCCGTATAGTGGTATTGTGGTACCTCCCACGACACTATAAATTATCCTATAAAGTGAGATGGAGATACATATCACAGCAATCCATCAACTGTTGCACACTTTTGTTAGTTCACTGACGCAACGATACTCTAGATCACATTATCATATTATGAACAGTTAACATTATCAAACAGTCCTATTACAACTTTGTTTCACTTGGGAAAATGTTAAGACTATTATTTTGGGGACAAGACTACAATAGTGAGTGAGTACATACTTCACTAGGTATCTACCTTTCTTTATAAAGATCATTGAATGTATGTAGAAAGGACTTACAGATAAGACCAAGAAGTTAACTTACTTTATAGGTAGTTATACCTTAAAAATATAGTACCTCGTAATACAACATAACATTTTTGTGCATTGGTGTCATTATACCCCGATAGAACTTAAAATTCTTTCAGATTAATATCTGTTTCCATTACAATGCTGTTTTAGAAACCTAAATAGTTAATATTGGAAACCAAAAGCAGAAATGTATGAGGAACTTCTTGTCTGTGACGTTAATTTGCCAGGGGTGGCGCATCGTGGCGTGTATCACGCTATACGACTGTTGGCTATCAACTGCAGCAAGCAGTGACATTAGTTGCCAAAGCTTTACTTTGATTGCCTTAACATCAAAGAGAATAGTTTTACGAGTAAATTCTACACTTGTATGCAAAATGCAAATTAATTTCCAACTAAGCAAATCTATTATTTGTGTTTCGTCTTGATTGATTTCAAAATAACATAGATTCAAAACGATTGTAAATTCATTCAACAAATGCCTTTGATGGCCTTCTTCCACAACATAATGAAAATTATTTCTACATAGAACTTGCAATGCCGGCCGCCGTGATTTTAAATGTTTATTTTTACTTGCTAAAATATTTCAAATTAGGTTGTAAATGTATAGGTATCGTGAATTCAGTCAGATGTAAAGTTATCGTTACAGCTAAAATGAAGACCGTTAATATATAACTCGCCTGTGGCCTACAATTGTGAATAAACTCATAGCACAATAAAATCTGCATCTGAAGGGCGCCTTAAGGGCATATGTCCCATAACGATGATATGCTTCGATATCGTAATCAAGGCAACGATTCTGATACTGATTTTGTTTTATTGGTTTCTCACTCACTATCTCAAGTGAATGATATATCTGGTACCTATAGAGCAGTGAAGTTTTTAACTACCAATACATATGTATTCGTATATAACTGCGTTATTTCTTTGTTTTGATCACGGTTTTGATCCAACATAGGTCGTAAAATCGTCATTTATTCATACCGCTAATTAGAAACCACCTTAAGTACTGCTCTTTGTATACCTGTTTTGAAATCCTAAAATGGAGATTCCACGCAATTCAATAAAAACTGTTAAACCAGTGCATAAAACAACTGCACCTGCCAATGTCATAAATGTCCAATTTTTTTAATGCTGCTAATAACCATCCAACAGCTTCTCTCAATGCTGGAGCTAAGCCCTAAATCAACGGCGCCGCGACGCGTCGACGCAAACAAAGCAATAAGATGTAGGTACGTCGGTCGTCTCGTCGGAACGGAAGAAGCGGCCGATGTCTCCACTTTTAGCTCAGAAATTTGCGTCGCACCGTGCCCCTTGCGTTACTAATCGCGAACTAAACGCAGACCATGTAAAGCTTGCTTTATGTCTATACAATTCCTGCTCTGTTTCTAGAAATTGTTAGTTTCGGACTCTACGAAGTTCCCAGAAGAATTCTTTACGCTGCCAGTTTCGTGACTTACGTTTCCGTGGTTTGGTTGTCATTTCAAGTGCCTTTAATTTTCAACTTTTATTCGGGTACGATACTTAAGGGCATTGTACTATCCTACTCATACCTTCGCCTACAACACTCAACAGTGTAAACCTTTTCACTCATTAGCTCTGACAGAAAGAGCCCTCTCTGTAGACAAAGTAGGTTAATAAAATAGAGATGCATTTTTGCAAACCTGTATGCAGCTGAAACAGTAGTCCTTGAACTGTTCTCGGACATCGCTGACGCGTGCTGTGGCCAGCGGGCCGGCCTTGTGACCTATTCGCGGCCTTGCCTTGTCCAGCAGATGCCGCACTACCCACCTGCCAAGTGCCAACAATAATTAACAAATACTTTGCATGTTCCAGTGCAGCAACGCTCCGCAAACTATTTCTGTGACGATATTTTTTCCTTTAGATTTACTACCTAGTATTGCTAGGTTATTTATGTTTTCGCGCAGGTGCTTTTACAGTGTTAACGATTCCTTTTACTTTTTGTAAAAAAAACTATACATCGATAAACGATACACACTCTATATTATTATTTATGGTAGATAATAGAACTAAGTAACTACATAGGTATATTTGGCTATGTACAAACATCAAAATATTGAACTAGTACAAAACTATCGATTTCCAACTGTAACACTTGTCGATATGCAAACACAAACAGTGAATGACGCGCGACTTCACTTGAAAATTTCTATAGATAAGGCGACGCGTGTTCGTCCAAGACTGTACCTTAATAAAAAGACCAAGTTTACTTTTCCTTAAGTTATTTCAAATATGGATTTTAAAGTGGTTGATATAAGGATGTGTTTGTAGTTTTTTAAGTGGTGTAGCGTAGTTGTGTCGGTGGTGGATCAAATAAGGAGGTGTTTGGAGGAGATAGCGGCTATCGCCTGGGAACGTCAAACACGGCCGGGCCCGCGTGCCACCGCCTCCTCTGACGGTTGCACAACGCTATCTCAACCTCAGTTTGGGGAAATACCTCCGACCGATGATGATAGCTTGTTGTCATCTCTAAAAATAAAGCCCTTAGGTTCATCGGCTCATTCAGAAGCATCACATCGAAAAATACCAAATTTCAAAGTACTCGGTAAATACCACTTAACTAAACACGAGGCAATTTTATTTATTTCATAATAAGTAAGTACTTCCAGCTCACTTTAATAAAGTAGGCCGTACCGCGGTTGGGAAAAAAATTGGAACTGCTTATGTAAAAAATGTCCTCTTAATCGGAAAACTTCTCTTATTTTTTATTGAAATAAATCGTGACTACTTAAATAGCGAGAAACCACCTCCTTGACCCGGTCTGTATATTAACACTGCGGAAACAAGGTCAAAAGTTCAACTTAGGTAAAAAGCAGTACACGTACCACCTAAGTCGACACGCTTTTAGGTGTTTCTAGAAAACTGACCGGTTAATTTTAATTAGATTTGCTTACCGTTAGCATAAACTCTACAAGTAAAGCAAGAAAATATCTGCCGACTCAATAACATAATACCAAACGCTCACAATTTTTGACGGAATTCCCCAAATAACTTCAGTACAATAACAACGTTAACTGTGATAACGAATAACAAAGTTCCATGACAATTACGAGACACAGAGGAAGTTTCAGTCAAAAACAACTAACCCGCTGAGATTTAATAATAAAATTCAGCCACCGTACACAAAATAATGTGCGAACTTCCTGCATTCGATTATCTCTTGCATCTACCGACCACAGTATACATTGTTGCCGTTTATGTTGCATAAATAGCTCGAAATTTACGAAGCGAAGCGGACAAACGGATGTCTGTATGCATGTTGTACAAAGTCACTCGTGTATTTAGGTTATATTAATATTCACTATGCCAATTTAAGTATCCCATCAAAGCACGCTGGCCAGTTACCTTTGTGTTATACATTTTTGAATCATTTTTCCGTAGCTCAATAGAAAGTATGCCGATACACAAAGCTCATACTATAGTATTAGATTTAAATAAATTAATAAATACAATAAAATCTTATTAGTAAGCAAAAATGTACAAATATTCAAGATATCTCATTAAAGTGCATCACAGTAGCGAGGTGTTGGAATTAATTTGACGTGTTTCGGAACCGCATCACTTTGGTATTCCACGCGGTGACGGCTCCGCGGGAAACAGCCCCGAGACGGCGAGGGAAATCAACCGGCGACATCATTTACATGTCCTCTGGCACATGAACACCGATCATGGTACCAGGTGTTGGAATTAATTTGACATGTTGCGGAACGCCGCTCTGTATGCACCGAGCTGACGGCCTCTACGCCACGTCCGCTGCCGCCTGCGCCTGTGAGATCTGCTCTCAAGGAATCAGTTTGCAAGCTCATTTACATCTCTTGCATTGTGTTCGTAACCCGAATAAATTACGGACCATCTTAAATCTATTAATTCTTTACTTTCGCAAGAACAACTGATTAGACAGACCAAACCAAACAAAACTCTACATCCCATCATCAATCTCAAACGATGTTTAATGAAATTCCATTCTCTAAGCACAAACCTATTGCTACCTATTACTATTGATTGAAACAGTTAAGTTTGGAGTTTAAAAGCATTAATCATCAGTTAATACAAAAAGCTTCGTTTATCGGTGGTGGAAGGATCGGGTCGGTAATCTGAGGGCGCGGGCGGTGCGCGGACGCAGCCGTGGAATGCAACAATCGAGTCAGGTGCGCGCGCACCTGCTGCCTCGTCCGCTTCTCGTCGCGTGGTGACAAGCAGACCGACATCCATGCAGATATCCATCGAACATCGCCTCTACTGAGATCGGTATTCTAATGAAATCGGTCTTTTGTTACCAAGAGTTAATCGATTGTTCTATGTTACACTAATCAATACAAGATTTGTTAATCTGATTTCATGATCCAAGTATAAGTAAAATAAGCAGGGAGACCTGCTGCTTTTAACAAAACAAATCGGTACAAAAAAAATTGCAACAATATAAATATAAAAATATTTCGTAATCCCTCTTTAATACATATTGTTCTATTCTAAGTATTTGCATTTTCTTTTATGAGAATGACACCACAATATCTGTCATTCCCATTCCCATATTATTAACAAAACAGTAGTGCGTACTTATCTAAGAAAGAAAACCAACTTTCGTGATATGTACAAATAAATTCACGACTGAGCTTGGCGAATAGATCAATCTGCCTGACAGAGCAATGGACTGTTATCGTGTTTATAGAAAAACTAACCGACTTTGTCAAAAACTAATCTTGATACCAAATTGGTAGATTTCCTAATTTAGTAATGGCTATATTTTTTCTCGTATCGAATTTTGGTCGAGTTGATATGCTATTTACAAGGTTTTGAATCAATTTAAATAAGTAAATTAGATTCACGATAGTATAAAAAATATATCCTTGAAGTTGATCTTTATGACCACGGAAGCGTGCTGATAAAACGGCAAAAATTAATCATAAATGCATCAGAGACGGCATTATGATTTTTCGGCAAAGTTAAGTCATCCAATTAGCATAACTAATGACTGAAAAGTCATCCTCGGTCATCTATTCAGAGCCGACCATTAAGAAGGTGATTTAAAAGAGCAGTCCAGCGGTTCGAGAGCGTTGTTCAAAGTGCCGATAGGTATTCAAGCAGAGCGGATAATCACGGCTGTCCATTGTGCTTCCGACTCGGAAACCGCAAGCATTCCTTGCTGCTAGGGCTACTACCTCAAATTGTGTCTGAAATCATAAAATAAAGATTCGTATAATATCAAACACACTAAAATGCATAAATGGCTCATAAGATTATTCGTTAGGTGCTTTCGTAAATGAATAGAATGGATCAAATAACAGTCGACTTCAAAGAGGCAGACTTCTCCTGTGTTTAAACTATTAAATTCAAGTAATAGACTGATAAGAGAGATGATTATGCAATAACAAGAAAAATAATGTGCCAATAATCTATAAAATATACAACGTAAGCGCCTGAAAGTGTTTATTCAAAACTGTATTGTGTTGCGGACAACCCTGTATAGTAGAATAGGTAAAGCATTAGACACCTAAGTATTGGCGCGGCGCCGGGCGTGAGAATGGCGCTCGTTGTAGCACTCCTCGAGCGTGACGAGACAACGCAAAAACCAGTCACGGGAATCGGCTAATCGATTCTCATCGAATTCAGTGACAACTCTTTATCGATCTATTGCTATCGATGACTATCACATTCTTTCGCTTTTTGTCGACGTCGAATTAAAGGAATCGATAGAACGGGCTCGCATGTGATTCGTTTTTTTTTTCAAACTTTCAGAGTTGTTTCATACCTATTAATGAAGATCATAAAAATCTTGAAACTCCGGTATAAGGTAACTAGACGACATACAATTGAATTTTTTTACTATACATATACGCGGAAAGTTGGGTTGGCTTGACGGCTCCCAAAAAATACACGATGAAAAAGAGATAAATGCATAATGCCGAAAGTTGAAGCAGCGAAAGATCTCGCCGCGGCATAATCGGATCGGAGCGGTGGCGCCTGACCAGCGGCGTGTAGGGTTACCAATAACCACACATCTGTTTCTGTAGTCTGTTAACCATCTAGGATGTAGTTTGATTAATTCTTAAATCTAACTCTCAAATAATTCGGTATAGTCTTGCTTACGTACTTGCATTTCGTTTTCTAATTTCTATAATATGTTTATTTTGGGAGCGATCACTGAGATGTCTATGTGTAGCAATCAATTTACAAGACTCTTCGTTATTCTTTAGTTACAAATTCGCTGATAAACAAATAAAATATAGAACATTTGATTTCTTAATACCATAAACTTTTACAGCCCGTATATTTTTACGCAGAGCAGGCAACCTTGGACCCACTTCAGTAGTGTTTTAACAGCAGTTAACTCAGGGCAGAGGTGATTAAAAGAGGCGCGCGCGTGCCCCGCGGCGCCGCGCCGCGCCTCGCCGCGCCGCCCGCCCGCGTGTATATCACATTCCAATATAAATTACTTTCCGACCAGTTTATGTGCCTCAATAAGCTCTCTGGGTTACCCACATAATTAGACGTAACAGCTTTTGATGAAGGTGGGTAACCTAAACTCTACCCTACAATATTTAATAGCTCTCCCGATGAATAAATATTCGTTTACTTATAGATTTGTTATTCAAATTGAACGCTAATCAAATCTGATTCACAAATATCAAAATTATTCAATTGAGTTGTTTGTGCTTGGCATCAGTTCAAATAGGTACAATCTTTCATATAATTATGTACAAGCATGAATAAATCTCTGAACCATTATTTTTTACGAACTCATAACTAGATTGATTGCTGGCTGAAGGGAATGATGATAAATTAGCTCGTGAAAGCGATGTTTAATATACGGTCATTTACAGTTTGTTTTGGTAGTTCGCAACGCGGAACGTTACATTGTAGCATGCTAATGGATGTCAAGCCATAAGGCATCACCGAGGTTGCCAATAAACTAAATAAGAGCCTTATGTATAATGTAATCGCATCGGAATTTACGATTGATAATTGAAGAGTAGATTTCGGGCGGCGGCGGCGGCGGCGGCTTGCGGTTGGCGGGCTCACTTGACACGCGATGCTAAGTATTTTACATTTCGGAGGTGTACTGTTGAAACGGTGCAATTTCTGCGTTTAGCCTGAGGCAACAGCAAATTGCCGGCAAAACACAGGCCGCCGGTGTAATTACGAACAGACGCGTGTGGGAACACTAACCGATTTATTAAGATTTAATCGTAGCCAATTAAAATACGCACTGCATTATTAGGGAATACAAAAAGCTTATGCAAATTCTTTTAGAGAGTTCGCTTACACCACGAAAACCGGTCGATGCAAAATTGATGCATCCATCCATTCTTACCTACCTAAACTTATAAGCTGAAACACGATAAAATACCCTCATGTGTTTTCATTTTGATTATATTGTAAATAAAAAATAGGGGGTTTATTAATTTGCATGCATGAGTTCAACTACGTTCATATACGACCGAGTCTACTGTTATTTTCTAGTTGATTGCTACTATTTGCTACGACCGAAATCGCTACGATCGTAGCACTCGCTACAAATAGATAGGCCTACTACGCTACTAGTACAGTGATATTCAATTGGTTTGATTCATTGTTTGTTTCAAACTGGATTTAAATAAGTGGTAGGTTCTGTTCTAATAGTACATAGTTGTATTTTTTAAAACTTAGTATTTTTTGGGAAAGAAACGTTGTCGAATAAGGCAAAGCTTAATGTAACAAACAGATGAATAAACTGTATGAAATTTTCGTACGTAGTTATATGTTTATTTTATAATTGTAGGGTATTGCGATGTAGATCGCAGTGATATCGGCGCTCTGGTTGGTGTTCCCACGAGGACCTCCCCGGCGCGCATACATTACCGCCACGCATTGTCGCTGCTCGCTGGTGACGTCACGACCACACACAATGTAACACTGCCCTAATTACGTAATTGTAACAACAATATTCTGCAATGACAAAGTGAAGAACAATGTACACAGCTGTGTAATGTTTTGTTGTTGTGGTCTTTTGTGTAAAGAACAGAGTTCAATAGGCTTATACCTATTCTGAGTTCACTATATAGGTAGTTTACATAACAGGTAGTCTGACATGCGACAGTTTACAGGTTAAAGTCCGAGATTTGCATATTTGGCAATTACCTGGGATGTACCTAAGTACCTACATCACCACAAGCATGATATACATTTCGATTATTAACGAAATTACCCAGACAATCCAGACATAGTAATAAAACATTCGCAGGACCAGTTCAGTCAAATTAAAAAAATTAACTTTAATCAAATTCAAAACATCTAACATCAAACCCAAAATCAAATCAGTTGTAGTTGGACAATATAATTGGTTATTAAGAAGCGCATATATCACGGAGATGCGCGGGCGCCGCGTGGGAGACACAGGACGTGATTTGTGTGGAACCGTCGTGTTGGTGCGGACCCGCGCCACGCCGCCACGCCCCTTCATTAACATGCTAATACAACCTTATCTGGAGTAAAGGGTGAGAATAATATCTAACTATTTGTGGCACTCCATCATAAATGGAGCTAAAATATTTTGGAATATTTCAACATCTTTAAAAACCGTTCCCACTTTAGAGGAAAATGTATCATTTGTTTTTTTTTTTTTTAAGTATTATTAATCTAGCATTATTTAAATGTATATCTTTTTGTCGTATCAACATCATACCTTTACCACGTATCACCTATGTGTCAGTCAGTGGCGTAGCGTGGGTGGGGCGGAGGGGGCGGCCCGCCCCGGGCGGCAGCCCGCGGGGGCGGCAAAATGTCGCCGGTGAAGCGGGTTGAGATCTGATCTATGATTCATTCATTACATGTGTCAGACACTTTCCATTTTTATATAAAATTTTGCCACAAACAATTTTTTAAATATTTATTTACTTAAAAGAAAAACTGCGAAATCACTGACAGAACTCTTTATAAGGTTTGTTTGTTTACATACGAACGGCAACATCGCATCACGCCTATAATAATAAAAAAATTCCTCAGATCTACTATGAGCTCCGCTAGATTATCTAGGGTGGCCCGTCGATTGACGTCCAAAAGGAAAATTTGGATTCCTCGTGTCATGGGGTATCCGAATCACCCCCATGTATGTTCCGCGATTTTTACGGTTTCCGAGTTATGACGTGTTTACAGATTTTTTGAGATTTTTCAACCAATCACCCTAAAAAGGTTCGTAGAAAAAAAGTACAACACTTTTTAATAATTTTATTTTTGCATCAGATGCTTCATGACGCGTACTTTTATGCATAAAATATTCAGCTTCGTAACTTTAATAAAAGTTGGGGAAATGTAGGTCGGAAGAGGAAAAATTGTATTGACTGAAAAATAATTGAAATCTTCAAACTTAAATTAAGAGGTTATAATGATGGCTTTATGGATTTTAAACTAGCTTAAAAAATGCGCCAACTTCTCAGCTTTCATAATCATCGAAAAAAATTGGTACTTAATGGGGTACTGTTGCTAGAATCAGCCTTTAAAGAGAGCAAGGTGGAAAAATTTCAGAATTGGACGTTGAGTAATTTTTTTTTTCATATTTTATGATCAGCTAAGCCTCAGTAGGTTTAAAGACAGTGTTATCTTACCGAAAAGTACAAAAAAGGTGCCAAGATTTACACATTTGGGGGTTTTAGAGCACCTGTAAGAGATGAGTTACACCTTGAGAAAATTATGCAGATATCCCTCATTTCTAAGGGGTTGCAGAAGGAAACGGCTTTGCGACTGTATCGCAAACAAGTTCATAGACGTGGTGGGCTGCAACCTGAGTCTTATCCTGACCTTCGTATTTTTTTTGATATACGCCTAACCTTAATGGAAGGCAGAACTCCTGGTCAACGCGAGGGTCCTGAAGGGATCCCACTTCGTAGAAGCTGTTTATGATACAGTCGTGCCGCTTCAAGGCCGTTTCCTTGTGCAACCCCTTAGAAATGAGGCATATCTGCATAATTTTCTCAAGGTGTAACTCATCTCTTACAGGTGCTCCAAAACGCCCTAATATGTCAATCTTGGCTCCTTTTTTGTACTTTTCGGTAAAATAACACTGTCTTTAAACCTAGTGAGGCTTAGCTGATCATAAAATATGAAAGAAAAAAAATTACTCAACGTCCAATTCTGAAATTTTTCCACCTTGCTCTCTTTAAAGGCTGATTCTAGCAACAGTACCCCATTAAGTACCAATTTTTTTCGATGATTATGAAAGCTGAGAAGTTGGCGCATTTTTTAAGCTAGCTTAAAATCCATAAAGCCATCATTTTAACCTCTTAATTTAAGTTTGAAGATTTCGATTATCTTTCAGTCAATACAATTTGTCCTCTTCCGACCTACATTTCCCCAACTTTTATTAAAGTTACGAAGCTGAATATTTTATGCATAAAAGTACGCGTCACGAAGCATCTGATGCAAAAATAAAATTATGAAAAAGTGTTGTACTTTTTTTTCTACGAACCTTTTTAGGGTGATTGGTTGAAAAATCTCAAAAAATCAGAAAACACTTCATAACTCGGAAACCGTAAAAAATCGCGGAACATACATGAGGGTGATTCGGATACCCCATGACACGAGGAATCCAAATTTTCCTTTTGGACGTCAATCGACGGGCCACCCTGTATATTGACGATTGAACAAGAATTGGCTGCTAATATTGATTTTGACAAAGTTATTTCTGACTTCGCTGCTCATAAGGCCCGTAGAATCCGCTTGTAAAACCGCTCATCCTATTTTACCTTCAATAAAAAGTATCTCATTGCCTGTGAAATTTAATTTTAATTAAGCACCTATAGAATGGGGGCGGCAAAGTGGGTCTCCCGCCCCAGGCGCCGAGATGGCACGCTACGCCACTGGTGTCAGTATGAGCATAAATATTCTCAAAGCTTATAGTGAAAACGCGTTGATGTCTTTTGTATGAGAGGAAAGAGTTCGCACTTAAATGAAGGTAATTGAGCCAGAATTTTTAAATAAAAAATTTCATAGAGTGTTTACTTTACATCCACACATTAATAAATTAGTCAGAACAGAAGTATTTAGAAAATCGACTGTTTTTTTTTTGTGGCAACGTACATCTCAAAATGAAACTTTAATAACTCGCAATTGTATATAACAGTTAGACTCTACCTGCATTAAAATTCCAAGGAACCTTTAGCGGGTTAGCCAGCGGCCACCACAGATCAAATTTTGGAAGCACAGGTATTAGGTAGCTAAATTAACATAGTAACGAAGGGGCGGACTCGCCGGTAACTCACGCCCAGAACAAAATAAATAATTTGGCCAAGGAATGCGGCCGTAATGGACCGCCGGTATTTGATTGTTAGCCCTCCAGATTGTGTTAATGGATAAGATAAGATCGCGTGCCAGATACGATCCTTCTGAGATATAGTTTAGTGCAATCAAACTGCGAAAATATCTACAAGTATGTATAGTATTGCAGCGGCATACCGCGTACCCGAACGCTAAAACGAAACAAAAAGAAGTGGTTCTTTAAATATATTTACATCATTTGTATTTCGGAAACAATTTTTGTTTTCATTTTAACTTAATAAAGACATAAATTATACACGGGTTAAGATTTGTGGAAATATTACTTTAAAAGCTGATCAAGTCTTTTAAAAAAACATAGTTACCTCACGTACCTAAATGCCTACTTTGTTTGTACTTGATAGATATAGGTATGAACATCTTGACATTAAGTAAAAACTTTGTTAGGTTTTACCTACAGGTTTTTTGTTTTGCAACATTATATTGAGGCCCTCATTCCGATGAACAGACCTTGATCTCAACGCTATACCTAACATCGTCCAATTTACGCGTGCCGGCCAATTAAGTGCACACATTGAACGCATCGTAAGCAATTTTCTTAATTTTTGGGTCAAGAATTTTAAGTGGCTACTCCTATAAAGACAATGATTTTAAGCAAAACAAGCTCGATTAGAAACGCTATAAAGATACTCCTTTATCTTTATTGGTCGCTTTAATTATAATATACTTACAGTTTAAATCTATTACAATATTATATTATCTACTCATACGTATAAGATCGGCAAGAATATCAAGAAAACTTTTCTTTTGCGCCAAAAACCTCCGATAAAACAAAACAATACTAACAAATTCACTAAATGACTGCCTTGACAGTTGTCATAAAAAGAGAATGTTTAAATTAAATTACCCAAGAGTTGAGACATCAGAAATGGGGATGAGCAGGATATAAAATGTATGTTGTATTTATTGGATCGAGTCTTGCGGTGGCCGGAGCGCACGGTGCGGTGGGTGGCTGCCGCATTTGTCACCCGCACCCACGAACTACAATACAGCCAGCAACAGAAAGCCATTCCGGAGCACACTTTACTTATTCCAATATCCTTTTATTGCCGACAAAAATGACATATTTTAACTAACCGGTATGCGCGGCAGGCACTTTTACATTTAAGTATGGTAGGTGCTCTTTCTAATTTATCGTATTGACAGGATTAATAGGGGATTACAAATAGTGCCTATAATATGTGTTAGTCTCGGTTCTCAAAATATTTGTTCATCGGAATAAATCATCAATCAATGGTTTATGAAAAGCTTCAGGTTCGGCGCTGAATGAAGTATCAATGTATTCTCGTCTTTTGAAAGATTACAGACGTATCTTTGCAAAACATTTGGCATAGTTGTATTTAACTAGAAACCCAGTAAATGCTTTTATATAATTTATTTAAAAGGCTTATCTTCCGGTTCGTAGCTGCTTGTAGCCGCGGCGTAGAGCGGAGGCCTATCGCGGCAAGCATCGGGCTATGCAAATGCAGTTTTTGCCAGCTACCAATTGAGCAGTACCGACGTCGCAGCGCTGCTGGTGGGCTCCTTGCCACAACCGCGGGAATCCAGAACAAATAAAATACCGCAACAACGATAAACACGCCGTGCCTTCTAATCTAGCATTTGTTTTAATTTGCGGTTTATTGTCATTATACATTTGTAACTTGGCATCAAATCTTGAACCAGTTATGTTAAAAACTATAATGGTGGTTACTGCTAAATCAATGATTAATTTAATTCTTGCGACTTTTTAATACTTCACTTTGGATAAAATTATGTTAAATAATACAACTTGTACTAATAAATAATATATAATATTATCAAGTTGCACGCTGTGCTCTATAGAAAACATTGTACTAATAACCATCACTAATTGTATAGAGGCACAACAACACGCTCCAAACAACAACTAGTTTACATATTATTATAATATTCGAAATGTTCCCGACGATGCGACGACTGAGTCATCCTCCGTCAGGAATATACACAATCTCTGTTAAGGTGTCAACTCGCTTTCAACAGATATCTCTCATCACAAGTTATTGAAAGTACTATCATCCTCTTTCTCAAGTACCAGAACGCAATTGGGTGTGAGATACTTATTGGCGCTATAACAACTAGCATATTAAATTGGCAGTCTCAACAACCACACGACAACGACGAAAGCGACTTTAGCTTTTAAAGCTCTTTCGTGCGTCGCCACAATGTAACCGCCTTGTCAGCCGCCGCGATATGATCCATAACGTTTGTCGGGACAAGGTAGTTGGTGCGACAATATCAGTCGCACGTAGCACTGCACCTTAAGACAATATTTTTTGCGCTCTGCGGCCGAGTGCGACACGACGATAAATTAGATGCGTTGAAATGTTTGTGTTGTGTCGCGGCGGCGGCCGGTGCGCTGTCGCCGCGCGCGCATACATTAGCGCACAATACCGCGGGGGGCGCCATTGTGTCCTCACTCACACGCACCCACCCTCCCCCGCCCCGCCAGCACGCCCCTAATGAACGATTCAACCCGAGACCTGCAATTATGAGATAAAAATCGGTCCACGTTCGGTCATAAGCCAAGACCCTCCACGGTTCCTTAAACATTTTCATTACAAATAATTGGGGGCTGAACAACGAAGATTGGAAAGCCGAAAGATCGACCACAATAAACTACGAGAGATAGAATCATAGGCCAACTGATTGTTCAAAAACAGTAAAAGTTCTAACATAATCGTGAGTAGGTAACATAAGCACATTTAAGAGTAGCTTTGATTTTTTGCAAACAATAAGAACATGCTCTTCGCAATTTGAACAACCCGCATCCAGTAATTTCGTCTAAATTCGACTGGTGCTGTTTGCAATCACGAAAAACGCTTTGTAGCATTTGTAAACAGCGTACCGGGATGGGGTTCAGGGTTGCAGTAATTCGAGGTTTGGCGGGCTCGAGCCGGCTAATGGCGCATGATTGGGCGGCAGGTGCACCTCCGCACGCTATGCGCACACGCCAAGCGCCGGCCAATGCCGCGGTGGACGGGTTCGCCTTTTAACTTTTCTTCTTATTAAAATTGTGAATACCTACTTATAGGACTATTGGAGACGAAATGGATAACTTGAGTACCTTCGTTTTAAAAAGCGTTAAGATTATCTCTGTCTAAGTATACTATAGTTACATACAACATTACATAGTAATATTTTCATATTACGAGTAATGCAAATATATCTGTTACAAAACTTACCGAATAAGTCTAATCTAAATCCCTTGTTATTTTATTATACATTTTAAATAAAATCAATATCGTTTGAGATATAAGCAATAAAAGTTTATATTTACAAGAGTAAAAAAAAATACCTACACAAATTTACTACCGTCCCAAATATCGAAGCTTTTAACCTTCCAATGATAAAATCATTAAAACCCCTATACTAGACGTGTATTAAGTGGTCCCTAATCAGAAGGATTTGAATAGATTAACGACTAGCTTCCGTTACGTGGTCACGCATTCACATTTGAGGATTTTTTGTTTATCTGACTCTACCTCAGTGCCGTTTTTAAAAACTACTTATGTGTTTAAATAATCTTACTAGGTACTAAATAAAGTTAGCGCCAACATAAAATCTCAGATAAATACGTTGTAAAATGAGACACTTAAATAAAACATTAAAGTTACTTAATTCAGCAGATTGTAATTTTTTAAAAGATTTTTTATTACTATTGCAATTAGGTAAGTAAGTAGTAGGTACTTAAAAAGGAAACCTTGTTAATTTTTAAAGGAGCCAGAAATATTAAAGAAAGTCGACGACGATAAGATGAAGCGACAGATGCCATACGACTTCCCGACACGGCATTTTAATATGCACTTTGGATAAACTTGATTTTTTTCATATAAAACTACGTTTTTGTTACGTTAATTGCGTGCCATAGTAACTATAAAGGAAACAGCTGATTCGAGATGTTTTTTGCTTCATGACTTTTTTTCGTCGGAGATATAAAGACTGAACTTGCTTCTGCCTGCTTTAAATAACTTTTTTTTTTGTTTTCTGATAAACACTGAAGCAATGAGAAAATGCGCATTTGAAATTGTCAAAAAAAAGCACAGAAATAATTAAGTTGCACAAAAAGCGGTTTTGCTAACAGCCCTAGACTAATTGTACTTTTTTTTTAGTTTTTTTTTTTTATAGAAATTAGAAAGTCTATTTTCCTAGACTGTAGCAAGCAAGCTGTTGCATCGGAATATTTTTTATGAGACCACCTGGCCCGCACCCGCCGGAGTCGACAAAAACCCTTAGAAAAACCGTCATAATATTTGAATATTGTACAAAAAACAATTAAGGTGCCGCGTCGTGTCGCGCGTCACCTGTCGCGCTCTAGCACGAGATACACATTTGCATAGAAACAAACTATTAAGGCTACAAATACACGCGTGCGCGTCAATCCTTTGTCATAAAAGATGCTTACAGTACATAATTTGATGTAAATTCTTGAATTCATTATAAAAGAGATAGGTACTTATTCCAACTGAATATTGCAATTCAAATAGGTAATTTGTTCTGGATCCTTTAAATGGATAAAACATTTAATTTAAAAAAAAACATTACATACTACGACAAGTAAGAATAAACATCACATACTCTCCCTCACAGATATATTCCACCTAATATCATAGAAATTCCTATTTATACCTAGTTACCTATCTTGAACATTGTCTCGGTCTGATAAATGTATTTTATTGTGTAAACTATCGCTAATTGAAATCTCTATGTTCATCGTTTAATGCCATGCAAACATCGACAATTCAATTAAAAGCGGTATTTCTCGTTTTAATCAAGATTGCTCTACACTACATACATTATTAATGTGTCGACAATCTCTATAGAAGCAAGTTGACAGAATTAAGTTCACAGCCGTTCCATAAGGAGCCTTTTGTTATGAAAAGAACTCTCACTTGTGATTTTATCAGGCACGAACCCAAATACTTCATTGTTAAAGTTAAAATCTGTCACTTTTCATTTCATTTAACGCTTTGCATATTAAAATTTTATACAATTTAAAGCTGGTTTTTAGAAGGTGTTAAAACGAAAAAATCTGAGCAACTTATTATCGGTGAATTTCATCAATAATTTCAAAACTTAACATGCATTAGTACTTGTTATACTTAAGAGTAGTTAGCTTTAAATAAATTGTAATGCTCAGATGAAACACTTTTGATAGGTAACAATAACATGCCACGAACATCTTCGTCATGACGCTAAGTCATTGTCTATTGAAAGCAGCTAATCATCACCGTGTCAGCAACCATTGAACCGCGATGTACCGTCATCCTCGTACATGAGCTATGAGCAACGCGGGTCTTCGTAACCAACAATAGTTTTAATGTAAATAAGCGTCGCATCTGTCCATTGTGGAAAGAAACAATTCTTGTTATGGATGCCCTCGCTCTGACTAATTTCATCAATAAAATAAAACCAGACAAGAGCCATTCTTCGTTTGTTTATTAGATAATTGAAATAGGTATGTTCATTTAACATTATTATTATTACATTACATAACTAAGTATTACAGCTAAATCACGTCTTCTGACGTTATGAAATCTATTTAACTATTTATAAATGCCAGAACTGTAGCTACAAGTTGCATAAAGGTTTTGTTAAGAAAACTGAAACGAAGAATATGCAACTGATGCTTTTGCATCGCCGCCTATTCTGTTGGAAAACTCGCTTGCAATATAAGTACCTAATGTGCTTTATGCAATGTTTTTTATATAATCGTGCGGAGTAAACGTTAAGTTGCATAAAAATAGGATTCTTTTAAACTGCAACCACCGCGCGCCGATCATTCCGCGGTTTGCGGCTGAAATTACCACTTTCTCTCAAAACGTCGTAACGACTTTGTGGATTATAAAAACGAAAACAAAACTTTGCTTGTAATAAGTTTAGGGTTTAAAATACGATACAAGTATTGCAGGACGGGAGCTATTATGTGATATTTAGGCGTAAGCAGGTGGTGGCGGCGGCTTTGAGTCCTGATGACCAGTGATCTGCGCATTGATACAAAGTGCCTCGTTACATACTCGCCGGCTAGTGAGAGGAAAAATTGCGATCTTATTGATACCATATAAACATTATCTACAATGCCGAGTTTATATACGATTAAAAGTAGCGTGAGACGTATTCTATTAGGTCGCATTGCTTATCTACTATAACTAGCAAATTCTTAGAAATATAGGGATAGGAATCGCTTATACAACTTCAAAGTCCGTGACCTAACTCAATATCTATTTTAATGTCTTACCACAAAATTCACTCGGTTAACTCAAAACCAATGACAATTCCGTGTAAAGTGATTTGTCTGGACCGTGTCATCGTTAGCAAGAGTGGTGACCGGAGGCGACATGGCGACAGCACGCAAACTACTCGTACAAAAGCCGCCGGGGATGGCAACACCTCGGCACCGTATCGCCATCGAACCATCGCACCATGCGCGACACTTTGACAGCCGCCTCTGGCCAGCGATTCGTTTTATTGCCTCGTTTGTTTGTTTTGGTAGCCGATTGTGAATTAATGAAATCGATCCGTATTAATGAGCTGGTAATTAAAACTAAAGAAGGGTTGTGTTATGTTTCCAGCTTATTCTTGAAGATTATTTATGGAAACACATTATGTGTGATAAAAAAAAGAAGAGAGAGAAAAAGAGAAGAGAGTTTAAATTAAGAGATTAAAAGAGAGTTTGTTTAGAGTTTGAATCAATAAGTAGGTATCTAGTGTAAGGTTGTTATATTCATTGTTAAAGCGTATAAGTTTTTATATCTAGTATTAGTTTAAATTGATAGAATGATATCAACAACGTACCATACAATTTAATGATTTCAAATCAATAAAAACACAGACAGAAATAATAGGGACCAAGTTAGATTTCAGTCTATATAATCTACTTCCGCTCATTGAAAAGTCGCCGCAAGCTCTAACAAACGTTTTGATTAGCATTAATAATAAAGTTAATGCCAAATTATACCAAAATTATAAAGATGCACTTATGCGCACGTATTGTGCAGTAGCTACGCTGCGGGCGCTCGTGCCATTCGCGTTCCAATTTCGAATGCAAATTTTCCTTTTTGAAAACAGGAACGGCTTATGATATGACCGTTCGTATTCATATCATGCGGTAGGATTTTGACCGACTTGCGTGTGAGACACGAGAACGTTGCACTTTCCGATTGCCTGGAGATATTATTTGGCGAACTTCCATTTAAAGGTTAATTTACCGATAAACATTAGCTTTAGCACGCGGGGGTGCTAAAATAGGAACTAAATAATAGAATTATGTTTGTAACGATGACAAATTTCTGTATTTTGCCGCGTTGCCACCCCAAATGACGGTAATTCGGGGTCGCGGGCGTCGATTAGGCCGGCTAATGCCCTCTAAGCTAAGCTGAAACAATCCAGTCGATATTACAAGTAAGCCTAGCATTAGGTCACGCACGCCTCATTGCCCAACCCTTTCTCTGCCCATACCATGCTCGTATAACTGAGGTAAGTACGAGTATAATTTAATTATTTATTCAGCAAAAACTACCCAGGTAAGAAATCGATTAGCTACCTCCCGACTTGCATAAAAGTAACGAGTGTGTTTTTATAGTTTTTACAACAAATGTATGTAATAAAATCTATTACTGTAGACAAAATCCGGTGTATAATTCTTATCACGGTAGACAATCAAACAACGCATTGCTGTTGTTTGGCAGTCAAGACGCAAATTTTATAATAGCCAACATTTTCAGCATTGTTTACAAGGCCGGTCACTCACATCGGTACAAATATCCTAGATAAGTTTGCTACATCGTGGTGTAATAGGTACGCGATTCACCGCACTCATAATGAATCACAGCTCTCGTGTTGTGTAATCTTGATTATTAATTTCTGTCTGTCTATATCGTTCTAGTTACCTATTAGTTAATATAAAGGTACTTGTTCGACCTTGTTTATACTACTAAAATCTTAATGTGTGTTTGACTCATTTAACTAGATATAACAGATTTTTTAGTTTTGTCTATGCGCAAGAAAAATCTGTATAGCAGATTAATTCAGTTTACTTTTTCATTTAAGTACTTATGTTTTATGGAATAAAACTTTGTCAGCATGAAACTTAGTTCAAAATATTCTTCTTACCAATACTCAACCTTTCATTAAGCTATTTTTCTATAGAGTTAGTCCCGTAGCATATTTGAATCTTAGTGAAGATTTATCGACATCGAGTTAAATACAAACCACTTTAAAACAGTTTACCTATAAACACATAGTCAATAAAGATAATACCGTAGGATACAAAGTTATAGGTACCGTAATGACGGGCCACCGAATTAACTGAACCAAATTACCGGCAGTTTACTTTCAAGTCCTTGTAATTGGTAACCGTTTAACATCCCGTCGGCTATGTGTTTGAGCGCTCTACAAAAAAATTAGTGTCTTTCAGACTGTTAATTGTACTCTGTACGTAATACGAAAAGACTGAAGTAATAATTAGAAAAATAAGTAGGTACCTTCTCATATGGGTGAATTTACAGTCGTCAGTCTTTTTCTACAAATAGATATGTTTGATTAATCATTTTTTCGCAGTAAACTGCTCTCTATAAGTAAAGTTCTCGACAGCGTCTAATAAAAGTATTGGAAGTAGAGCAAACTTCTTGGTAGCCATGCATATTATATGCGTAAGAATCGATGGTATCGATCACGGGTCGTGAAGGCCCAATTTGTCGGCGCTACTAAATCATCGCACAAAAGCACCGACCGATCTAAATCGATTTGTCCAAATTACGATAGTGGTACGCGCCCGTCGCAGTGGCTAACTCCTGCCTCTCTAAATATTGACCGCTTTTCAAAAAACCACGCATTACGTCCATCATTTTTATTACAAACAAAAAACGATAAATGCTTAGCCTAAACAGCCCTTGCACACTTGGCGGCTTTTCAACATTCACTGTTTTACCGCGAATATGCAAATGTTAAAAGTATCACGTTCATAATTTATAAACTATACCACTAGTTTCATTAAATAACCTAAATAGAATACCAAAAGGAACTTGTCAAATATCGGAAGTTGGTTGCAGTTTGTTTTTATTATTACGAAGCGTGAAGCGTGCATTCCGCAATGCGCTACAACTACCTATCTCTATATGAACCAACCGTATTTTGCTGTTTGACGCAAGCTTCCACAAGGAACAGTTTGCACTAGGTACAATATCTTTTGATCATCATCATTTTTATGTTGCTACTTGTGGTAAAGGTACGCAACTTCAATCAGGTTGCGAAACAAATTTATCCTTACAAAAAGAAGACTAGATCAGATGTTTAATTTAATTACTTCCCAAACATTTTATTTTTAGGCATATCTTCCTGCCCTATAGATTTATGTAAATCGAAAAGTCATAATTTTTTTCAAGTTCGTTTTACCGTATCCTAATGAATACAGTAAAGGTAGGGAAGCAGACGGGATGACTCGCTGTTTTGGTAGATTAACAAATTGTTGATAACACGACAGCGGCGCGTACGCACCATATGCTGGGGGCGTTGGGCAAACGGTATTTTTGTATCCAAATTCGAATGTTGTTTCTCGGGAGGATAGTTTTTTATATTTAAAAACAAGTATTACCTATACTCACAAAAAATACTTATACATTATATAACCTATTTAATAGATATCTTAAACATATCTTTAAAACTATTGTAATCCGCGAGTGTATACGATCATTTGACATAGGTAACTTATTTACTTAAGTTACGATATTTATTGACCAACTGTCATGTCAGGTCGAATTAAACGCTTGTGTATATTACTTGCGTTATCGGAGGACTTTCATCCTCTCTTTAAACTGTAAATACTTGTACTGTAAACTTAATTTCAACCCAACCTAACCTGCTCTACCTTTCTCCTCGTTTGTTGACAACTCTTTTTGAGCAAGTAGTAACTGTACTATCGGTTTGTAAACATCATTAAAGTTTTACTTCCCTTAAAGCGTACGTAAACTAAAAAAAATACTTGTCAAATTCTATTTCAATTTAAAAGAGGCCGTTACAAGCTCATTACGGTAGGCACCTCTACAAATGCGGCTATAATGACCGCGGACCCCGCTATCCATATCGACGCCATCTTGCAAATAAATATTGTCCAAATTAGCAGCCGCTGGCGGCGTCCACCTGCTATTGTTGCTAATACGGCCCATGTGTTGACGGACCGTATGTTCAATAGGCCTCGAGTTAAATACTCATATAGGAGCGAGCTTTTTTTTTTGTAATTTGTATAAAACTTTCGTGGTTCGCTAATTTCTCATAAATCTAGTTTTTGCGTACATCCAAACCAGGGTCTTCTCCAGGGTTGGCAGAGTAGAGACTACTACACTTTACTTGCTACGATCCAACCAAACTTCTTTTGCTTCGCGCATGTCGGTTTAGGGTACAGGAGTACCCTTGGAGACTTGGCCTTTTCTTTCTAGTCTTTCGAGTATTAATTCATAATTTTACGTTTCTGTATGAAGTAAAGTACCTACAAACCAGAAACATGGATTGGGTGGATTATACTATAAATCCCTAAACAAATGGATAACTCTCACATTTAAAACGGCTTTTCTTTGCCTCTATAGACACTCTTCAAAGTATTTCCCAGTTCCTACTCCGTTTTCGCTAGCGTTAACATCGCGTGAAATGTCATTAGATCAAGGATCAAAGCTGCCGACCCATCTGTCGCGTATTAGGATCATATCATATCCATCATTTACTCAGTGGGCTGCAAAATTAATGTTAGAAAATTAGTTTAAGTTAGAAATTATATCATCGCGGCTCAAACACCGCATGCGTTGAGTTGTAGAGGTTAGTCTATTGAGTTATTTTATTTTCGATGATAAAAGCTCTATAATCGCGGATTGGAAAACTAACGAAACAATCAGGTAGAGCAATCGATTGTGGACACAATCGAGACAGTAGATAGATACCTGAGAATAAAAGACCTTCTGCTGAGATAAACATGTTAAACCTAAGTAGTTTAAAATTCATAAAAAGAACATGCAAATAGGTGCACCTATTCTTATTATTTCGAACGTTGATCATTAAATTTATGAGCCTTCTTTCTCTACCTACCTGTTATTTTTGTTATCAAAGAAAACAATAAATTCTAAGGATTAGTAAGGCATATCCCGCGGCACGTGTTTAGCAGATGTCACAAAACAATAGAAGTTATGATTGGACTCCGTGAGAACTTTTACCTGCAAAAGGATCAAAACTATCTGCTTACACAATTAGACCTCTACACTATCTTTAGGTAATTACTAGGTACTCAGGTTATTAACAACAGAACCTAACGCCTGCTTAAGTAGGTACCTAGGTAAAGGGATTCAAACTGTGTCATAAAGCCCTAGCTCCTAGAATTCTATTAGTTTCGTAAGTTATGTAAGGGTTAACTACCTATAATTAATTAGCCTTGTTAAGGGTTAAGTTTTTCGATATAGAACTTTTTCAAATGAAAATTAAAACTAACCCAGTAAAAATAGGTATTAAGTTACCTACCCTTTATAAAATCAAATGCAATAAAAACTTCCACTCCACCACCACCAACGGGGGTTTCAAAAAAAACTTCGACCGGACGGATACGAAGGCAGGCAAAAAGAACGGAACGAACGAACGGACGGAGCTAGAAAGAAACGAACGAAACAAATTCAGTCTGCGGCGAGCGCTTGTGCAGGGTGGCTGTGTCGCTCTTAGCTTCTCTCTCAGCTGATTCCGTTCGCGTAAACATTTTACAAACTTTAGTATCGATAATTTCATCCTCAAAAGCAAATAAAATAGAATTTTAAATAATACAATTGTGTTTAATGAGTGTTGTGAAAGAATAAGTTGAAATTAAAGACTATCAATTAATATAAAGCAAGATTCTAATTTTTTGGAAAAATATGGGTAAGCAAATTAGTTTTTACATCATAGTTTGTTAATTTTCTTTTCTTTTTCCGAGGATCTTTCATGAATTGTTATAATTCTTTGAGTGAATCTCTTAGTGTATAATTAAGAGTATTTTAAGTTCTTATAAAGTAAGGTTAGGTTAATTCAAAAATGTTAATTGTCAATATTGTGAAATACTATCTTTTTCTGGTTCTACCCTTGTTTTTTAAAACATTTGAAATCAATTTGTTTAAATACTAGAAAAAAATGTTTTTATGTACGAACGAGTACCCAAATTCTAGTTCATACTTTTTGTAAATTAGAATAGAATAGGTAGAACCTGCATTTTGTAATCGGACGAAAAAGTCTTGATCCTTTAACTTAATTGCAAGGAAAGTAAAATTAAAATCCTTGCTACAGGCCAAATAAATGAAATTTTCTTATTATTCTTTTTTGTTGATATTGATTGACATATAGGTAACTAAGTAAGTACATAATAGTTCTTATTATTAACCCACCTATTACAAAGATCTGGCAAAAACTTAAGATAGGCAATATACAACCATTTGAACCTATCGTAGGTGTAAACTACCTACGCAAAATAGGTAAGTGTCTTTTTTAGCTCTGTAATAAACTTTATGTTGGGTTCTTGTACATAATTTGTTTGGGTAAAAATACCTAAATAATTTGTTGTTGTGAGACGACCTTTTTTATTAATTTCGACATTTATTAAAAATTCAATTAGTGCGTGTACCTACTAGGTAATGGTACCTTACCTATGGTACCTATAAATATAAAAGTATAAAATATCAGTATGAAATGGATGAATATTAGCTAAATTTTTAATTCGGATTTCCCATTTTTAATAGTTTAATAATTTACTGTTATAATTCATCAAGTCTAATTTTGATAAAAATATTTTATCAACCAAATCACGCACGACTAACGCCCGTTATTAATAACTAGAGGTGGGCCGAGTACTCGGTTAATACTCGGTACTCGGCGTACTCGGCACTTTTTTCACTACTCGTAATCGGCCGAATAACTCGGTTAAAATGCAGAGTACTCGGTGCAAATAAATCAATCTTGCGCATTGGATCTGCTTGGTAGATCATAGTCTAATTCCTTCTAATGGTACATATTTAGGCCTTTGCCCAGCTGGAGCAATGTTATGAATTGCTATTATCATAATTATTTAAAATAAAAAATCATAAGCAATGTTTTTCAAAAAATTTTTACCACTTGACGGTTGCGGTTTATTGTTTTCATTATGAATAATTAGCGGGGTGCGGAGGGACAGTTCTCACACCATTATCACCACTCGCTCCCGAGCTTCTTCGCGCGAAATTCTACCTACTTTAACTATACCGAGTAACTCGGACGAGTACTCGGCTCGGTAAACTTTAAATCGAGTAATACTCGGTACTCGGTTACTCGGTAAAACTGGTACTCGGCCCACCACTATTAATAACCTATCCTGATCCGTTTTTACCAAATCGAGATTGAAAAAACAAAACACAATTGTCACTTGTGTACCAAAAACATGTCAAGAACACAATTGTGTTTTGTTTTTTCAATCTCGATTTGGTAAAAAACGGATCGGGATAGGTTATTAATAATGGGCGTAAATAGGCCCTGAAAAAAAAACACTGTCTGAAATTAAACAATAACATGAAACTGTAAGGTAACAGTAAGATACCGATATTGTGTAAAATGCAGCTCTATACTCGAATCGTGAACAGTATAGCTTCTACACGCAAAATATAATTGATTTACCAATACACTGTTACGATTTTTAATCGTTTCAAAAGTTGAAAAATAAAATATTGTACAATAATATCATTGTGTTACCTTAACAATAATCAGAGACAATAAAATTTTTGACCCAATCGGTTTCATCATTATATCTTTTATGTATTTTCAAACTAGTCCGAACAAGTCGCGACTAGCTGACGACGACGCACGGCTCGCATGTAGTATGTAATTATATTACACTACGCACAAGTAAGTAGGTATATAGGTACATATTGGGCATTATAATTTTGACCAATATTGGAGACAAAATAATAAATCCAAAGGTTCATTGTCATAAACTTAATCATGTCTTTATACAAGATGTTTCATATTGTAAAACTTATTAGACAAAGTATCGCCTCTGAATGTAGTTAAGCCGACGGGCGGCTGGCGGGCATGTTGTGGTCGGAAACGGAAGTTCCGATACAAAGTAGTTAGACAGGCACTTTGTGTACCAGTCGCTACTAAAATCAATTCAAATCGCCCCAACGACGCTTTTCACCTTTATTGAAGCCATTTCGTATTGATTTTACTGAGTTGCAACTTTTGCTTCGGATCCCAAATTGGCCTTCTTTTTTCTCTGGTGTAATAGCGACCAGTGCTAACCAGCTTCAAATTTTTTGAATGTCTGTAAAAATGTATTAAAACATATTTCTTATTAAGTAAGTACCTTTAAACAATTGAATACCGCAACAATTTCGCTTCCTGCTTGCAAAACATATGGCGTACTTTCACGGCATCACAATAATGGAAAGACTAGAAGAGATTAGAACATAATGGTACGGAGGTGGGCGCGTGGGAACGCTCCCAGCGTTCACGTGCCAGTCACATCACTCGGCTGTACTAAATCTAACATTAATATGCTAGATTTAGATAAAACCCCCCGCCGAGTGCCGCGGATTCACTTGAAGAAGTCATTATTTCTTAGCGAAAGCACCGAGTGAAGCGTTCAAGAATGGAGATTTTATCTCCACCAGAATGCCCGTTTAATGTCTAGATTTCACATACTTACAGAATTTCAGAATGAGCAGCCTTTATTATTTTTCCACGTTAATTAGTAGGTACCTATAGAGCTCTTCGGCATTAAAATATTAGTAACAAAACAATACAGAGCCCACTTTGATTTAATTAAAAATGTCATTCCAGCACCATCATTAAATATTTATAAGTTTCGTATGAATAACACAAGTGAATGAACTACGCAACAAAATCAATTATACTCCATTCATAAACTCGCAGTGGATCTATGCGAGCGTAGGTAGGTGCCCATAAGTCACAAGCCATTAAATCAGCACCCATACTTGTACTTGAATAGCCCAATATATTGAGTTTCAACGACTGTTACAAAATAATTTCTGAGGAGTTTAGTTTAGCGTCATATCTAATTTCAATATTTAGGTAACAAGTATTTAGGTAGGTACTTTAAATCTCTATTTGAACCACTGGCACTTAGATGCGAACAGTGGGTCCCTTCCTGTTATGTATATAGATAGTTGATTAAACGCAATAGTTATGCAAACAATAAATTATGAATGATAATGTGGGTTATTGAAATGAGCCCTGCGTCGCGCGTAGGCTCATGCTCGTTTGACGGGCAATGGCAATAGAACCTAGTTAGTGGTTCCGGATACGTATCGGACGTGTCGGATGTCGGCGTGAGTCACGCGGCAGCGGCGCCCACGCCTCACCACCGGCGCTGCCACAGCGCTGGGCCGCGCGCCCCACAGCATAGCGCCCACTAAAGCGCACGGTGTCGCCCACCAGGTCTACCCCACCAGAAACCATTACCGTCGCAACGTGGTCTAGCCAAATTACGAAATATGACCGGGTTTAATTTTACAAGTCTCTAGATTGGTTCGTCATAGTCTACGAGTTTTGACAACTTATATGCCTATTTACATGCAGGGCAATAACGATAACATAGGTAACGGGAACAATAACGAAACTATATTAAAGAATATAACATTTCAATCGAGTTGTTCAAATTAAGCATGTAATCTAAATCAGAATGCGAATGATCATGACAATGAATCGAGTCCAGTATTTTCACACATCGTCACCGAATTAGATGCGGTTGCCGAGACTGATTTAGCCGGCGTCTGCGGCGCGTCTAGGCTATTTGTATTTGGGTTTTGGCATTGGACATTTCGCAGTCTCGTGGGAATCGGAGTTGAACGACTGCAGAGACAATGCGGCTGTCTGGCATCGACATCGCGATCCGCGGCCCGCGACCAGTCGTTTACCGCCACTGCCGCCCACCCGCGCTGATGCTCAGCCGCAAAGCCTTCTTCATATCGCATATCTTACTTACCTATATACTTTACACAAGTCACGTCTTGTTTATTTTGCAGATTTCTAATTTATCGAGTCAATATTTGGCTCTAATTAGTACGAGTAGGTAGTATAAAGTAGAATCCAAGTAGAATAAACAAAATCCACCAACTATAAAAAAAAATAAGTTTAGGTAATATGTAGGTAAGGCACGAATTACTTTTTAAAGTAAGTAGAAAGTTACGAATCTAAACAAACTTGAAAAGTTCAAAAATGCGTAGATAGATACTACTTAACTTATTTAATTACCCGCTTATTACAAATACGTAGTTTTATTCTATAACATTTTTTGTTTGGTAGGACACATTGACAAATTCAATATACCTACCTTACCTATAATATACCTAGGTATTATTAATATCGATGTTTAAAGCTCTAGGGCGGCGGCGTCGTTTATAGATACCTTTAGTAGCCCAAGGCTGACCGAACTAAAATATTGTCAAAAATAAATCAAATGAGGTCAGTTAATAGAGCTCAGTAGCATAGAACGGTATTCAAGATACGTTAATTAACGTATGAAGACAGGGTATGGAAAGGAATACTTTCTTCGATGATTTTAAGAAGGCCCTGAAACATCTTCCCGTTAAAAATTCAATATGGATGGGACCTACTTACTTACTCCAACTAAATTGAAAATGGCTAAATGAAGCTTACTACTTAAATAGTTGATAAGTTAGCGGCCCTAAAACTGTGCCCTAGCAGGGTCGATAGGCTTTGGAAGCGAGCCAGCCGCCACCGCCGCCGCCGCCGTCAGTCTAGCCGCGACATAATAAATCCACAAAACTGCTAAAGTGCCGGTTCTCACACTACGTTACAGCTCTAAATTGATTATAATAAAATCTGTTTCATCGCACGAAGCACAAGGACGCATGTTTTTGTTAATTTCAAAAATAAACATAAATATCAGAGAAATCTTTAGTGTCGTAAAAGTTATTTAATTAAGTAGGTAGGTAATTAGATATGTTTGTAATCGACTATTATTTACTGAACTTAAGGAAAATTGCATTTTGAATCTAGTATTTATTTACCCTTTATTTTCCTTAATTAATGAATGAATGCAACGAATTAAATCAAACTCGACCACAAAGTGAATAGGTACCTACGTAATTACTAATATGTATAAATTACTTATTAAAATTATTACACAACCAGCAAATATTTCGTAGTATTGAATCAGTTTTAAGAAACCCAACACAGACTTCCTTAGAAATATCTAAGTACTCCCGCAAATCCACAAAGTTTCTTACAGGTAGGTTAATAACATAATGAGCCTACAGTTCCTAATTATAATTAGGTTGGTTTCGTTATTGTATCAGCATACCTATCATATTAAAAACCTTAACAAGAACATTCAGAACTCTATGTAGAGTCGGTACCTACCTAAAGGGATCTAAAAGAAAGTCGATAGGTAGGTAAAATTTACCTTCTCAGTTCTATCTAGTCTAATATGGTAATATTAATTTGAGTTAGCCCCTTATTACCCGTTCATCATATATCAAACAAATATTTATTTTACTTCTATTACCTACCTCGTTGCGTGTTAATAGACACGTAGGTTATTATATTACTAATATAAATTAGTATTATTTCCCGTTGTGTTATTTCTAAGGCTACAGTTTCATTACAATTAAAACCCAGGTGTAATATTTAAAAACCTAGTTACCTGACGTATCTAATTAGATATTACTTGACTTAGTACCCACCAATATTTATTATAGCCGTTAATCATAAACATGTGTATTGGCGCAATGATTAAAAACAAGTTTTTTTATTCCAGATGAGTGGAAAGAGAACCCGCAGCTATAGATGTGCAGTACACCACAGGGACCGCGAGGTCTGCTCAGAAAACGACTTCCATTTGCTGCTAGAGGACCCCACATTCTTCGCCAGGTCAGTATGGAAAGATACCAAGAGTATACTTAGCATTTTTACAACTTACGCATCAATTGCAGACAACATAAAGTTAATTTCAACATTTTAAGGCACTTTTCCTAAAGTGCAGAAATCAGAAAGCGAGACCAAAGCTTGCATTTTTCAATAGGTACCAGCAAAGAGGTTCTATTATTGGCTCTAAATCGCGTATGCCGTGACTACCGTATCTGTCACTCCAATCTCCAAATCCAATATCAACAATTCGATCCGAAATCTACCGCAAGATGTAGCAAAACCAATTTCAAGAATTAAAATTCAATCAAAATTTGTAGTCTCTAAATGTTTACGTGAAATCAAAATTGTAGTCGCTTGAAAAATTTCAAAACCCGCGTATCGGCTGACGTCGCTAAAAATATTTTATGTTCACTTGTCGTGTCACGCTGACGTATAGTGTGCTTTCGTTCAATAAAATTGTTATAAATTGCTTTACTGCACAGAGTATCGTGAAAGTAAGTCTGCTAACAGCATTCGACAAAGGTTGAGACACATAGAGAGAGCGCCATGTCTATTTCAGATTGTGCACATATTTTCAGCACTGGTTAGAACTTAATCATAAACTTTTCATCTAAGTTTCATTCATCACATTAACACAATCACAAAAGCCCGCTCTTATCAACTTCTTTCATCGAATGTTCTGTATAAATTACTTACAAAGATTTACTAGAACCCGTAAGCCAAAAATCACCCGTTCCATCATAATTTGGTCCATCAATCGCCCTAATGTTGTACCCTTTATTCATCAAATGTTTTTTTTCTAGAATGGTGCACTTGGTGGCAATGGAAGTACTTCCTGAGGAGCGGGAACGCAAATACTATCAGGAGAGGTATACCTGCTGTCCTCCGCCATTCTTCATCATATGCGTCACACTACTAGAGGTAATTATTATACGGTTTACCTATACCTACTCTGTTCTTTCTAGCCTATCTTACAATTTAGCCTCTCTCTCCTCGTTTCTAACATCCGCCAATGCTGATTTCATACAACGATCATGTATAAACGAAGCCACTTTACATTTGCATTGGGTAATATTAGTTTCACAAGTTTGTGAAAGAATGTTTTCGCTTTTAAAATGTTCACATATTGCTTTAGCAAATCGACTGTTAATTAAAAAGCTAGGTAAGTAGGTAAACGGAGTAATATAGGTACGATATTGTCAAAGACATACTTTTGTCTAGGAATGAATTGATTGCGGGAATATAGGTAGAGCTTTACTATAAAATATGAAATCAATACAGCACGAGTTGTTTTGTATTAATTTCCAATGTATTGATTGTGGAAGAGCGTGCGTGCATCACTTTCTACCAGCACCGTTGTATCCCCGCTCCAGTTACTCAGTTAATTAAAAAGTGTAATTGCGGATTTCACATCCGCGCAAACAAACGGTTTACGTGAATCAGAATTGGTCTGGCCGGCTCTTGCTCGTCACACGTTGATTCATACCGCTACGCGAGGTGTGTTGATGTTCTTCAACCAGATAACTCACACACTAATACCTTCAAACGGTTTTTCCTATGAATAATGTTACGAATTAGGCCGACTGGCTTAATTCTAAGGATGTCTGAAGTCATTGGAAGATTTTCACACTTTATAATTGATTTGACATAGTTACTGAGTAAGCAGTCTATTGCTCATAAAAAACTTTCCGCTAATGCAATCATTTCCGAATTACTTTACAGTTTACAAGATCCAAATTATATGTAAAGTATAAATAAAATAATATGATCTAATAAAGAGGTCATACCAGACGTGACTTGACTACTTGCAGTACGTACCTATTCTCCAATGAATCTCGCAAGTCAATCTCAAGACAGCCAGTTAATAAGTAGATAAATACTTGTCTCCGTAAATATTTTGTGTCGTCGCCTAAATGTTACTGTTTAAGTCTTACTGAACATTGTCATTGTTTGCAGCTTGGCGTGTTTGCGTGGTACGCAGCAGGGTCGGGTAGCGTCGCGGCGGCGGCGGCGGGCCCCGTGCCCGTTGACTCCCCACTCGTATACCGGCCCGACCGCAAGCACGAGATATGGCGCTTCCTCACCTACAGCGTCGTGCATGCTGGCTGGCTACATCTCGCCTTCAACTTGCTCGTGCAACTCGCGGTAAGAATTTGAAATCTTTCTATCAAACAAGTGCTTGAAAGGTTAATCTTTGATCGGTTCCTTTAAAACTAATAAGCGATGTACTTCCAGGTGGGATTACCACTGGAGATGGTGCACGGTGCATTGCGATGCGGTGCAGTGTACCTAGCGGGGGTGCTGGGAGGGTCGCTGGCGGCGTCGGTGCTGGATCCCGACGTGTGCCTGGCGGGCGCGTCGGGCGGCGTGTACGCACTGCTGGCCGCGCACCTCGCCAACGCGCTGCTCAACTTCCACGCCATGCGATACGGCGCCGTCAGACTCGTCGCGGCCCTCGCCGTCGCGTCCTGCGACGTCGGCTTCGCGGTCCACGCTAGGTATACTAAGGTAAGAATTTGTATCGATAACGAACTCATTTCCTGTACGACTTTATGATTCGTTATTAGACGTACCCGATCGCATCCCTAACGAGTTTGTTTCGGTTGAAGCAGGAGGCGCCGCCGGTGTCGTACGCGGCGCACGTGGCGGGCGCGCTGGCCGGGCTGACGATCGGGCTGCTGGTGCTGAAGCACGCGCAGCAGCGGCTGTGGGAGCGGCTGCTGTGGTGGGCGGCGCTGGGCGCGTACGCGGCGTGCACGCTGTTCGCGGTGCTGTACAACGTGTTCAGCGCGCCCGTCGACGAGCTGCACTACCTGCCGCCCGACCCGCCGCCCGACGTGGCCGGCTTCTGACCGAACACTGTCCGACCGGGATTCGGTTTGTTTTAGCTGTCCATTCGACGCGAGTTTTCAGAACACCGTGTAAGTCGTTATCGATAATGTCCACGCTCGCGCTGAGTAGATCGAGCTCCGATACTTTCCGTTCGACTATTTTTGGTTTGTTCGTAAACCTGAAGCTTGGTTGGTCAGCCCCACTCACAACACGCCTAGTCAATTTACCTTAGTGTGATTCGCGTTAAGTAGCATTATAATTTGAGGAGGCTCGTCGACGTCCGCCGTTGTTACACTACGTGTATCTCTATTTAATACTTTGAAGATTTATGAATCTTAAATTTTTACAAATGCTCACGAACGGTATGCGTTTCATGTACTCGTTGCCGAAACGACTGTACTCGTAGGTACCTGCTAATTGTTCTTTTCTTTATTAAATTAAAAACTACTTAGATTACTTTAGTTGTGTTGGTATACTTTATCTAGTTCCAATATTGTTTATTTCACGTTGATATGCAGTCGACTCGCAGCAGCCTCCTCGAGATACTTAATTGTTAAGTAGTCTTAATTGTATTGGATAGGCGAACTATTTTTGTACCTAATCAGCGTCCGTAGATTTAGGAGGAAGGCGTTACCGCGACACTCACAATATGTTCCGTGTGGACTGACCACTAAATGCTGTGTCGGAACGTCCAGTCCGATGATTCCGTCTTGTAACACCACATTTAGTTTAAGGTCAGCGTAGTTATGTCCAGCACACCAAAGATTAGGATAAATACTGCCCAAGCTTGAATAGCGATACAATTTCTTTATCCTCAAATTTTATGATTGTTTGAATTTTAATTGTGAAGTGCAGCTTTGCTCAGAATAATAAACCTTGTGCTTCAATCTTTTTAACAATGATTATGATGATTAATAAAATATAAGTATAATAAGTAATTGCTCAAGCGCAATCATTTATTTTAATCAAAGCTGATTATGCTCAAGTTGAGTTATTTTATTTTATGGGATCAATTATTTTGTATTACCTCACGTTATGAATGGTAACGCAAGGTGTCCTCAAAGCATTTCAACTACCACTCAAGACTCATTTAATTCATCGTTAGCTTAGTTTAATACGTATTAATAAATGTGCCTGATTCCTATTATTGTAAATTTGATTGTACACTTAATTCTAATCAAATACGTCACAAAACGACTGATTTTTTTGTATAAATTATTGCAGAGTGTTTTCATTTAATTTATTTTAAATTAATTTTTAAGTGTGAATCGAGATAATTATAATTATGTGATTATATGAATGAAAATAAGAATGAATACGAATAAAAAGTGATTTTAAACTTGTTTGTGTTTTTCATTCATCGTCCTGAGTTGTAAGGCGAAAGAAAATGCAATTTGTACAGATTTAACAATATAATAACGGTAATTAAATAAAAATCTTCATGTCCCGTAACAATATCACAACTTTCACAAGTCGCATCAAATCTACACTCTACAACTACAAGCTACAACAATTTGTGACATTATATTAGATTTTCGACAATGACAAAAAAAAAACATAAGCACACACACTTTTATTATTTTGTGAGATCGTCGCGCCCTGTAAGTTACTAAAAGTATGTTTTATTTATTTAAAAGGATATTTTATTTTTTTGTATTCACCAAATAACAGAGAATGTCCTGTTTAAAAACTAATTAATAATACTGGAAAGATGACCATTTAACAGTGAATGTCCAAGGTATAACAGAAATATTGAAAATAATTTCAACTGAATTTGTTCATGTTATTTACATAATCTAAAGTAATATTAACAACATATAATTCGATTATTTTACGCATTAGATTTAGAAATAAGTTCTAAAAAGGCCTACAGTAGCGCGAATCCACATTGGTACTTGCCGTTGCTCTAACTGGTTACTGCATTCTGAAGCGTATTGGTGTAGTTTAGTGCATTCCTCTTGAAGACGACCCTAACAAGTAATACGATATATATTAGTAATGGACAAATTGAGGAAACGGACAAACAAAGAAGTCGGGTAGCAGTCTGTAAGTATGCAATTTTAACATCTTACTACAGTCGTCAATATGCCAGCAAACCAGAATTCGAAGAGCGACTTTCAATACTGAGATTTTTATCTGCAGTAATCTACATAATTTTTTCCATACTGCGTAATTTACCTGTAACTTAGGACATGTGGTTAAAATGACTGCTTGTGCTTCTAAATCGCGACGCACCGATCTCTCGCCTAGATTAGCCGACCCGACTACAGTCGCCCATGGAACGCCACTTCCAGGTGGATAGTACCTGAAATAATGAAAACAATATTATTACAAGAAATATTTTGGTTATGGTCGTTATGGTCAAATTACGATATAAACAGCCCTAACTTACCAAAGTCCCTTTGCGTGGAAGGTCCAACCCACGCGCTCATACTCCAACATGCTTATTCTACTGGATTGATTGGAATTTCGTACTTTCTGACAGAATCTAGAAACACGAAAAAAAAACCATTGTAGCCTCATTTATAGTCTCTGAGTTAGCATTTCTTTGCGCTATAGCTATTTAAGCTTGAAATATTGAACAAATGACAGGCTTTATCTAATATTAAATTCTTTGCCAACTTACTTATGCGCTATAAGAGAATAAGCGTAAGGAATCCCACCAGCCGGTCCTGATGCACCCAAAAATCCATTTGCCTTAAAAACAAAACACATCCAATGTTCAGACTTCAATTTATAGACTTTTCCACAGATTTAGCAAAGGGTTTTAAAATAATCACTTACATTGGGATGAGCCATCAACAAACTTATATTTGCTTTACAATGTTTTAGTAGAGCAGTGGCATACTGCTCGGTTAGATTGAAATAGCCTGTTGCTAAGCGAATGTAAGAACCTTTTGGAGCTGAAGCCAGTATTTCAAATGTTGCCCGCTCATCTTGTTTGATATTGAATTCACCCATTTGAAGAAGAGGAAATACCCATGTGTTTTCTTCTGAAAAGGTGAACAGTAATGAGGAATTTAATGTAGGTAAATAGCAACTTTTAGCTAGGTACTGCTGAATGCCATACACCACATATTAAGCTAACTATATAAGGGCTAGTTTCTAGCTTATTAACTATTATTAGTATTTCTATATTGACTTATGTAGAATTTAAATATTAAAACCCTACCTTTATTTGGCGTAGGCGATTCAGCTTGTCTTTTTCTCCACTTATCAATAAATTGTTCTATTTTGGTGTTGACTAGTTTGATCATATCTTCCTTTGGTATATTCTCAGGCTCTCTGTGCCTTCCTCTCTCTAGGCAGGTTTTACTAAAACTACTAACTTCATCTGAAATTATAAGTATTATACATTAATTAGACATTAAGCACATTATAAATAGAAATTAAGATTGCTTCCTCAGATTTTCATTAGTCAAACAAATCAGAATTGGGAGCAACAGTCACTAGGCAATTAATACTATTAATGTTTTGTTACAGTGATTTTCTTAAAAACCTAATAAGTAGTAACTTACACAGTCATACCTATAAGTTCACTATAAAAATCTGAAAGATTTGCATCCTTTATCTCTACATAGCGGTCTTGTCTCTGCTGGAAGTAATCAGTAGAACAGTTTGCACCACTAATCAGCACGGTGTCATCAGCTATGTACAGTTTCATATGTTGTAAGCCAACAATCTCATTGTAACGAGATGGGAGAGCTTTCGACCAAGTCCCTTGGAGCCGTGGAGTTTGATACAAAGATAGTTTACAAGTATCAGGCATTTCGTCTAGAAAACTTTGTAACATAGTCCGCGAGTTAACCTCCCCCCTCGTCCCCCGCTGATAATCCAATAGCACGTTGAACTTCAAACTTCTCTTCCTCACTGATTCTTTGGTGATCTCCAACAACTTTCGTTCTAAACTACCCGTGCCTATGTAAAGACTCGCGACGGATATTCTTTTATTAGCGTTTCGAAATCTCTCACATAATGTGTCGTAAAATTTCCTTGGATCTGTTATAATATTGATTTTCGAGGAGTTAACAGCAAAACATGGTGCGACACTGTACAACCAGTTGAATTGATGCAATTCGGTGGGTTTAAATCGCAACGGTTTGCTAGCGTTAATTAACATTATGCTTCACTTATAATATAATGAATATATTTTAAAATAATAAAGATGTAACAAACCGAGAACTCGGCAACAAATATCTAATGAATTCTCAACTTTTGCTTGCATGCATGCAAGTTACAAATGTCAAAAACATCTGACTGTCAGTCAGTATTCTTTTTTTCACCACTTACCATAGACAAATATCTTAAAGGTATGATCACACTGAAGAAAAATCTAATCATTCGTTCAGTGAAGCTATTGGCTTACTAGTTGCTTACTAGCAAATAGTGCTGTATATGTTGCATTGAAAGTGAGTCAAGTCAATTACATTACATTTGGGTAAACAAAACACGACGACGGCCACCAACGGCCATCCAAACTGATAAAATAAAATCATCACTTTCTCATCAATGCATTAAATAATTTGTAAAAAAATATATAAAATGGTTAGATTAAGTAATAAATAGACAAGTTCCAATTCTTTACGAAAATGTATTCCTATAAAGGAGGTATACAAAGTGTATTATAATAATTTAAGTTAAGTAATTAAAGTACCCACAAAAGACTTTAAAACTGAATTCAAAACTAATGACAATTCCATTCCATAGTTTTATATACCCATATTTATACAGTTTTTAAATAAGGTTCCTCCATGATCTGACCTTGATCAATGCCATATATAAATTTATCGTCTTTTACATATGCCCACGCCATTCTATTTGAACTGAAGTGAACTCCTATGTCACCTCTTTGAGACAAAGTGATTGCACCTGCTGTATTATTCAACCGGGAAGTCATACCTGAAATAAAATGTTAGGTAATTCAAAGGGTTGTAAGATGAAATAGCAATTTCATTATTTTATTATTACCCTAACTTACCGTTCACAGCAGTCTTTGTGGCCGTATTTGCATCGACGCCTCTTTCCATTAATTTAACAATACTATGAGCCAAACAATATTTCAAAATTGACTCTCCATGACCTAAAAGAAAAGAAAGTTAGCAAGTAAGTAGGTATGTCTTGTTCAAAATTAATACATTATTTTTATTAAGTAGGTAAATATCATTTTAACATATTACCGGTAGTAGAAACTCCGCCAATGTTATCATCAGCATAAGTTCCACTTCCAATTTGCGGTGTATCACCAATTCTTCCGACAGCCTTCCCACTCATACCTCCTGTGCTAGTGGCTACAGCAACGTGACCATCTTTATCTATTGCCACTGCTCCTACGGTTCCAACTCCTCCCTTCAACAAAAGAATAGTACCAACCTGCTAACCAACCAACATGACATCCCACTTGATTCGGAAAATAATCCCTACCTATAGCATAATAATAACTTCGACTTCTCCAGTGTAAAACATCATCTTCTGTGAGTCGACTTCATGTAAATATATTAATTGTAATAAGACTTAAGTATGTTTGCTTTGCAACTTATCTAAAGTAAATAGACGCACAACACAAAATAGCTAATGCTACTATTTATACTTCAAAGTTTACTAGTGAATAAAACTGATAAGAGGAATCACTCTCAAATGCTTGTAATTATAAAATACATTACCTCGTCTGGAGAACCGATTTCAGTTCTACCGAACTCTCCGTGCTTTAGAAACTTTTCAAGGGCATCTTTTGCATGCTGACTTATGAGGGATTCTGGAGGAACTGTTTTAAATCCCTAGAAAATCAAATGAACTTTTAACTTTGAGCAACTGAATAGATAGATATGAAAGTAGGTATAAGTTCCTACATATTTAAGAACTAGAATTCCGCGTGGTGTTGTTGATAATATGAAAGAAAATATAGTTACCTATACAAACCTTTTCTAAAGCAAAAAGTTTAGCACCTTCTCCGCCGAGTAGAGAATGCGGTGAATCTGTTAATACTTTATGGGCAATGCTAATTGGATGTAAGAAGTCTTTGATCAAAGTTACGGCGCCAACATCCAATTTCGTACCACTCATGATGCTGGCTTCCATTTCCACTTTGCCGCTTAGATTTAATACTGAACCGTAGCCTATGATGTAAAAATTAAGATTGGGTAGGTATATTTTAATAAAGCTTAGTATATGGTGGAATTAAAATTATTTTAAATGATATTAACCAGCATTAAAATTTTCATCTAGCTCCATGGAAACAACAGCAGCTTCAACTGCCTCCAGCGCCGTCCCTCCTTTGCATAACACTTCATGACCAGCCCGCACGGCTACTTTCACACCATCTAATTTGCCCTGGACTCTGCTTGTAGGAATATCACCAGCACCACCATGTACAATAATTATCGGCGTCATTGTCTGAAATACCATTTTTAACGAATTATAGTAACGCATTACGCGTGTATTCCAAAATTGCATTCTATTCTATCTAGCAAGTTATCATTTTATCATAAATTATTGTCTGATGTCTAATGTAATCGTTTGAAAACATTTTTGATAAAACTTATCTAACGTTTTACAATGTTGATAATTTTGTTGATCTTGTTGATATCTTCTTTTTTTTTACAGTCATAAAAAAAAACTTATGGCTAAGTCCACAAAATGAAACTTTCCAATATTGTAGCTTACACATAAAACAAGATTTATGCACTCGCTGATAACGTATTGTGTTGGTACTTAACATAAGTTATCCAAGAGGTATGACACGCCTACCTATTAAACAAAGTTTTATGAACAAAAATAAACGAAAACTTAACGAAACACATACCTTACTCCTATTTCGTTTACTTTACAAGCTAGCTTCTATTCGGATTCACCGGAACAAAGCAAAAGAGTTTTTTATTATAAATATATATTTTTTCTGGTCAGTGACCGATAAACTTCATAACTTAACAGTATATCGAAGCTGCGTTGTTGCCACTTTGCTTGTGGTTAAACCACTGTGCAGTGCAGTGCAGTGCACTGGCAAGAGCAACAAAACGCACACAAATAGAATGAATGAGATCATTCAAAAATTTCAAAACTCATTCATTTCATTCAGTCAGTCGTTCGCCAATGAAAGAAAAATGGTGGCCGAAAGTTTATGAACTGGAAATGATATTTTTATTATTGTGTAGTTTTATTTGTGATGTTTAGTTGAAAATATACAAAATGTCCACTCCTGTAACTAATCGTAAATATGGAGCACAAAAAATAAGGCTTACAAGTAAGTAAAAGTGTATGTGAATTTGCTGCAGTGAATACGATGCTTGAGTGATTATTTTGATTTTGATTATTGCATTCCAAAGACTAATTACGTTCAAAACCTTTTGTTTTAGTTCTATGTGCGAGAAACTTAGTACGGAAAGATCTATTTCGTAAGTATTATGAAGTACTTGTACTTTTTATTCCAATAGACTTCAGAATGTTCTTGAGCTATGTCCTAATAAAAATTATGCATGGCGTGCTCAAGCATGCAAATATTTTCGTACACGCACTTGCAGATTTGTAATTTAATACTATTATGATCTTGCTCTAAAAATACATTACTGATATGGTTACCTTGAAATCATCGAATATGTTTTTGATACTACTGAGATAAGTAATCATCAGATCTTTGCAGAGCCTCCTTGACATAATAAAGTGCCTTGAGTATTATGCAATTGTACGATAATAATATAATATTGCTTTTTAGGTTTGCCAGATCCATTTGCAAAAATATCAGTGGATGGTAGTGGACAAGTATACTCAACAAATGTTGTTAAGACGACTCTTGACCCGAAGTGGAACACACACTATGACCTTTATCTTACAAAAGGGGATGGAATCACTATCAGGTGAGAGATAACTGCTGTTAATCATATAAAATTTCTTCAAAAAAATTGGGGCCTCTTAAAACATTCCATATCTATTTCCAAAATCTTTTCCATATCTTTCAAGGTTGGCACAACATATTCAGTTAATGAAGTTTATCCTATCGTAGTAAGGTCAATTCTCTAATAATGCTAATGAAACCAAATGCAACACACAGCCTCCATAAATCTTTAAATACAAGTGAAACTTACAAGGCTGACTCAAAAAATTTGCAGAACATGAAATACCTAAAAATACTACTTACTCATTACAACTTTCTATTATTCCCACTTGTGTGGTATAGTAGAAAGCATTTGCAGTTTTATGGACGTTTTTTTTACTTGGATGTTTTTTGCTATTTCAGTGTGTGGAATCAGAAAAAAGTTCACAAAGGACAAGGTTCTGGATTTTTGGGATGTGTCAGGATACAACCGTCAACTGTACATAAGCTAAAAGACACTGGTTGTAAGTGCTTTACAGTAGTTTTATTTAGCTCAGAATTGTTATTTAAACAAAGACTGCCTACACTAAGTAATTTCTTCTGAGTAAAATATCCTTGACACAGATCCTTTTTATAGCACATTGATTGTACTCATTGCTTTGTGCTAACTAAAAAACAATGCATTAAAACTCATTAATATTCGTACTGAACAATTCATTTTTATTGCAATGAAACTTGAGACCTATCATAACTTTCAGACCAATGTCTAGAGCTGTGTGAGATTGGGTCAGGTGAGACCTGTGGTGTTCGAGGTCAAGTGATAGTGTCACTATTGTCACGTGATGGCGCGCGTGGAGAGCCAGCATCGGCTGCTGGGGAGGGCTCGCCCCTCGCCGTGGTGGGCCCCGCCGGTGACGTGAGGTCCCCGCGAGACCCCCCCGTGAGCCCCACTCTCCCCCAACAACCCCTACCGCCACATTGGGAAGAAAGATTCACATCTAGTGGCAGGTAATTATCATATCATTGTTATGTCTGGCTCGCTTAATGATTCATAATTATCTGATTAGCCACTGCCCACTAAGTGAATCGTTAGTGAGATTTGTTTACAAATACTCAGGCTCCTACCCACTTATTACAGTCCAAAGTCTTAGTGAATCATGAAATAGGTACTAATTGGATGATAGTTTTGTGTTTTCCAACTATATGTATGACATAGTTTGTTTTACCTAGAAAGATGCCGGGTATTTCACAAAGGTTTTTTATTAGGTAAATTGTTTTGAAAATTACTGTACATAGTTTGCGGTGCCCATTAATAATTTTGCTAATTACAATAGCATTATTATTTTATAAGTCACAAGCTTCTCATTTTCCAAACAAATAATGGCAATGACACTGTGAAGAGAAAATAACTTGTAGATAGAGGTTTGGTATCGTGTTATGTTTGTGTTAGTAACTAATTGTACGTGGTGGTTTGAAGGGCGTACTACGTGAACCACGCGCTGCGCCGCACGCAGTGGGAGCGTCCGCTGCCGGAGCCGGCCGGCGCGGGCTCCCCGCCGCCCGCGTCCCCGCCGTCCCCCGCCACGCCGCCCGCACTCTCCTCGCCCTCCGAGCCCACCACACCACTCTCCGATACTGAAGTTAATCACGCGCCTTCCATTTCCTTGAGGTGAGTGAGTTTAATACATATTATTATGATAGGTAATGGTCCATTTACACGAGGCCAATAGACCAGGCAGTCGCGTAGGCCAGGCCAGTGTTAGATTCCATAAGTAAGCGATAACTGCGTGTTGAAACCGTTCCATTTCCTGCAAAAAACGAAAACTCCTCATGATTTTTTTGTAGGGGTATTATGACAAATGATTCATAATCGATATTTTGTGGCTTCCAGACCCGAGCCCCAACCGCAGACGGCAGTCCGCAGTACGCGAGCCCCCGCCCCCACGCCTGCAGCCGCTGCCGCCGCACCCGTCGCCGCCACAGACCTACCGCCTGGCTATGGTGAGACCTCGCTACACTTATAACTCATTTATCGTATTTAAGAAGGTTTATAATCCAGATGGAACAGCGAATGAACCGATAAGTAATATATAGACGAGCGTGAACACAGTTTTGATTGTTCCTACTGGTTTAGAATGATGAATGAGTTTGATCAAAATGTTGTTTGTATGTGAAAACTTGTGACTCCATACAGAGATGCGCACAACGGCGCAAGGCCAGGTGTACTTCTACAACAGCGTGACGGGCGCGTCGACGTGGCACGACCCGCGCGTGCCGCCGCACCTGCGCCACGCCGCGGCCGGCGCCGGGCCGCTGCCGCCCGGCTGGGAGATGCGGCACGCGCCCTCCGGACGACCTTACTTCGTCGACCACAACAACCGCACCACGCAGTTCACTGACCCCAGGCTCGCTTTGTCAGCTAGGCTTGTTGTGAGTTTATTTCTTATGGACAATTTAAAACCTCAGCTGATCGAAAAAGGTTTTGCTGAGACTGACTGTTGAGGAGATCTTAAGTTATAGTAGAAATACTTCGATTAGATCTATGATCTATTTATTAATCTACGTCTCCTTACAGCTCTTGACGCGTTGACTGTCGCCGCGTTGCTAACGCTCTTTTCGATAGCGGTTCCATACTATTCCATAGCGCATGATTTGTCGCTCTGTCGCCGGCATCCGTGACACGGCGTCACTGTCGCAACAGACGCTTCCTTCCAAAGTTCACCTTTAACCTTTTACTAATAAAATTTCAGACCCAACCAGAGACCCCAGCGTCTCCACAGAGTGCTCCGACCGCAGCCACGGCGCCCGCCACCAACGAGCCATCTGACGCCGACGCGCTACCTAAATACAAACGTGATTTGGCTGCTAAAGCTCGGGTCTTGAGAGCTGAGCTACAAGCGTTGCAGCCGCAGACTGGACATTGTAGGATTGAGGTACTAATACATAAGGATTCATCGTTTTCAAAAAGAAACCTTGCCCATAATTTGGAATCCTGCCACCAAACTTCATCTTTATTAGGAATAATCTAGCCAATATCAACTACTAGGTAACGAAGCGAAGAGGGTTACTTTAGGTGTGCATAGTGAACATGCCTAGCGCATTCCAGGATTGTTCCGGGAAAACAGTTCCGCCGCCCAGTCATGTAAACATCAAACTTATACGACACATTGACGTAGTTTCAGTGGAAATAACACGTAATCAAGCATTCCCCAGTATTCTAAATTCAAAAAATAACGTGCAGGTATCACGCAACGAAGTCCTAGAAGAATCATACAGGCTCGTGATGAAGTTACGTGGGAAGGAGCTGCGCAAGAGGCTGCTGGTGAAGTTTCGCGGAGAGGAGGGGTTGGATTATGGCGGCGTGGCGCGCGAGTGGCTGCATCTCCTCGGACGGGAGCTCTTCAACCCGCACTACGGGCTCTTCCAGTACGCTAACTCGGGCGACGACCGATACGCGCTGCAGATTAATGCCGATTCTGGGGTGAGTTTTAAAATGTATTTGAGTAATTTTGATAAATGCTGGTTGAAACACTCGTTTTTTGAAGTTTAGTAGGCTTAATGAGTGCTCAACTAAGTTCATATTTATATAGTATAAGTTTATATAGTATTGTTGGTTCCTGCTTCCATTACTAATCAAAATATTTTCAGGTGAACCCCGAGCACCTGTCGTACTTCCACTTCGCGGGCCGCATCCTCGGCGTGGCGCTGTTCCACGGCCACCAGCTCGACGCCGCCTTCACCGCGCCCTTCTACAAACAGCTGCTGGGACGACCCATCACTCTCCGCGACATCCGCGACGTCGACCCCGAGCTGCATCGCTCGCTCTCTTGGATGCTGTAAGGATACCGCTATAATAATCGTATTTTATAACGTTGTCTTAATCTCGGAATTATTTTGAATTCTGGTTAAGCTAACAGCTTCAAGAAGCCCCTCAATCTTATCTTACGATTTAATTACAGCACTAGTAAACGTATTATATGAAACTATTTCAGCGACAACAGTATCGCGGGCGTGATCGACACGACGTTCTCGGTTGAGTGCTCGTCGTTCGGCGCCGTGCGCAGCGTGGAGCTGCGGCCGGGCGGCGCGGCCGAGGCGGTGACGGACGCCAACAAGCGCGAGTACGTGCGTCTCTACGTCGCGCACCGGTTCACGCGCGGCGCCGAGCGGCAGTGGCTGGCGCTGCAGCGCGGGCTGGGGGACGTGGTGCCGCCGCAGCTGCTGCGGCCGCTGTCGCCGCGGGACCTGCAGCCGCTGCTGGCCGGCCGCGCCGACCTCGACCCGGCCGACTGGCGCCGCCACACGCGCCTCAAGCACGTGCAGCCCGACGCGCCCATCGTCGCCTGGTTCTGGGAGATCGTGGAGGATTTCGACGCGGAGATGCGCGCGCGCCTGCTGCAGTTCGTGACGGGGTCGCGGCGCGTGCCGCTGGCCGGCTTCCGCGCGCTGCAGGGCTCCACGGGTGCCGCGGCCCCGCGCCTCTTCACGCTGCACCTGGTGGCCGACGCGTCGCCCGACTCGCTGCCCAAGGCGCACACCTGCTTCAACCGCCTCGACCTGCCGCCCTACCCCAGCAAGGAGAAGCTGCACGACAAGCTGAAGCAGGCCGTGCTCGAGACGGCCGGCTTCGCGGTCGAGTGACGCACCCTCCGAGGAGTGAAGCGGCCGCATGTGCTGCTATCGTTGGAGCGTCCCAGAGGTAGATTACCTTTATACCACGATTCGACTGGATTATGTTTGATACTGAACAATGTTTGTGATAAAAACTTTGATTTATAGTCGTGTAAGGGATGTGTCGTTTATGATTACGACAGGCGAGCTGAGTCTTTCTAACCACGGATGTGTTCACGTTCAGTATCGGATATTATCCGAATGATGCTACGTTTTTATGAAGTTTACTATGCGTTTGTAAATATCGCTGAACTCTATAGTCACTGCTTTTCGAGTACTGACTACGAGCGACTAGTCTTGGGCTGCTACGATGAGACTGACGAACATTTCGGACCCGCGAAACATGACAAAATCAATTTTTGGCAAACGAAAACATTTATTACGAATTTTACTAGACAAATATTATAAATAACTTTTATCGAGACAGCTTCAGTTAGTACTCTTCTATCTATATTTCTCTGACGCAATATCGAGTCAAATCTATTGAGCTTTTAATAAATAGAAGTACAGTTTTTGTGCTCCCTTCTAAAGCAAACGAATATATCGTAATTAATTATGCTCAATAATACATTTCATAATTAGTCCTACCTAACTCCTGCTAAGATAATTTTACCGCTACTCTTTAGATTTCCAGTGAATGTATTATAATTACTGGGCTTCCTTTATCATAACAAGTAATAATTAAGCACCGAAGCTAGGCTCATTATAGTATATTCATCATATTTTTCATGCATATTGACCAATTAATTTGACCATTAAAATCATTTTTCCTATGATATTTTTATAGTATATTTGTAAATAAATATCATGTTCAGTACAAAAGCACAATGTAACCAACTTTATGCTTAAGAATTATATTTACATGTACCTAATTAATCGAATCAATTTAAAATTTCATGAGATAATGCTCACGCTGTTGGTGCCTTATTATTTGATCATGGGATAATAATTATGTAAATAAGTTACAATCACGGGCAAATAAGTATGTGTTCCGTTTTTTTATAATTTATAATGATAATATCTGAATATTCCACTATGTTATTTGACATTATTATTTAAGATTTAATTTAAATATGTTCATCATGAATGTTTATATAAAATGTATATATTTTGAGATGGCCTATTTAGGACCTGATATTTATAACATGGAAGAGTGCCTTTTTACACGATAGGTAGAGTAATTAATAAGATATAATTTTGAAGTTGTATGACTGTTAGTGATATAAAATGATTTAATAGTGATAATTAATTTACTGTGTTTAAAATTATATAACTATAAATATTTTTGCACAATTTCTTAGTATTTTAATTTGTTCACCTGTCCATTTCAGATTATATTAATAAAGAGTGCAAAGTGTTAAAACTGAAAATTCACTCCATTATTTAAAATACTAGGTATTCTATGGGCCCGTTTTACCACTTAGATAAAATCTAACTGACAGATAAACCTATGTATCTCATAAAACGACTTTTTTGTGTGTGAATTTAACTAACAGATACATACATATCTGTCAAATTTTATATAAATGGTGAAACTGACCCCAATTATTCATAAAAGTTTCTATTTGATAAACAAACGGCAGGTTATTTTGGAAATTGACTAGCAAAGAACAACGAAAGAAAGAAAAGCGTCTGTTTTTGTGTAAGAAAAGCTTTGAAGAAAAGTGTAAAGTTCTTCGCAATTCTTTGATATCTTTTATTAAAAAAATACTGTGTGCGTGTGGACGGAGTGAGCCATCAAAATTTTTGCCTAGAAATATGCCTAACTTTTAGTGCAAGTTCTAAAACAATTGTGAAACTAAATATTTTAATTTGTGAAAAGATAGAACAAAAGATATGGCATTAAACATCGGCTCACTCAGTTGAGCAAGCTACCTATGAAAATTAGAGAAAGTATTAATTATTCATATAATATTTATATACCAGGATTTAGTGAAACTTTTGCTAAGTAAATCCTGAAAATTTCAGATCGCCTGGTAACGTAATAAAGTTTTCACAAATTATTTCTTCGGCTCACTCCGTCGAAACGTTTTTTCAACCCCTATTTCTGACGAAAATACTGAAAATTGAAACTGCTACGTTATTGTAAAAGTAAGCTAAGATAATATGAGAATTTGTGAAACACAAAACAAACCACTAACGCGGCAGGTTTTTGTATAATCATTGGTTTCATCGGCTCACTCCGTTGAAACGTTTTTCGTAAGTTAAAAATGTCAATATCTTAAGATTTCTAGCACTATAGAAACTAAAAACTGTCTTAACTTTTAGTGAAAACTTTTCACTAAATATCCACGATACAAATGTTTTATATTCCATGTCTGGTTTAAAAGATATTCAATTGTGTTTATTCTGCATACAAACTTCAGTTTAGGGTGACCACACTGTTTTAAAAAAATTGAGGACATTTTAAGTTTAATCGTGGATATTTAGTGAAAAGTTTTCACTAAAAGTTAAGACAGTTTTTAGTTTCTATAGTGCTAGAAATCTTAAGATATTGACATTTTTAACTTACGAAAAACGTTTCAACGGAGTGAGCCGATGAAACCAATGATTATACAAAAACCTGCCGCGTTAGTGGTTTGTTTTGTGTTTCACAAATTCTCATATTATCTTAGCTTACTTTTACAATAACGTAGCAGTTTCAATTTTCAGTATTTTCGTCAGAAATAGGGGTTGAAAAAACGTTTCGACGGAGTGAGCCGAAGAAATAATTTGTGAAAACTTTATTACGTTACCAGGCGATCTGAAATTTTCAGGATTTACTTAGCAAAAGTTTCACTAAATCCTGGTATATAAATATTATATGAATAATTAATACTTTCTCTAATTTTCATAGGTAGCTTGCTCAACTGAGTGAGCCGATGTTTAATGCCATATCTTTTGTTCTATCTTTTCACAAATTAAAATATTTAGTTTCACAATTGTTTTAGAACTTGCACTAAAAGTTAGGCATATTTCTAGGCAAAAATTTTGATGGCTCACTCCGTTCACACGCACACCAAAAAACCGGTAATTTTGTTTTTTGACCATCACTATTGTAAAAAAAAACTATCCACGCCAGCCCCCCCCCCCTAGCCAATTTAATTTCATTCGTTCAAATTTCATTCACTTCAAAAGCCTACGTTTGGGTGGTTGTGATTTCGCTCCACAATAGCAATTTGTTTTATTTATTGCGTTGGATACAATTTAAGCTTTGCGCTGATGCGCATTGCCTGTTTGCATCTCCAACGTCCCTTTTGTAAACAGTTTCTAAGTTTCATTAACGCGTTTTCTTGCTTGTGGTTTGGTTAGTGTGGTGCATCAAAGGAAGTCGTTACAAAAATCTTTGTTTTGTTGTGAAGTGGCCTGAACAGTGAAAATGCCGACGAGTGCAGTGTATCAGCCAACGACGGTGACGTACGAGCAGCAACCCAATGATCAGAGATGGAATTGCCCTATTAGCTACTTCTCACGGCGCGTGACGAGTAGTCTCAACAGGGCAATATGCGTCAGGCTTGGTCTTTGCCTCTTGGGTAGCACCCTTTTTATCGTAGGTGAGTGAGAATCAAAGTCTTCTTTTTATTATTTCTCATTGGATAAGAATAAGACTCCTATTAGAATCAATTTTATGATACTGGATCAACATTCACACTTAGATCAAAGGACTTTCATAGACATAAAGATGGTGTTTCTGTAGACACTTTACATTATTAAACGTTAGTAGGTCCTTGTTAATGTATTAAATTCAATTATACAAAACTATTTTGAACACTTACAATTTTATCATTATTATTTTATTATTACTATTATTTAACAAAATTTAAACACATTGATGTTCTGGATCCAGAAAGGGTATCTTCTACTATCAAAGTGTTTAATAAAAAGTGAATTGTTAATACATTTTATTTATCTATACATATTTTGTTACTTCTGAGAGTCGCTCGTGTATTAACATTACCGTCAGCTCAACACACAACATAATCTGCTGTAAATGGATTCTAGGATACAAAGAATATTTTTTTGGATCATATTATCTCTGGTATTGTAACAGGAAATCGACAGACAGTATACTTTCATCGTCGAAAGTCACTTTTGAATATAATCAATTGATTTAAGCTTGTTTTTTTGGCCATAAAAAGTCCGTCTTTTGGACTTGCTGAGCCCAATTCTACTTAAATTTAGCCGCCGCCGCAGTTGCCAAATCAACAGTGTGTTTTTATATGCAACATGATACTTTCTAACTCAGTCACATAGGTACTAACTTATATTTCAAACTTAGGTCACGAAGCCATCTAGCTAGCAAGTCCATGCTATAAGCTATCGAAATATTGCGAAAAAATACTCTATTGTGCCTAGGTGTTGAAATTATCACGAAAAAGATCTTAGCACTTGGAATAGGGGATTCATATGTTAATATTAATTTACGTAGGTAACTCAACAGTCAGTCAATTCAATACGTATAATATTACCTACTTAGGTACATAATCACATCATGCGCTTTTCCATTTCAGGTTTTATCATTTCACATTTAGGCATATAAGCAACGAACGAAACGATGTTTTTTCCTATACTCGTGCCGGCGTTTCTCGTGTCTGATAAATCTTAAGGTCATACACCTTCTTAGTTTTTATTATGACTATCGTAAAATTTGTTTCTCTCCAGTACGTATCAACACGAAACTTAATTGCTAGCCTTAGGCGGTTGCCCAATAATTCGCTCAATTACATTGTTATGTAACAACTAACAATTCATCAAAGTGAGTCATGCAGAGTGGTCCAGCTCGTGAGACGACGAGATTTCTTTGAGCTCTGACACTTGTACTCCTTAAGTAGCCTCAAACCTATTACTTTTCTGTTGTCGCCATCCCGTTCAATAAAGAACACAATGGTTCGTCTCAAACCTTGAGATTGCCGGCAGTAGACATCTAAGCCAAAATGTGCCGTGAAAGGGATCGCGCTGCCGTGAGTAATCGCCTCTTTTGTGGTCTTTTTGTTACGCTTTTGTAGCAGAAACTAAATTGGCATTACGCAACAGTTAGAAATGTTTCGAATGAGACGTATAGGCAACCTCTACACTCATATTGCAGTTACGTTCTTGCTTGTGAAAAGTCATTATTATCATATTATTATCTACTTTTATAATCTCTTTCTTCTTATAACGTTACACAAGTACTAGGCAGGAGAGTAGCCAGCTTTGGGCTCAGGGTGGGGCAGCAGTCAACCTATCCCCCGGGGGAGGGCGGGGGCCCTACGATATTTTGTACCTTGAGCCGTTAATCTCAAACTTGTTAATCTCTTAATTTGAGAGGTTTATATTTTCAGGTACAGAAAATAAACATTCACACACAGGAAATATTTTATAGTTTTATTTATGAGAGCCTGGGCCCAGGGTGGGGCAAGTGCCCCAGCTTGCCCCAGTGTGGCTACGCCCATGGTACTAGGTTGTAAACTGAAAAATTAACGAAACTCTTTCAAGATGAGGATTATAAAAATCCTTCGGATAACATGGGGGGTGTGTATGGTCGATATAATTTTTGACTGTAAAATAGATTTAATCATTAAATAAAGGTGCCGGTTTACGCTATCGTTGATGTTAAATTATGTGTAGTCACGTTCCTACTACGGGCTCAATAAGTGCTTTATTTCCTCTGTCGCACTCACAGGGTTTGTGAATGAATCTACTTCCGTACGACCAAGCCACACCAAGTACGTAGAGTCCTTGACGAACTGGCGGCGGCGGCCGTGTTAAGCTTGAATAAATTATTACAAGACAAGACTCCTGTTACACAAACTTGTTCGAAACTATTGCGCCGCAAGTAATCGCGACTCGCCTAATTGATAAACTCATTTGCCTAATAAACAAAGCAATTAATTTTAGCAGTTGATTGTATTTCTGGTTAGCTGACAAGTTTGTATTAGCAAAGTTATTAAAAAGAACAATTTAAAGAAATTACAAGAAAATGTTTTTCCATGTAAGTACGATTTAATGAGAATCGTGGCATTGTTAAAGTAATTAGAGATGTTTCTATCTCAGGTAGCACGTTATCATTAAATAAGTGAAGGTATAATGTAACCATCCATCAAGAAATCTCAGTATTGAACTATCGACACGACACGCCCAAAGATAATTCTATTCTTAACACGATGTTCGTTGTTCCTCCGACATGGGAATACAAAAGATCGTTCACACATCGTTTAAACGTCTACTACTTACAAAAGACTTGTTGAAGGCATAATAAGAGCGGGCTTGCGATTTGAATAGGGTTTACAACTACATGTATGGTAGATAAAATCGTCAATACATTCGAGATGGTATGTTGGTATACAGTAGCCGTGCCAGAGATAAGTTTCTGGTCGATTGTGTATCGAGCGTACATAATGACAGTAGTGGTCATAAATGGTATCGGGTATCCGGTCGGCGCTTGCCGGCGGGTGACTCATTCGGTGCCTGCCTCGATGCTGGCCGCAGTGCCATAGACAGGAGAAGGTTACGTTTAAAAGGTTGTACAATGACTCGGCATTGGTTGTACTACAGCTCCTGCATAAACAGTCACGAATTTAATCAATTAATTACATGCATGAAAGGTAATATTACTTTAAAATTAAATATTCTTGAGAATACTTTGTTTATATTCTTTGCGAGTCAAGGTTTAGGGCTATACTGACCTTGAGAGTGAGTTAACAACTTTTCTATGATACTGTAGTATATTACATTAGCCACTAAAGTTAGTTGATCCCTCTTTTTTTATCTTATTAAAAACTCTTGTGTGCTAACGCGATAACATTCAGAAATCAAAATTCGACCTCAGTTGAGGGTCTGCTTTAACAGATTCTGAAGGCTACGACCAACGGAACAGGCACTTGCAAAGGTCAACAAACTCTACTTAGTTGCTCTACCACATTTCCTTATTTATTATTATTATTAGTCGGCCAGCTTTAAATGCATTGCAGAATCTGATAAGCAAATTATACAAGCAATTTTTGGTAAAAACACCTGTTTGTTATAAAATAAACTTGTATTTTGATTTTGACGAAAACGGTTACGTTACGACATCACTTTCTTTGCCCACGAGCAAAATAAACCTGATCGTTCGGCGAAACTTCTTTGCTGAAGTAAAGTTATAGCCTTAATAATAAAATCGTCGATTTTACCTTCATACGTGTGGTCTGTGCCATCTGTTCTGAAAATAAAAATAACTACGAAAATAATAAAATGTATGTATGTAGTTATCTCTCCTCTTTATTATCAACAGTTCTTAATTATCTTGGCACATAACTAGTTACAGAGGCGTCTCGTTTTATTTTGGTAACTAAACGTGATAACGGGTTTCGTGAATCAGAGCTGTTGGATTTTCACAAGAGATTTTCCACGGTCAAATATAATGAAGAAAGAGCGACGCTTTCTGACAGAAAAAGGCCGTTCTTGATTTACACGGACTCGTTTGTACTGTCCAGATAAGATAAGCACGGTACTTAAACTTAAACCATATCGAAATAATAATAGTCTATTGACGCAATCTTACTATGTTATGTACCATATAAACAACAACATATTTAACGCTAAGTACATTTGCTCTGGCTTATCGACTTACGTTTACAAATATTTATAGATGTGAAAAGAAATCCACATTAATCTTTACATTAAGTATATGAATGTGAAAATAACGCACTGTACTGTTGGTGAATGAGGTGAATATAGATTTTGTTATTATTTTTAATTAATTCAATTTTAGATTGATAGAGCTCTTGAGCTGAGGAAGAAAGAAGGATAGAGAACATTGCATCTAATTACCAAAGCAACACGAAAACTGTTTGTTGAAGTTTTACGACACAACAGGTCGACGACGATACGAGTCTTCGAAAAATCTTTTATGGTTCGCTACAGTTATACGTAGAATGACGTGTGGGCGCTTATTGTTCCAGTTGCAGCATGAGTGAAAGCCGTCTAATGAATCACTAATGCGCTGCCCACGGCACTCGGGCCACGACACTGGCTTAACCTACTGCTTCCGCTGCGGCAACCTATTTTCGCAATCCTTCGAACCCTTTCTGTTAACTTCACGTCAAACATATCAACATCTTCCATATACAATGCTAGTATTATCGGTAACTAGACCGATTAAATCGCAACGTTGTTGCCTCAATGTAATGTAAAGTTGACCAATCGTTTTATGGACGCTTGTAGTACAGTTCCATTGTGGCTCCTCTTTGATAGTTCGCTGAACATCCCATTGCATCGTAGGTGGTATTGCATTGAATATTAAATCGACTTCAAGTCCATTCGCTGCTTATTGCGCCATACTACTATTCTATTTTTAATAAAACTGCTTCTATTTCGGTAGTTTTATAAAAGTAAGTACATAAATAATTCTCCGTTCTATTTCTAATATTTACTACTTATACGCATAAACCGCACTACGCAGTTTATGAGTAAACGTAGGTAAATATTTGAATTTGCGTATGATTGAAATAGAAAATATGTGTTCTTTTATATAATGTTTGTTTACGACTTTGCAAACAAAGAAACCCATGTCTTCTTATCATTTATTGCAAATCGCGTCGACAACACGACATATCTAAGTTATTTCTAAACTTAGCTTAACGATGCACTGCCCTGCAAATCAATTTATAGCTACTGTAGTTAATGATAGCAGAAAAAAAACGTTTTATATCAATGATTGGTACTTTTTAATGAAACATTTCTAAGAATAGCCGAAGAGCATTCTAATGCATTTTGTAACAAAACAGAAATGTTTATTAGTTCTCATCACGTAACAAACAAAATTGAATTATTAAAACCAGAGAATCTACGGTAAATTACACGCCATGCTACACTATTCGTAGAGTATTACGTTTTTTTGTACTTGTCGTAGATTAAAGAGATAGGTCAGTAGTTCATTCTACCGCGGACTCTGACCTATTATTTAATCAGCTCCACCTGAATTAGTTTCCTGTTTAAATTAATGTGTTATCTCATTAGACCATTTGTTTTAAAACGGATGTGGCTACTCTCGCTTCCTACGACTGTAATGCTATCAATGAGAGATAGTTTGGTTAAAGTTTGATGAATGAAAATTATTTACATTAGGATTTTGTCGTAACTACTTTCTCTTGGCTTTTAACGGTGTGTTAAGTATGTGAACAAAACATTTTTACATGTTAATTAATACATTCAAACATTGAATTATCGCATCGTGTACAATTCTTACATAAATAGCTAAAACTAATACCTTCTTGTTGTATTGCGTTGGTGAGTTACTTATTGATATGAAGTAAACTATCGTGTGGTGCTTTTGCTATAATTATAAAACTAATTTTGTAAGTAACAAGATTGCACTTTAAAATAGTGACAGTTGTTTAGGTGTGCTATTCTCGTCTTGAGCACCAGCAAGAATAGGTTCGACCCACTCATATCTTTTCGTATATGATGTAAAAGACGTAAAAGGAAAAGGAAACAAGGACAAAAGTTTTCGAGCGATTGACAGCTAACACTTTTAACCGAATAAGAAAAAGGAAACTAATACAAAAGTTATTTTGCAAGCAATTGACTTAACACTTAAGTAATTGAAACAAATACTAAATTGCACTATTATATAGGTAACCTGTGCGGGCTGTACTTAAAAGTGATAAAGCAGCTTTATTAAGACCATTTTTATTATTATTTAATCAGCTCCACCTGAATTAGTTTCCTGTTTAAATGAATGTGTTATCTCATTAGACCATTTGTTTTAAAACGGATGAGCCACATCCGTTTTAACTCTCGCTTCCTACGACTGTAATGCTATCAATGAGAGATAGTTTGGTTAAAGTTTGATGAATGAAAATTATTTACATTAGGATTTTGTCGTAACTACTTTCTCTTGGCTTTTAACGGTGTGTTAAGTATGTGAACAAAACATTTTTACATGTTAATTAATACATTCAAACATTGAATTATCGCATCGTGTACAATTCTTACATAAATAGCTAAAACTAATACCTTCTTGTTGTATTGCTTATCTGCAAGTATTTGAAATCTAAAGTATGCCGGCATAATTGTTATGATTTATTGCTCTATTAATTGGTATAATTTCCTTCTTATTTTAATGTACCAGACTGACAGCTTTGCGTAATAATTAGCATGATTCATAACGGTAAATTGAATCAAACTAAATAGCATTATGGACTAAGTAGATGACGTAAGTTTGTTACTTTAATCTTGTATAATTTTGTTAGGTACCTACATGAAAACTTAGGTATATCTTCTACTTGTCTAGTCTAAAATAATCTGCAAGGTTTAGCTAAAAGCTGATTCTATCAGGTGCTGGGTAATAGCTTAGTAAAGAGGAAATAGGCTTTTACCCAGCAGTGGGGCGTGACTATCTGTATGAACAGACGAGACGTAGCGAAACGACGATGTCGTGTGTAAAATATAACTACAAGCTAGCGCTATTATTCTCAAGGTAAATCAGTTCGCTCCGCCAGTTGTATCAGTTTCTGACTATATTTCACCATCTGGTTGACTATTAAATACTAGATGTTCTTGTTACATAATATCAGGACTACTTATTATACCTCTTATTATTGCTATTTCTTGGAAATCTTAATCAAAGTTGACGATTTAGCTAATACTGGATTTTGCGACCTTTGTGTGACTCACTCATCTGAACACCCTTTTGTGAATCACGTTGTATTTGAAACCGCGTCGTCATCGATCAGGGAAAACAAAAACACAGAATCATAGTAGAAAACTTACAAAGTAATGTACCTATGTTACAAAAAGAGTAAACATTATAATATTTTGAGTACTCTCATTAACATTCAAAAAGCATATATAAACGCTAAATAATTTACGATTTGTTTTACATCGTTAGCAGTAAGTAAGCGGTGGTTATCGCAACAGGGATTCGTCCGTTTCTGCACTGTGAAGGGCTGAGGAGAGTCGTATTTCTGGTTTTCGTAAGACTGGTTGCTTCATAACCACAGCCTGTGGTCAGTATGCATTTCTGTTGCACGTCGTCTTAGTAACAACCGCGCTGTATGGTTTTTGTCTTAAGTGTTTCTCGCTAAAACGTCCATCAAGGCATACAGATGCGAATCACATTGTTCAATTGCAAAAAAAATATATACTTTAAGTTTAATGACACGGTTTTTTGGCAAACCTGAAGTAAACATGTCTCGTTGTCTCTGAGACATTCGTTAAGAAACAAAGTCTTTCGTCGACAGTAAAACGGAAACAACAGTAATAATTAAACGTCTTCTATTGAACATGGCAGGATAAAGCCGGTTACCTAGTTCCGGGCATCACTTTTCAATTATCATAAAGTAAGGAGCATAATGAATGAATCAGCGAGGAGGTACCGTTTGGTCGGGTCGTCCGCCGCCGAGTATGACGTCACTATAAAGAATTTACATCTCGCTCTGTGTATTATTGCTGTAACTCAATCTGTAAATAATCGATTATGAACATAATTTTGTGCGTCACGTGTAAAATTCTAGCCAGCGGCCTAGACCATGAATTTTTATTCAACTACAAAATACGTAGTTTATAAAATATAACATAGATTTGTTATGCTCTGGTTAGTGGCCGCTAACAACTTTAATTTTTAGAAGACATTGGAACAAAATGTTTTAACTAAGGAAGTAGAAAGTGATGCGGTCTGCTTTCCTAAGCAGTAACTTCAGCTGACTATAGAAAAACATTAATATGTTTTATTTACAGCTCATTTTTTATGGTTTATAGCTTATTCACATTCATGCCAATATCAAGACTAAATCATCAATTAAATTTTAACGAGCTAGAGATGCCAACGGCGCAGAACTATTTGGCGCTCATTGAGTTAAAATTAATAATATAGGTACGAGTGTCGAATCGAATAAACTCCACTCGTTAACGGATATTTTAAGTTTTTATTATTGTAAAACGAAGCAGATTTTATTCTTTGTTGTAATTTGGCGAGGGCATTGTACTTGGTGCATCATCGCAAATGTACAGTTGAGTGCGTATCAACCGTGTAGTATAACTGAGTGTACCTAGTGCGATGCAACGACTACACTTGTCGCCTACGCAGTACGTTGACTTCAAAAGAAAACCCTTCGAGTGGACGGAAAAAATAAACTTTTTCAACGTATACGACTTGACCTATTCCATTTTCTACTCTAATGACGTGTTTACCTATTCATTTATGTACTGGGGAAACAAAGATAAGCTTACCCGATGAAACACTTATAAAACATTCACAGGCTATTACAATAGGTGAAAATGGAGAAGATTTAAAGATTTAACTGTAATAATTATCTCGCGACGAATATATTATATTAAACAATTCGTTTCTTCCCCAGGATTGGCGCTGCTCATAGCTGGTGGCGTGGAGTACTCCAACGCGCCTTCGTCTTCGAACCCTGAGAGCCCTGACAGTGGCATCGGCACCCTCATCGCGGGGGGAGTCTTGCTGTGTCTGGGTCTTCTCTTCGTTGGTGAGTTACTTATTGATATGAAGTCAACGATCGTGTCGTGCTTTTGCTATAATTATAAAACTAATTTTGTAAGTAACAAGATTGCACTTTAAAATAGTGACAGTTGTTTAGGTGTGCTATTCTCGTCTTGAGCACCAGCAAGAATAGGTTCAACCCACTCATATCTTTTCGTACATTAGGTATGTAAAAGACGTAAAAGGAAAAGGAAACAAGGACAAAAGTTTTCGAGCGATTTGACAGCTAACTCTTTTAACCGAATAAGAAAAAGGAAACTAGGACAAAAGTTATTTTGCAAGCAATTGAGTTAACATTTAAGTAATTGAAACAAATACTAAATTGCACTATTATATAGGTAACCTGTGCGGGCTGTACTTAAAAGTGATAAAGCAGCTTTATTAAGACAATTTGTTTTCTATGCGCTTGCTGTCATTGAAAACTACACACTTTTTTTGCATTAATTGCAATATATTGGACTTTGTAACAGTTATGATGCTTCTATTGTTTATAGTTGCGGCACATGCTGTTTCGTTTTTCTATAAATAGTATAGTTAGTATTTTATGAGCTATTAATAATTGCAATACGTAACGTACAGATAAAAACACTTTGTAATTCCATATTATCTAACCTTGTCGTATCTTACTAATCCTACTATTATTATAAATGACAATGTTTGTGTCGATGTATGTATCTATGAATGGATGTATGTAACAAACATCCTCACGTCCATCCATTTATACATTCGTCACTTTCATGCCAAAAACCAAATTTTAATGAAACTTTTCAATATTGTAGCTTACACATCAGAATACCACATATTGTTTGGGATATAGTGTAAGTTTTCTAAGATATGACTATAAAAACGTACGAAGTCGCGGGCGGCTGTAAGTGCATAAATAAATCAAAGAACAAAATTAAATGCTTAAAGTTTACGACAGACAGACGCTCTCCTTTTATCCGACCAAACCCTGCCCTATCAGATAGAGATAAATTGTTATAAGAGGATTATTAAACTGTCGAGCGATCATCTCGTCGGAATGAGATAAGACTCGCAGCGGTAGGGTCTTGACCTCAATAGGTACCTAGTAAACGCCTCACTTACCGGCTCTAGTCTAGACTGGCCTTCGAGACTTCGTGAGCTTGGGGGGTTATTAAAATTGACTCATTAATTTTGACTTCTTGCAAAACTTATTTACTTAAATGAAAAATTCCTTTAACAGAGTAAACTTTTTAGACCTGAAAACGGTTATTGATAGCAAGGAGCTTTCAAAAGCTTTTTTTAAAGATCAAAATCGTATAATTGTTTACCAACTGTTTAATCGACATCGTAAAACGCTCATAACCTAGTTCTGCACTCATTGACCTAATAATAGTTAATGAGCCATAAATATTATATGTGCTCTTTGTAAAAGTCCGTCGTTAAAAATCGAGCTGCAATTATGAAGTAATTAAAATAATAGTAGAGGGAAAAAGGAATGTCAAATGCAGTAGTCGGTTCCCCAACTAAATATTCAGCGTGGCTCGCTTTGTCTCTCACCCCTGACCTTAAAGAAGATATTATCGTGCTTCTATTTATATATGGACATCGAGTTTTGTAAACCAAGGTCCGTTACGACTTCAAGTCTTTAATTCGCAAGGCTTTATAAAGTCCGACTACTTAGAGAAACTATGTAACTAAAGCACTCTAGCTTGTTATCATAGTTCTTATAACTAGCATCTTGTATTAATACAACTTGTAATTTTTCTCCGTATCGAAAAAAAGGATTTTAAAATAATGAAAAAAGTAAGTCTAATTTAAGAAAAAGATCTGAAATCCTGCTTTTAATTCCTAGGTGTAGGTGGTTGGGCCTGGTCAGCCCGCTGGGGCGGCGGCAAGGAGGCGCAGGCCAGCGGTGCTGCAGCGCTGACGGCACTCAATCCATCCACCGACCCGCTTGTGGCTGCCCAGTACGCGCCCGTACGAGACGCGCCACCTGCTCCCGACGACGAAATGCGCAATCTTATGGATAATAAAGAATGGTACGTAAAGGTTCCTGTAAATATTTTGTATTAGGTACGAAAAGGGAAGTCGTAAAAGTAGGAAAAACAACACTGTCTCTAGCCACGATTATGGGCGTCTGTAACTGTCGCCCCATAACATTCTACTATCATCACCACTAATGGGTCAGGTTTCCTGAAAGCATCGGATTTGTATCCTATTTCTAACTAAGGATTTAGTTTCTTTTAAATGAAGTCTTCCTTCGAGGAGTCTATTACGTTAAATCTATCTACAGATGAGTCCAACTCAATATGCCCGTTTACTGGCATTTAGCAAACGATTGGAACGTTAAGAGCAATTTTGTAATATCGGTCAGGTAATGCGAACCAAATGATCGTCCCACACAGCGTTTACCTAATTCTCTCTAGATTTATACTCGCCGGTACCAAACCCACTGATTTCCAGACTTAGTATCCTGTGGTTATTTTATTTTATCCTACAATGATAAATAACGTAGGCAGTCGCTTTAATTAAACCATGTGAAAAATTCGGCATTCATTACTTAAAAGGCATGGTGTGCGAGATTTCTTATTTTAAAGTCACTTGCTGATACTGTATCATTATAGATATTAGTTTTGTACAAGTATTCATATTTGTTTTACCACATCGCATGATTGTTAGAGCCCATTGTCGTTATATTGACGCAGGTGTTAAAGTTCAGACGTCTATTGTCTCGAGTTGTTTACCTACCGGTTCCTAGTCCTCTGTGATCAGATCAGTCACACACGATTTGTAGCAACAATTTGTTTGCGAGCATATGCTAAATGAACGTGCGCTTCAATGTGACCGTTAACCAAATGGTATTTTACAGAAATTTGTTTAGGTAGTCTACCAATACTTATGTAAAATTTATCTTAAATGAGACTTTATCTTAAATGATTATTGTATTTCGCGTGGACGGCTATGAACTAGTACTCAAAACACGGGAACCTACTTTTTCAACATCTGTTTCTTTTTCAGCTTGAGCAGTGCAGAGGAAAGCGACAAGATGTTGGATGGACGACCCTCTATAGCATAAACCGTGGGTCTCACCAGACCCGCACTCACAAGAGATTACCCTCCAAGCCTAGGCTAGTCCTAATGTGTCCCTATATCCGCACGCAGAGTGGTATTCTAGTAGATTTTATTCATTAATTAGATACCTAATTTAGCAACAAAAGAAACATATGGAATTTATTTTTACTTCGTAAAGTATTCATAAGTTACGCGAATGCTACTTTAATACCACTCTGACGTATTTCGTGTCCATAAACCTGAAGGCGTTGCATTTTGTGGTACAAAGTATAAAGTTGTGCGATTTAGCGTGCTTTCGCAATGCTCTTAGTTGTATCGCAAATCGTGTGCATGTTGTGTGATAGTATTGTTTATTTATGCACTTCTCGGAACACGATCCGTCGTGATCGTGACTGATTTGATTTTGCTGAAACTATAACTTTACTACTTAATTTTGAGTGTATTTTTAATTTTAAGATGTCGTACTAAAATGTAAGCACAATCTTTTAAAGCTATTTACAACATAAAATCTAATTGTGAGTTCAATTAATATTCTTATCTATTTTTCTTCAATTAAAGAAGAGACATAGATAATGATATCAAATAGGTTAAGTAAGTGGTTATACTTAATTTTTGCAATGTGCAGCTTTGGTAAAATTTGTCTTATACAGAAAGTAATTATTGGAAGACAAGTGGCCAAATTATCGTCCAGATTAGAATTAGGAACAGATACTTATTTATTATTAAGAAATGTATTGAATCTCATTTAGGTACTTACTTGTATCAGGAATCTTATTCGAATTGACTTCTTTACAAAACTATGTATTTAGGTAATAAGGTAAAGACGTGTGCTGAAATGAAGGCGGCAGAGAACTATTGGTTGTTAAACATTTTAAACTGTTATAATTACTTTTAATTTCATTTCAGAAGAGTAACTTTCGCGTCTATGAGTTACTTATTGTGTTCGAGAAATCGAGTCTCTTGTGTATCGGTTCCATTGAATCAGAGGTAATATGCATACCGTAGGCGGCGTTGGACACAATTGATGCAAGGCTAAGTGACGCACATCCGTTCACACCTATAAGCCTTCGAATTATCTTATGAAAGTTATAGAAAGTACCCGAATCAGTTATTTTTCATCAGAATGTTTTTTATGTTCTATTAATGGTTAAAGAAAACAAATTATTAAGACAATGAAAATGAAACGAGGTTGTATTTCGCACGACATGTTTGAGTGTAGCATTTAATTTTTATATCTTACTCGAATTAAAAGTATTCATAGCTCTCTGTATTAAAAAGTAAACATTTTCATCACAATATTAAATTTGAGAATTTATTAATGTAAATAAACTGAATTAAATGATATATAGACTTAAGGTCCAATATTTTTATCATCACATTGATTTTTTTTTATTAATTAGCTGTGCTAAATGCAGATTTATTTTATCAAATTCTAAATATTAATGGGTGCAATTTTATTTTTGTCTTAAATTTTTATTTATGTTTAGTACTTGAAGTACATAATATTTTATTTATCTCCCTTGTACTTATAAATCATGTATCTGGCATGTGTAACTTTTAAAATAAAGTATTAATTTAAGTCATATTCCTGATTTGTAGTTTTATTTCCAGCTTGTTCTTAAGGTTTAAAAAAAGTAAAGAATAGAATATGAAGCAAAATGTATTGTATTATAAATATAAAATAACAATAATGGTATTCTTAGCACTAGGACAAAGTTAATACAATTCGTATAAATGCAAGTATTGAGTTATACTTAAAATAATCAGTCTCTATTTGTGCGGCGCCACCATGGAACCCCTGTCACTTCTTCATCGGGGCAAATATTTGTTGTTGGTCTGCAATAACACAAATACTTATTAAATAGTTAATATACTAAAGTGGATACATTTTATTGCATTGATTGGTTTGTGTTTTACAAAGCAAATTATTGTACCTACAAATGTATGTGTTACCTGTACATTTGACTATGAGGTAGTGTGGACGAAAGTAAAGGGCAAGCAGTGGCTGGTGTCTCCTGTAAACAATATTAGCATATTTTAATAAGTACTAAGGATTATAGCAATGATTAAACTTTAAAGAAATTATCAGAAAAGGACCTTACAAAATTCTGGTACGTAAGTTCAAACATCATGTCTAGAGTAATAAAATATAAGGACCTGTATAGCCTGCATAGGAATATGCATATTGGCGCGTAGTTTCCGCTGTCGTATTTCACGACGGACACAGCATTGAACACCGAGTAGCACTCCACAAACACAAGAGGAAAGACAACCTGGAACATAATACAAACTGGTTCAAAACTTTTTAATATTAGTTGTTCAATTAATTTTTTTCTCACTCACAATTTTAATAGTAAGTATGTAATAAAACCGAAGCCATTATAAAGTAATTCATACCTATGTAGACTAATACTCCAAGGTCTCCGTTGCGGTTTGTACGACGTAACACAATCCCAGCTATACATAGCGAGATGCCAGTAAGTATGCCTACTACAAATATTACCTGAAACAAAATATATTCACAACAAAAAAGAAAACATAATCAAATACTTTACAATTGAAATAAGTAATCACATTATCTACCTGTAAAATATAATAGCACACATATTCAAACCCTGGACAATGGCCACCACAGGCTCCTATAATAGGCACTTCAGGGCTTACAGATGGCAAATGTGGCACAGGAGAGCGAGTCATAGTTTGACGATTCTCGACATCACATATTGGCAAAGAGAAAGCACTAGTGCATTGCGGAAACATGTAAGCTTCCGAAGACCCTCTCACGGGTACCTTTTCGACCTTTTGGTAATTGCGCCATGTCCCACCCCCATATGGCGATTGATAAACTGGCGATGGAGGGCCAAACTCTCTAGTCGCGTGGTTATAATATTGAGGAACCTGGAAACAGTTTATAAGTAGGTATTAATATAAATTATTATAATTAAAGAATTTTATGTTTATTAGACAAAAAAAGTCCTACATTGTATGCAGTATCGGAAGTAGAGCTGTCTGTGCCTGCAACTTGATACACTGGCGGGTTTATGTCCTCAGCCCACGGGTACTTCGCCCTTTGTTGTGTCGCAGACGCGAATTGTTGTTCGCTGCGAGGCACAACGGTGGTTTGGTAAGGGTGCACGCTGCGTGGTGATAACTGTTGTTTGAACATTTTACGATGCTGATGTTACCTAAAAGATAGTTAAAAATCCACAAGAATTATTGAAACCTCAAAACATAACATAACTATGTGAAGTTAAGTTCTAAAAACTTACCTCATATTTGTATTAAGAATAAAGAAACTAACTTCAATCACAGAAGAATCAAAAACTATGAAAATTTGAAAGATTTACTTCGGTATTTTCACTAAAATACGAAATTTTAGAAATGACATGAGGGCAAGAATGCTACCGAGACAGGAGCCATCTTGGAGTTTTTTTTATTTTTACAACAAAACAATAAACAATAGGGCTTTCATAAATAAAACTGTTACCGGTTTTTTCGGATTTAATGTCTATGATAGGCATATGAAATGAAAAAAAAAAACATTCATTCGTTCATTCATCAACTCGCTCGCTCAAAGTACGGCTGATTGATTAATTTCCTTGTAATTTTTTCTATAAAATTCGAATTAAACAATTAACTAGTCTGTAAAACAGTTTTTGTGATTAGAAATATTTTATTAGGACCAATGTCAGAAATACGCTGTATGGAGAAGGAGTTATGATTGTTGTTTATTCATTACAATGATATTTTGTGAAGATTGTTCGCGAAAAACTACAACAATGTGAGTCTTGAACAGAAATATTATTTATTTTAGTTTTTCTTCATGGACAGCTGTTCGCCGTCAATGTTTATATTGTGGCATCAAAGCCTTACCGTGCCAGCGACGATGATTCGCTTTGAATAGAAATCATGATTGGCAACAAAACAACGAATACAGACTGCATAATGAGTGGTCCTGAAGACAGTGACAAAGTTGTTCTAACCGCTAATAGCTTCTGCAGAGACTATATTCGCGGAGGATGTAGTCGAGAAAATTGCAGGTATATACACGAAATACCCAGGAAGCACTTTCTGAAGGAGCTTTTTCGGTTTTGTCATGATTTTCAGAACAAAGGTTGCTTCAGAGCAAACTGCAAGTTTATCCATAGTACAGTTGAAGATGAGGAGCATTTCTATGAATCTGGAGTATTCCCGCGGGACCCTCGTAACTTACCTATTTGTCAATCTTATATTCATGGTGGGTGTTCCAATAAAGATTGTAATTTTATCCATCCTCCAGACATCGTAGGTAAAGATTTAATGCCTGTAATGCATAGGCAATCTCTGCCTTACAATCGCCCCCCACTAACTAGAGATGATGACTCTCCTCCTGAGGCTAAATTTAGAAGATATGCTTATGAAGAAAATGGAATTGATAAACAAGTTTTGTCAGCAACAAATGTATGCTCCAACTGTGAAACTCTAGATCACAAGGTGAAATTACTTCATGATAACATCAGTGTGCTACTGAATAAAGTAGCAGATTTATCAGAGAAAAATGCACAATTGACTTCTATGAATGAATTTTTATTAGAACAAACTGCATCTATTCGGACTGATCAGCCTTGTGTTATAACTTCACGTCATGGAACTTCTGCTCCAGTGTCACTAGCTACAGTAAGTGTTACACCTGTGGTGAGTCTGGCCGGTGCCCTCCCAACTCTAGTACCTGCTGCAGCAACACCCAATCTAGCTCTAGCCCCTGCTGCATCTAGAGCACAATTGTTGACTCCAGCTCCTCAGATACTAACAGTAAGCACAACTCAACAATTAGTTGGCAATTCTGGAGCCTTAATTGTTACTAGTGCTGGTGCACAACAATTGATGCAAGTCAGTGATTCTGGCACATTAATGGGTGGAGGACAAACAGTAGTGGCAGTAACTCCTGCCCAGCTCACACTGGCGCCGCCTGCTCAGCAGCTTATCAGCAGTGCACCACAGACAGCAGTACAGCAGTTAGTGCAACAGTCAGCATTACAATCTCAACTAGCACCTCAACATCAAGCTACTCAATACGCCGCCCAGCAATCTGTCCAACATTTAGCTGCTGCCCAACAAAATGCTCAACATCTCGCAGCACAGCAATCAGCCCAACAACATCTAGCTGCCCAGCAATCTGCACAACACCTGGCAGCTCAACAATCGGCTCAACATTTAGCACAACAGTCTGCCCAACATTTGGCTGCTCAACAATCAGCTCAACATTTAGCAGCCCAGCAATCTGCGCAGCATCTTGCTGCGGCACAGCAATCTGCCCAACATTTAGCTGCTGCTGCACAACAATCTGCCCAACAACTAGCTGCAGCAGCCCAGCAATCTGCCCAACAGATGGTGGCTCAGCAATCAGCTCAGCAACTGGCTGCTCAACAATCAGCTCAACAACAGCTTGTGCCATCTGCTCAGCAATTGGTTCATCAAACATCTACTCAGCAGATAACTATCTCTAGTACTAGTCAACCAATGGCTTTGCCTAATTCTCAGGCTCAGCCTATAACATTCCCAATAATATCTCAGAGTATTCTTCCTCACTGATTGTCATAGTTACTAACCTTAGCTGAGTTTCCTCTGACACAAAGATAGTAATTAGATTAGCTGCTGAAAATCATACTAGATAGTTCTCCTCTCTAGTTGTAAATAAATTTTATTGAAGCTAGGGTTCCTGTAATCCAGCTCTACATCAGTGGAAACCCAGCCATTATTATGCCCCAATGAAGTTGACTTCTCTGTAGCAAGTAGTAAGTTGTTTGTGGAACTAGCAATAAGAATAATGTGACATTTGACTTGTGGTAGATTTACTTAATTTATTGGTAAATCTACCGCGGACTTCTCATCAACTACTATGCTGTGGTTACATTTTGCCTTTTAAAGCAATAGAATAAGGTCTTAGTAAATTGTAGGTAAACAAACTGTTACCTAACCAAAAGTTATATCTTGTGTGCATAGATAATATACGTAGGCTGTAAGTAAGGGACTTTTATTTGAGAGGGCTTTCTCATTATTTAAGATGCCTTTCTTGGTCCTTCAGGTCTGGTTGACTACCTCTATGGAACATTATTTGTGTTATTGTCATTTGTTAATAGTTGAACCCACCTGTCTACTTTCACCCGATATTTTAATCTATTGAATTAAACACTCTAAAATAATGCTATTTAAAACAGTATTCTTGTGAGCTAAATAGTACTGTGTTGCAGGAGAATTTAATTTAATTAGTAATAATTGTTTGAATTGTCAATATGTATAACAGACTGCTGCCATAGATAAACTATATTTTATATCATCATTTCTATTACATTCAAACTTGTCTAGAAGAAAAAATGAGTGGAAAATAGTTTCTCAGGGCAGTAATCTGGGATTAGTGGTTAAATTAATTAAGAGTTTTTTTCTTTTCGTTATATCTGTGTTAGAGACTGGCATTTTTTGTTTAATTGAATGATGTGTGAATGTGTCAAAAGATGATGGTTTTGTGCATATTTCTAAAATGTATGAAATTAAATTAGGGCTTAAATGGGCGTGAAGAAAATACCCCTAGAAAGGGATATGTGTGGTATTCGTTGATATTGGGATAGAGAATTACAGCTTTTCATTTGTCATTTCATAAAACCTGTACATGATTATGACACCATTAATTGTAAGGATGTATTTGATTTGTGATTTAATTGTTACGAATCTCTGAAAGGAGTTAAAGCTTTGCTACTCAGAGCTGTAATCTTAAATTAGTTAACTTATTTTATTAATAAAACATGTTGAAGTCTATCGAGATATTTATTTGCTGTATACTAAACTACGCTTGAAAATAACCAGCTTAGCTGCTCACGACGTCAGTTGATTTATCAATAACTGTATTATCTCTCAAGTAACAATCGTTCTTCTTATATTTTAATAGTTTCCCTTTTACTCCAATAATAAATTCGCCATTATTATCAAAAGCTATAGCAGTTACTTTGTCCGTAATATCCTCTACTTCTTTCATTTTGTGGCTCTCATTTTCATGGAAGTAAATTAACTTTTCACTTGCAATGAAAACTGTTTCTTTGTGGACTGTTATTTGGGCAATACCATCGTAGGAGACGTTTCCGATGCTTACGGGAGCGGATAAGTTAGATTTGAGAACATACAATTGGTCATCTTTGATGAAGTAGAAGTTATTTTTGTCATCTATAGCCAACTCGTTCAGGGCTTCCAGAGTATGGAATCTTATTTTTTTGTTCCCATCAAGTAGGTATAACTCTTCAACGCCATTTTGGCTCTCTGTAATATATCGGTTTCCATCCTTGTCTACAAAGATCATGTCTAGTTTTAGACTTTTGTCGGATATTTGTTTTGCATTGTGCGAATCATACTCGTAACTGAAAATGCCTTCACCAGTTCCAAAGTACACTTTGTTGTCCTTCTTATCTACTGCGATTGAGTAGCTTTTTCCTTCTGGCAAACCTATGGACAGAGGCGTAATGAAATGATACAGTCGCACCGATCACGACAAGTTTTACCTCACTTATGTACTTCTTTTATTTAGATTTTACTATACCTACTCGTACCTATAGGATGACCGAAAGACTTGAAGTATGAAATGAGAAACATTAGCCCAGTAGTGGGACAAAAACGGCTAGGTAAAATAAGAATATAATAGGTATGTGAATAGTTCTTACCTGGAATCATTTCAGCGGTATCGTTATTTAACTTCAACATTTTGATGTCAAAATAAAATCCTTTATCATTTCTCCCGGACTCTACATAGAACAGGTTTCCATGAACATCGTAATGAGCATCAGTTGGGTAAGCATCGCCGGTGTGATAGGTGTCGCTCACGTTGTATCGTTGGTCGTTAATCTTCAAATCTGAGTTGCAGCCATTTTGAGGCAGATCAAACGAAATGCAACTCTTTACGAGAAGCAGAATGATAGCCAACTTCATAATTCACGCGCACTAAACGAAACGTGTCTTACTTAAGAGTTTTTGCAAGCAAATGTTTTAAAATCGGATTTCTCTGTTATTTATAAACTATTTAGCTCTTACTTTTATCAACAAGACGATATTGTCCTATTAATTGGTATATTTTCTTTTAACAATCACTGCTTTTATATGTTCTATGATAAGTAATACAATTAAAGAGTCAATCGCACTAAACTTTAATTACAAATTGTAAAAATATGAAAATAAAGTGAACATAATAAAGATTACTTACTAGTAACGCACTAGGATTAATCGACATAAAATTCTAATGATAAATATGGGTACTATTTCTAGATAATATAAATTATTGGCTGCTTCATATGATTAATAGTTAAAAATACATATGTAGGTACTTAATTAAAATAACATCTTTGTAACTTAATTTCATTGTCATGTTTTCAAGATTTCATTGTTATTTAGTAGTTGAGATCAGGATCGCAATTGTTTGTAGTATTTTCCGTTTCTTCTTCTGCAGTTTGATATTGCAAATACGATGGAAGGCGACCTTGCCTTTCGCCTTTTATTTTGTGAATTTTCCATCGATGGCCTTGTAGAATTTTTCTAAAAAAGACATCAAAATCATAGCAAGTTAAAAATGCTAAAATGATTTTGAATCATTTTTGAATGGCTATAAAACTTACTTTGTGTTAAACTTTTTGAAACAGACATCGCACTCCACCGTGCCCTGTCGTAGATGGATGTCTTTTATGTGCCTCTTCATGTCGTGTTGATACGAGAAGCCTTTATCGCAATAAGTACACTGCAAAATGTTGAAATTCTTTATTAAAGTTAGTTTATAATTAGTTAAAGGAAGATACTTTCAAAGCAATTAAAATGCAACCTCTTCAGATTTTGGTACCTCAGAATGGACAAAAGATCAAACGCGGAAAAATAAAAGGTACTTTCAAAAAAGCCGCGGGCAAGAGCTAGTTTTAAATTAATAGGTATTATAATTGAAAATGTTTACCTTATATGGCCTAGTTGTACTATGGACGTGTCGCATATGTTTAGCGAGATTACTAGAAGTGGTAGTAGCCTTTGGACACTGACTACACTTATACGGTTTGTCGACCAAATGCGATCTCTTGTGAACCTTAAGCAAGTCCATCGTACGTCCCTGGTACGGACACTCGTCGCATTTGAAGGGAAATATGTTTTCGTGGATACCCCTTAAATGTAGAAAAAATAAGATTTAAAAAATAAAAAGGGCTATTAGACACATCAACGGCTTTATATTTGGAGAATGTACAAAGCGTCGTCGCTTGGTAGCTGCGCATTTGGACCGCGACTTGTCGACCCATCCGACGGAAAATCGAGATACTCCATCATGCGAAACTTTGATAATATATGATTTCAATCATCTTACTAATATTAAAAATGTCAATGTTTGTGATGTAAGAATGTAAATACTGAACAGATTTTGATGAAACTTGGCAATATTGTAGCTGACACATCAAAATAACACATAGGCTATATTGTTTAAGATATTGTGTAATTTTCTCAAGATATGTCGATAAATGCGTTCTAAGTTGCAGGGAACCCCTAGTAGGTTAATAAGATGACATGCTTACATGTGTACAAGTAGGCTTGCTTTTGACCTTGCAGTTTTCCCACAAATATCGCATAGGAAACTCTTCATCTTCTTCCAATTAGGATCTCGAGGAGGCTTAGATTCATTTGTACGTTTGTTGCAGTCTTTTAGGTGGCTGTTGTAGGATTTCTGGAAGCAACTTCAATTTTAACTTCTAAAGCACGAAGTTCGAAAGTTAGTAAAAATACTTCCTAAGAAAGGCTCCTTGGGACAAAAAAAAATTACCATCTTGTTATGTATTGAAAACCACAAACTTTAGACTGAGAATAACGATAAAAGAATGCTTAGGATAAATACATCGGGTAGGTACTTAAATAGTAAAGTTTAATAAATTTAGCTTCATTAGTTTGTTTACCTATAAAACTAATATGAAGAAACTACCCTTCTAAAATCTTCAACATACCAGATCATGAAACTCTTTGTTACAAAACTCGCAACCCCAAAGTTCAGAGTTGTCAGAGAAAGCTGGTGACGGTACATTGTATGACTCATCATCGGTGTTTGCTCTGTCTTCAGTCGGTGGATCATTGTTGTACTCGTAGTTTTGTACTTCTGAAAATACATACAAATAGATTTAATACAGATTTATTTGAGGATAGATATTAATAAAGTTTCTTATATTATTCATCAGACATGCAAACTTTTATGTTAGATCTGATCTATAAAAATATATTTAGTAAATATAGAAAGGAACTTAAGTGTTTGCTACTGGGTAAGAAATATAGTAATTTTACAATTACCTTTCTTAATAGATAGTTCAATCATATTTTCATGACTTCGTTGGCACATTTCTCTAAACATAATACATCCATTTAGCAGATCCAGGCAACTCTGGCACATGTTTTGTGGAAGCTTATCAGATTTACTCACCTTTAATAAAATATTTATAAATAATAAAGGTATCACAAGACTACAGTTGTGATTTATAGTATTAGATTTCAACAAATGGATACATGTTTCCTTTCATAATTTCAAGCAGACAAGAATACGTAAATAATAAATTGAAAGAAACACTCACAGTAATACCAGAAAAGTGTTTGATTTCTTCAGGAATGTTTGGTTGGACGAAGTTATTGAATATCGGAATGTCTCCTTTCTCATCATTGCATATTCGGCATGTACGATCGGAGAACCGAAACTCCAGTTTTTTTACCTTTGGACCTCTGGAAAACAATAATGAAGGTAAAGTGGGTTCAGTAAGTCAGAGACTTTTGATAAATCAATGTAAAATGTATACTTACGCTTTCTTTAATTTAACTTTCTTTTTCTTTTTGGATTTGTGCATTGCATTTGCTAGAAGCATCGACTTTAGTAATAGAAGAGAAGTCATACTTAAATCTGATTCGGAATTTCGTTTTCTTAAGTTATTTATTGCTCAAATTTGCAAAAACGAAGATTCTTCAGACTCCGAAAGAAATAAAAATAAATAAAGGTAGATAGGTGTTGACACGGTGTTGACAGTTCGATCAATTCGATTGACAATAAAGTGACAAAAATAGGGATACGCAAAACTCAACAAAACTAAACGAGGCACAATATCCGAAACCAAACAAATATTAACTTTCATTGCTTTATCGAACTAGTTGCATGCAAATTAATAAAAAAATCCTTCGAAAAATAACGTAGTAGTAACATAGATTGGATAAAAAATGAAAGATATCAATTTTTACACGCTTCTATAATTTTGTTGTTGACCGAAAACATTTGTTTGACATCTCTAGCCTGGCGGCATGCGGCATTCGGCATTCAATCATCATTTCATTCGTTCTTATTACAAGGTTGCCATTTATTACATGATTGCTTTAAAGTAAGCATTTTCTGTTTTGATTTTATCCATACAGTTTCTACCAGTAGCGGTTTCAACAAGCTTTTAAAAGCAAGAATATTAAAGAAACATGGTTTATTTAGTTAATTACCAGATAAGTGCTTAATTTATTCTTTATGTAAGTATGATAATATGATAACATCGAATAATTGTTCAAAATTTCTGAAAGGGATCTGGCAGCAATATTTTAATTTGTGATGGATGGATTGATTGAATTGAGTGAGTGAAAGAAAATGGAAAGAAGGAAGGAAGGATGTTTTTGTGAAGTGATCTGTGATTGCATTGGTTTTGTTTTATTTTGATGCCATTTCCTAGTTAAAATGTTGTTATTATTATAGTAAAATACACAATGGCAGTTTACGTGACGAAATCGATGTTATCAAAGTTCGGCAAAGTGAGATATCCAACGCAGGCCCAAGCTGAAGATGAAGGGAGTAGCAGCAACGATCATTGGCAAAGACTTTTTATGGCCGGGTAACTTTATCTTTCCTAATTATTACAGTTTAAGCTGCTGTAACAAAAAAATATGAACCCCCATCATGAATGACTCTCCGATCGTTTTTACCTTTATTTGCGTAGGTGTTTTTTGTTGTGTTTACAATTCCACAGTGGCGTTATTTAGAAGAATTATAAAATCATAAATAATACAGTATTACATAAATAATCACCAATAAGCTATAAAGATGTTGTGAAACTTCATTGAAAAGTTGTATTTCAGGAAGAAAACTGTTCAACTAAGCAAAGATATGATCTGTAGAGTTTGTGCAAGAAATGGATGTACACCGCTCAGTGAGACTATTGATGGCACTGACATCATGACCCTTATACGCAGTATCACCAATGTGCCTGTAAGTTAGCTCATCACATAAATAAAGGGATTTCTAGATTTTGGTCCAGAGTCTGATAAAAAAGGCTTATAAGCATTAACTTAAAAAATTAGGACAGAGTATTACCATAAGTCTTATTCCTGATGACAATGTTTCTATTTTTATTTATGTTGTTCAAATCCTTTCAGATGCATCTAGATGACTCTCTACCCAAATACATTTGTACACCTTGCTTGGATACTCTAAAGATAGCCATGGCATTTAAAAAAACCTGTGAGGTTTCTGATCGGAAGTTTAAGCAAATATTAAACCCCAATGGTAAGTTTTAGCTTACTCTAGTTTTGCTGGTTTTCAACTAATAAATAACCTGACTTTATAGAACAATCTGATTGCCTTGAAAAAAAAAACTAGCTCTATTAAGGGTTAAATAACAATATTATCTTCAGGTGACCCTTCATTTTACTCATACCCTTATTCAAGACATGATTTCCAATTAATTCTGCACCATATGAAACTTAAAAGACTGAAGTTGGAAGAAGAAAAAGAAAAAGAACGGAAAAGAAAAGAAAGATTACAACAGAAGAGAAGTTTACCTTTTAAGGGCAAACAGTTCAAATGTTCACCTTGTGATATCAACTTTCCAAGTAAGGTGAGACTACTTTATTCTACGATATTTTGTAAGTATACATATAATATCATTGACTTTATTTGACTGTGTCATAAAATTCTTATGGTTGCATATTTGTCTTTTCATTAATGAATGCATAAGGATGCCTTACCACTAGAGATGTGCTATCTTATCTATTTCTATCTAATCATATTCATCCATCAATCATTTATTCATTGAATATGAGGGCACGCTTTCCACATCTCTGCCATCTCTTCCACATCATAATATTAATTAGTAGGTAACTGAATTTTTGGATGTTTATTTTGACTACAATATCAATAAAGGTTGATATCAAGGTGATGATGATGGGATATATGTGATTTGTATTTGGAGTGAGTATTGTATTTATCATTGCAGCAAGTTGAACTTTCTCTGTAAACTTGCTAGCTAATCATCAAATCACACATTATTGCTTAATCCAATACAGGCCTTTTCTATTTCTAATCTTATATCAAGATAAGCAAAGGTCCAATGACCATTATTAGTCTTTCTAGCATTAATTTCTCTTACAGGAAAAGCTAATGGCGCATCGTCGCGAGCGTCAATGCATGCGGCGAGCGTGTGAACTGTGCGGGCAATTAGTACTCAGTATCGCTCAGCATATGCGACACATACACAAACAGACTGTAACACACAAGTGTCCAACGTGCGGGAAGGAGTTTCCTGTCATTGCACGGTTGAGGAATCACATGTAAGTTATGGAAACCTTTTGAATTGTAAACTTCTTGAGAGGGAAAAATCCTGTTGATCTCGCGACATCGTCAACTGTTTTCGATCGAACAGTTGACGTCCGAGTTTTTGTATAAATAAAACAAGTGTTTTTACTTCTAATGGCAATTCCAGAGAGCCTATGTTTTCTTTTAAGTATTCTTACTATTTGTAACCAAATGGATTTAAGTCTAGGTTTTTAGAATAAATATAATTCCCAGGTTGATCCACACAAACACATTCAACTTCTTCTGCGACCTGTGCCCTTACAAATGCAAACACAAGTACTACTTGGTGATGCATATGCGTACGCACACGGGCGAGAAACCATACAAGTGCCCCGAGTGTCCCGCGACATTTGTCAATCCGTCCAATCTTAACAAACATAAACTTACGCATCAGGAAAAACAGTTTAAGGTTTGTATAGTTTTTTCACATTGTTTCATTTCTTCTTAACACCGATACATAAAGAGACAAGTTCACATAAATACTTTGAAATCGAAATCTTTAAGTTTTCAATCAGCAAAACTATGAATGTTTCTTGACTCTTGACTTTGCCATTGGCTTATGATATGACTTATGATTCTGGACCCAATTAATATTGGAATTCGGCCATAATTGCAATCGAAATTAAAACTTTGTTACATAATTTGTTTCTTCGTGCTTGATTATTGTTTGTTGTTGCCAGTGTGTGATGTGTGAAAAGGCGTTCCGAACGACGTCGGCACTGCGTGAACATCACGAAGCTACGCACATGAACATCAAACACAGCTGCAACTACTGTGGGCGGGATTTCTGCTACAGGTACCTATAAAAATATCTGCTACAGGTCTTATTCGTGGCTGTTCCGAATAGAAGACAATTAATGTACCGAATAGAACAATATTTTTAATAAACAATACCTCTTTTAGATCTGACTTAAGAAAGCACGAGATACGCCACCACAATAGGGTCAAACGCGAATACATCGGCGGCGAACCGACTTACAAACAAGTAGAACGGCTACAGAAAATACAGGAAGAGAATGACATAGAGAAATGGCGCCACGAACAGATCATAGTACAACCATTGGCTACGTATAACATGGAACAAGGAAAAGAATATGTATCGACTTCTCATCCGATATATTTCTCTGACGTCACTGCTATTATTCAACCGCCGCCGGCCGCGACGGAAATAGGTAAGCGTTTTATTTTTTCACGGATTAATTAAACTCAGGCAAGCAGCTTAAATAAATGGAGTTGAATTTGGTACAAAACTTTATCATAACTCAGCGCGGCGTGTGCAAGATACATTTAACAATTTCAGTAAAATATGAAGCCGATGCTGAAACTCTTATTTGAAATAGTTTAGTCTACGTGTTTATGAAGTTAAAGCTTTTAAAACAACAGATAGAGAAACAGCGCATTTTTCAGAATAAATATTCTGCAAAAAAGCTTTGCTATTTATCAAAGATATTAACTTCGTACTTTTACGGTGAAATCATAATTTTGTTTTAAATACTATAGTGGAGTGCCGTAAGGTTTATACCTCGGAATCCAGGGCCAGTCAATGAATCTTAATATAAACCTTGAAAATATGTTTTTAATAGTATATAGAAAAATGTTAAAAAAAAAATTCTCCCCGCTCTCAATTTTTTTTTTAATTTTTTTTTTTTTTTTTAGCCTAATTCGTCCCACTGCTGGGCAAAAGCCTCTCCCATGCCTCTCCAAACACTCCTATTATTAGCTGCTTCCCACCAATCGTCCTTAAATGAGCGTAGGTCGTCACTCCATCGTTTTTTGGGCCTAAAATTATTATAAACAATTATTATTTTTTTGGAGTTTTCATTGATTTATATTAGTCAAAAGTCATATTTTAAAAAGAACAACTATTACAAACTTGAAAACTTGATCTTGGATCTTTAGGGACTGCAGGTATACCGATGCACCATTCAAATACTACCTGTTTTGGTCCATTAGACTATTTTGCTTTAAACAGCGACTTAGTTTTTGCCTTTATCACTCCCTATTTCTTAGTCAGGCTGAAAAACAAACGCCCTACTAGATTACTTCTCTTAACTACTCGATTTTGTTAATTTAACCACCTTAACTCAACTTCTAAGTTTTTGAAATAATCCGACTTAGGTAAGTCTTCGATGTCTAATACCCCGAATTTGTTGTTTTTGCAATACATGTTATACCATTCTGGATTCGGAATAGCACAAGGCAGTTTTTAAAAACATTTGTTCATTAAGTTCAGAGTAAATTTTTTTCGTGGCAGCTGCTCAAAGTCGAGCTATTGTTTTTGGAGAGAATTAAAATTAACTTTGACAGTTAATTTGTCGATGTTCCACTTTAATCATCAACGAATTGTTTTCGCCATATCATAAGTAACTATCGAAAAAGCCGTTAACATACTTTTCTTTTTAATTAATTGAATATTAATCGCTCTCTGATACAAAAACCATCAAAAAGTGGTTCTTTTTTCAAAAATCACTAAAACGGGTCTAACTCGATACTCATAAGACTTTTCTATGGGCATGTAAGGCTTATTTGATGCACCTTAAGTCCATCTACCTTCGCCTACAATCTATATCAGCGAGATCGACGACGACGACAATAATGTACAATGATAAATAAACACTTTTTCCCCCTTCCGCCTCTCATTTTTCAGTAAATTGTTGTTAAAAATTGTTGTAAATCGAGATCGGTCAAATTTTTTTTTTAACTTTTTTATTTGACGTTTTAATAATGCAGTCTCATACTTGATATACAGATTAATTGACTGGCCCTGGGTTCCGAGGTTTGACCATTTTTATGCCTTACGGCACTCTACTAGTGGGGCGCCGTTAGGTTTATACCTCGGAATCCAGGGCCAGTCAATGAATCTTTTGCCCAGCAGTGGGACGAATTAGGCTAAAAAAAAAAATTAAAAAAAAAAAATTGAGAGCGGGGAGAATTTTTTTTTTAACATTTTTCTATAAACTATGAAAAACATGTTTTCAAGGTTTATATTAAGATTCATTGACTGGCCCTGGATTCCGAGGTTTGTCCATTTTTATGCCTTACGGCACTCCACTACTAATAATAATAATATTTATTTTTTTTACTTAGCTTTTTTTTAGCTTTTTTTTAATACTAGCTTTGTAGCTTCAAAGAGTTTCTTCTCGTAGCTACCGTAATTAAAATTGCGGCAAGAAAAAACGCTTTTAAATAGCGACCCAACATACGTGACATTGTTTGAAAAACGTGGTTGGAATGTAAACGAATGAGATAAGGATTTTAATACCCTTTCAAAGGTTGGCTCGTGCAGAAATAAAAGCCGCGCCGGGCCGCAGGCTGTTACAATGCGAGTACATTAAAAATGCGTCAGTGTTTTGCAACTCGAGTAAAGTTACTGTTTCATTATGGGCTTCCTGAAATGGTTTGCTTGTAATAATTTAACGACTTTGACCTGCTGTGTATTATGTGAGTTGTATTGAAGTTTGTGTGTAGAAAATTAAAGTTTACTTAATACATAAAAGTGTTAAAGGTTTGGAAGACCGGTTTATTGAAAAATAACTACAGTAGGTGTTATTAAAAAAAAATACGACAGCACAGCGTTATAAATTTGTAAATGCATTGACTTTCTTTTGCCATTGTTTCAGTTGCTCCACAAACTGTGCAGCTATCCTTGTAAGTACCTTACCTACTCTCGTTTTTATTATGATATTATTTTTACGATTCCATAAAAGTGTCAAAAGGCTATAAATATTTACTATCAATTTCAGACCTGAACTGACAATGAAAAAAGATGAAGTTAAACTCTACGAAACGCAGCAAAACATCGCGTATTACGAATTTTATGATAAGAAGCAATAACGAAACTTTAATATACAATAGAAGTAGCGAAATATTTATGCATTGATTAAAGCGCTTTATTATTTACATTTTTATAAATTTGTTAAATGCACCTATAAGTATGAATTTTATTATGCAAGATAAATAGGAATCCTTAATAAAGAAAATTTACAAGCTTCTTGAGTCTTTTATGTCATTGAAAATCTAAATCTTTAAGTTATTATTCAAACAATTTCATAAGCAGCCACGTAGTTATTTAATAATGTCTATCACGTTGACTTCTGTGAATGTTCAAACTTGCATTGTTAGGTCCCATTTCTACGAAATAGCTCAACTTAATGTTAATATTTCACTCTCTGGGTTTAGCTAACGAGCGGACTTCTAAACAGTAATTATTTTCGCGCCGACCTATTCACTGGACCTACCTTAATATCTTTCTAAGAGCTCGCTTCTTGCAAAGGAAAGAAAAGTTTCTTTTTTCTCGTTAATTGCGTACTCGGGACTTGCCTCGTTTGTTATTGTAAGAAAGATAGAACTTTAATTTAACGTCTTCCTCATAGTGTAATGTAAACCAATCGGGTAATATTCCTACAGAACAGTAAAATAATTATTACCATACGATATGTTCTTTGGTTTACGACCAAACTAAGTTAATGGAGCTCTACCTTTAAAAAGGTATCTATTAATTAAGTACATTTGTTGAGGTTTTATTGTAAGTAAGTATATATTTTATTTGATTTCAGCAAAAAAACATCGCAGGATCCTTTCATCTCATTTTATTTCCCATTGTGTTAGTGGTTATCTATCTACATGTAGATAAAACTGAATTGCCCCGCCCTTTGTTAAGTACCGCAAATTATGTTCTCTTAATTCTAAGGGGTGGAGCATTCCAATTTGCCAAGTAATCTGTAGTAAAAGTAGGTACCTACTTATACAGAAACAAAGATTATTTAGGTACCTAACAGATAAGTTTTTTAATTAGACTTCAAGAAGGACTTCAAAATAGTCAAGAGAACAAAACAAAGTTAAAAGAAAAGTTGTAATTGTTAATGAAAGGAAAGTTCAATCAGTTGAGATTAAAATGTCGCTTAAAGTAATTTGCCTCCCAATTTTATAAAGAATTGATTAACGCTATTTTAATTAAGTTAGGTTCAGTATATATTTTAATTAGGGATCCGCACTTTCAACGTCGTATAATGTATTTATTGGATGTGTCTATATTTGCCTTCCCAATAATACCGGAGTACGATAGAAGAGATTATATTAACCTAACGACGGTCACGTCTCGCGTCGTGACGGGGATGGTGGCTGATTATTTAATTACGAACCAAACCCTGAAGTTCGTAATTGTAACGAAAATAACATTAGATAATTAGATTAAAAAGAAATAAAAATGTTAATTAGTTCGTTGGTAGTAAAACACAGAAAAAAGGTGCTTTAGTAAGAAACACAAAAGTTGTAGATTTGCTAAGTAGAAATGAAAACTAAAATTAATTACCCAACCCCAAGAGAGCGTTTGATATGATTCAGGTCAGCTACCTACTCGTTTTTCTGAGGTACAAAAACTATTTTTGGCCTCCCACCATATTTATAAATAGGTAGGTAAGTTTTAATGAAGTGTAGGTTGGTATTTAATAAATAAGTACATTTGCACGTAATTGATATTCCTTAAAATAATGAAATATTGCATTATCAAAGTTTTCTTTACTTAGTTGAGTGAGGTACCTAGAGACAGAGTTCAGAATAATAGAAACTAGGTAGCAATGTTATTATTCAAACAGCAAAGCGTAACGAGGGCGGATTCTCGTGGGACGGTGCGCGGCGGCGTGGTGATAACTTGTCTGCGGTTGCATTCAGAGTAGCTCAGCTGATCAAGTAGAATAACTAACCTAGCACGGAATTATTTATTCTGTATGCAGGCACAGAATACCAAACGCAGGTTGTAATGTGCATTCATGAAGACCTTACTATTCAGGCTAGTTGAAATACGTCTTTGTAAACTCTTGTCTAGCCAGAGGTCAAAATATAATCAATACTCACCCAATTTATAGGCCCTTGTTTCCATACCCATCCCTATATTGACAGTAAACAGCGAATCTCTAGGGAAATACGAACGTGCCTCTCGCGTTATCGGAAATTACTGCAGGCCGTTTGCGTGATACGACGCTAGCGATAATGCTTAGTCGCTTTAGCCAAACGCCTTAATATAATTCGCACATAGAATTATAAACCCCTATTTTCTAAATTGCGTAGAACTTCCTAATTTTCCCAAAAGGTTACCGTAACAACCAGAGAAGTCTTTTATTTTTATAGTTATTCGGAACCTTTTAGTACAGAACAGAACACGAATAAATTACCTTTAAGTATGAGATTTTTCTTCCAAACGACGATTCTGTATGCCTCAAACGAAATAAAAATAGTTCGCAATTTGATGCACATTGCTCCATAGTCTTTAAGTACTTAATATCTTACTCTTGTTTACAAATTCACAATGGATATCGGAGCTCGGAGACTGTAAATATTTTGGACTGACGAGCCATAATCCTTAGCAACGCCGGCCTAAATATTTCAGTAACTTTGTGATGGTTTATTTTTATTGAAAACTTAATTACGTCCGACAACAGCTAGGTGAGGTGAAGGTAACTTAATTTATACACCCATAAAAGACTTATACAGGGTGTAACAGAAAGAGTATATAAAGCCGAAACACAGCGATAGTCCTCATGAAACTGAACAACTTTCCCCAAGGAACATGGGTCGTAATTCGAAAAAAAAATTTCGCCTCCCCATACAAAATGCCCGATCAGCTGATCGAGTAAGTATGGGCGATCCAAAAATTTTTTTAGTTACGACCCATGTTCCTTGGGGAAAGTTGTTCAGTTTCATGAGGACTATCGCTGTGTTTCGGCTTTATTACCCTTTCGGTTACACCCTGTATACAGTTTCCAACCTTTATTTTTGCGCTTAGCCTACATTTATTCGATAAAGGGAATATTTTCGACGTGGGCCTGGGATCGCATACTGTATGTGACGTTAGCCTTCAGGAAAAAAGCCTTCCGTTTTAGTAAAAGCTGTATTTGTATTTGTAAAGCAAATTTGTGTGGACCATTTCAAAAAGACGGCAATAAAACCCTTCGATTTCCTGATAATCAGCGGAATTCTGTGATTTTCCTAGCGGAAATGTTGGCGCTTTGATAGGACGACCTCTATAAAGTAAATCAGTAGTGCAGTAAACGCGAGAAATGATTTCGCTTTTGAGACTCATTCAAATAAAATTTATGACATGGCTACAACAGGAAGCTAGTTTCCGCTTGGGAAACGTTTATGTATGTAGATTTGTAACGAGCCAAGAAATACACAATTTTGAAGCAAGTAGGTAGTAGAGAGAATTTTGGGGTTTTTGTATCTAGATAATACCCAAATTGATCGGATTAGCCTGTGTGAAACTTCACGCTGTTATCTTTTCCTCGTGGAAAGGATAGAAGATTAGCTCAAAATGGATGGGTTTTTATTTCAAGGGTATCTGTTGTACTTACCTCTTCGGGTGGAGGACAATATCTTCCATTTACCAAAAAGTAATTCAAATAAAGATATTGTTTTAAAAAATTTATTCCGCAGAAAAAAGCGCAGACAGCAACAATATACTCAGTACATTACTATAGCAGAGCTGAGTTTAAAAGCTTTTACGTTATACTGAACAGTTTTATCTACTAAGTAATATGGTTGTGTAAGTTCTGTATCCATATTAAGTGCACAGTTTAACTAGATTTAGGTATCTAGCGGCGGGCTAGAGCATTGAAGGATTAGTTCTTAGTTTAGTAATTTGAGTTGAGTACAGTGTATGATCTTAGAATTGATAGTGTTTGAGCACCTGATTTATTAGTCTGTGTTTGTTTTGAGCTGTGTGGCTTGAGTACAGCTAAAGTGATGTTTAAATAAACGTTTACGTTCGTTTCAAACCAGAGTAGATTCGCAACATTTAAGTAGTTTTAATAAATACTTTGAGCCTCTCTTAATGAATAGGTAGTGTGTTCAGTAGAAGCTAGTGCTTTCGGCAAGTTAGTCTATATTGTAGCCTTTGTAAAATATTCTTTATAGCTACTTATTATAGATACCTATGTAGCTAAATTATTATTTTTTTGCAAGAAACAAAAATATTTTTGCTGAGTACGTTTTATTTAATATAATTTTATTAAGTTGCAGAAATAAACGAGAGGAGAGGCTCTGCGGCATAATAAATCATACCGAAGGCTGTTTATGTAGGTAAATAATATTCTCGTCAGCTCCTTCTCATATTTGTTATTACATTCTAAGTATGGTTTATTTTATGGCCTGTTAGACGTCACCATAGTAGCGAGCTTTTTATAGCTTTCGGAGCTTTCATATGAGAAATTTATGATATAAGCAACGGTTTATGGTGATTAAATTCTATTTTGATTCAATAGACGAAGTGTGAACTGGAAGAGTTTTGTTTGATTGTTTTAAAAGTTATGTTACTAATTTATTATTTCGATACTACTATTGTTATTTAGCAGAAAACAGTCCAGGAGGTTTTAAAGTGTTTCAAATTACTTTTATTAATTGACCTAGGCTTCGGCACATTTGAAGTTCTTTAGTTTTTTTTAATGAAAACAAGTTACAAAACATGAAAACTTTAATAAACTAACATTGTAAGCACTTTACTAAAAAGATTTGAATCTGATCTAGATCACTAAGAAAAGGTTGAATTCTAGAGCTATTTCATAACGTTAGTTTCAAAGACAAACCGGGAAGTAAACAGAAGCTGCTTTTCATTCAGAACGTTCAGCGAATTGTTTAATTAGGTTCCGACTGACCGGTTCGTTCGTTACTGCACGTGACCTGCCTTCTTTCCTATAACAAATTTCAACTTAGTTTAACTTGTAGTAACTTTTTACTTCTAAAACAACGAAATTGCGGTTTGTAATTAAGGTTTTGTATGTAACATTCACGATTAAATATCTTGCTTATGTAACGTAGGTATAATAATATATAACGTAGGTACTTTTGAACATCGAAAGGTGACCAACATTAATGTTCAACAAAAATAATATGTAGGTAGGTACTATACTCAATTCTATAGAATTCCTACCTATACAGTAACACCTATCACATTTAGGTACGTATAAAATATTCACAAGGGGATTTATTGTATTGTGTAAGTAGCTTAGCATATACCCGGCTCAGGCTCGGCGTTTGTCTCTATGCAAATTCGCCGATTAACATCAAAGTGTTAATTTATTTTGTCGGACTCTCTCTATAGCAAATTTAAGTTCATTTGAATATGATAGAAGCTATTCATGCATTCATCGATAGAAAAATCTTTACCAATTTCCATTTTTGGTTGTATAGACAGTTCGAACTTAACTTTAATACTACTTATGTGTAGGTAGACATTATAGGTATTTAAACATGCGCTAGTATCTATTCTAGGCAAAAATTTTAATGAAGATCTTCCTAAGTAGAAAGAAGGTATCAAAGTTAATTTCTTCTTGTTTTACTTTGTTAACGTTTCATGAAATTTTAACACGCTCGTCTTGTATTTTCGAATTCATTAATGATTCTTTTCTAGAACGAAGACTTTACACGGCATTTAATTTCTACGCTCTGAAACGTAATGCTTGTATAAAAATACTCAAGTTTCAAGGTAAAGGGTAGGTAGAGTAAGTTCTCTAAATGTGGACCAGTCTCATAATATGGACTACTGCAATAATTCAAAAGAGGGCACTATAATCGCGGCGACGTAGGTAGTATTCGATGCTCCTACGCCTCGCTACCCCACCATTTGGAAACAGCGAAAATACCAGTGTGCATGTGTCAGCAGCAACCATTTTGTGATTTTAGCAAAGGCCGATGTAATTTTTTGGTGGGTTTTGTAATGATTTTACTGTTTTTGTTATTATTATTTCACGTTTTTTATCTTTAGCTTAGATTCGTTAATATGTTCTATATTATTGTATGTCTAACGCATATCTCCATCTAGTAAGAATATCTTTTGCGCGAATAAAATATTTAAGAAGTAGTAGGATCTGAATATGGACCTATGACAAGGTTCTAAATATGAACCACCGGTCCATATTATGACCACGCGGTTTTCATTTAATAAACCGTAACTTATTTGTTTTACAAATGGCATAGAATAAAAGAAGTTCCAAGAGAAAAACAATAGATTGAAGAAATTTAAATCGTAGACCAAGATAGAATATAGAACTTTAAAATAACCAACTAAACATGCCATCCAAAAGAAAAAGAACCTGGCGGAACAACAATAATTTCTTCTAGTTTTGATGCCAGCAATTATCCATAGTGATGCGAAATGTTTATACTGTACCTAATGGTCTCTTTTCTGAAGATACTCGTGGAGTATAGTGGATACCAAGCTTGTAACCAGTGGGCTCACGGTAGGTGTGCTGGTTTAGTAGGTGTCAACTTTATTTCAGAATTTTGTTCGCGTAAATAAACTTACTTCCACCTAGTCCAAAAATATTTGAAGTTCCTCTATGATTCTTAATAAATTATGTTTAATTTATTAGCAAATAATATGAAATGGTCCATATTAAATACCCCTAGTCCATATTAAAAACCCCGTGGTCCAAATTGAACTACCATTTTTGAAATGTGGAAATTGGCATAACTTTATAAAAGGATTAAAATTTTAAAAATGTTCGTTCCATTATAAGATTTTACTTTATATTATTATTACTAATAAGTTTCTTGATCGATTTCAATTAAAATGACTAACTGAGCTTCAATATTTTGAGTTTTATTTAAAGAAAACCATATGGTAGTCCAAGTTTAGGGACCTTACCTACTCTAAGTAAAATATGAGTTTCAGGTCAAACTCTATCCGAAGATATTTATAAGTTGAAAGTTCCGAATATCAGATTTATCGATTCTATTTCATAAGTGCGAGGCAAGTTTTAAAGTTCCCAACCAGTTTGCGGCGTGGAACATGATTACCTTAACTTAATACTATACTTCGGGGACTAAATCCAAGTTAAGCGGGAAACTTAAGTTGAGGATCACATAAACACATAAAATTTACTTTCAGCTGGTAAGTCGAAAACTAACACGAAAGTGGAAATTACGTAGACGATGTATACGAGGGAGGGTAAAGCATTGTTTAGTTGTTTTCTTATGTCGTTACTCAACTAAGTTAGTGAATTTCAACTAGAGACTAAACACAAAATAAACCAAAAATAAGTAATTTCTTTCAATAATATCCCACAAACATATCTATCTACCCATCTCTCTCAACTGGTGGGCACTCAAGCAGCGTAATAAATGAGAAAAGTTAAAAGAACTGAAAACATTTTGTTACTTGCTACAAGTTTTAAACACTGGCACAGTTTCTTTGTTGTTTCGCAAAGAAACTCAATAAATAACTACGGCGATGTAACGGTCAAACTACTTAGATACTTAAAGTGTTTGCACTCCTAAATCAACAATTTCAGGTTCATATTGAATAAGCGATAGAGCGCTTCAGAGTATATTGGAGCATGATTTATTGAACCAAATTATATATTCCGTGGGGATTTTCCAATAAGGCAGAAAATAAGCTCTGAAATTCGAGCAAGTCAGCTGCCGATGATAGCAGCTGAGGTATGCAAACTAGAATTATTAGAGAGAGAAGGTCGTAGATAATACGGCTTGTAGTCATTTAAAAACGAAGCAACAATTCGGTTTTTACGTTGACCTAGTTGGTAAAATCGGTGTACCTACTCTGGTTAGTAACAAGTCTATCGTCTTGCTGGGGAAAGCAGTAACAAAGGTTTTCAATTTTGGAAATTGGAAATAACTTATAAATTCAATCTCTACCCAAAATTAAAGGCATGATTAAAGTACCTCCTTATAAGGATAATCGTGTTTTCGTGTGCCTATCTATTAGAATTATTAGTTGTCCTGAATCGCTATTTTCAAGAAAACTTAACTTCGCTTAAGCCAAGGGATACTTTACATTCGATAACGAAGTTTGAGTGATTGGATCAGAAACAAGGTCGTGGTAAGCGGTTGATCTTTTTGAGATCTTTTGATTCAGTTTGTTTGTTTATTTAAGTAAGTGCTTAAGTCTTATTCGCAGTTGTACCTTTGGTCTCGCCGAGTATCATTTGTATCGGGTATTGCCGAGACCAAAAATCGGCGATTTGTATTTTAGTAAGTATTTACATTAATATTAGGTACTTATTACAGTTAAGGACATAATATTGATAGGTATAACTTTAGTACTTCATAAATGTGTTCAAAAGAACACAATGTTCTTTTGAACACATTTATGAACAAGTTACAGTTTTGTAAGTAAGATGTGAATTATCATAGAACAGTTCAATAAAAAAGTTCAATAAAAAAAAATTCAATATCTAGTGAAAACCCTGTGGGATAAGAGTCAATTATTGGCACTTAGTCGGTTCTGATAACTGCGAAATATGATCTGACCATTAGTCGCGGCGACGCCGGATCTCAGCAAATAAAACATCTCTCGAAGCGACTGAATTTTATTGCAATCCCATATATATTGACCTATTTGTGACGAACAATGAACATGTTCATTAATTGATATAGTGTAACATAGTTTTTGCTTTGGAAGAAAAATGTGAATAACTTAGTTACCTACCTATCATACACCCTACATATCTTTTTATGAAATTGATTTACGGTTTTTTGTAAGATTTACCTTTAATTGACCTTTTAAGTAGAATATTTTTCCAAATAACATAGCGTAACTCAGTTTAATCAAATTACCTACTTATATTCAGTTTCCGTTTGATCTAATAGCTTTTCCACTCCGTCCGCAATCCCAACGAAATTAATTTCCATATTTTGCACGCAGTGCATGCTTCATTTCGGATACAAATTCTGGGAAATTAAATTGTGGATATTATCACAAAACGGTTTCTGTACTTTTGCAAGCTGGTTTTGTAATAACATTTATACTAACGAGACGCGAGTGTTCGTAGAATCTTATAGGTTCCATGACTAGGTTTTATTGTGAAGTTTATCAGAGACCTAAGTAGAATTAATGTCGGTACCTAACTCAATTAGTGGTAGGAACCTTCCATTGTTCCGCTAGCTCTGTCTTGTGTAAAAAGATAAAGCGCTACAATCAGACTGACACCTGTGAGCGCGGGCTCCGGTCTGTAATATCAAAGCCTCAATTTGGCTCGGCTCCAACCTCAGTAGGCACACCAGTGTTTATAAAAGTGTATATTCGGTCAAATTAAATTTTTAGAAACGATTCTTTTCATCCGGTTAGTAATGGGCTTATAAGTATATATTAGGACTCAAACCTAAAACATTAATTTACTAGCAGGATTGGTTGTTAGAGCTCATAATAGAAAGCTATTTCGCAAAAATAAAAGTAGGTATTACAATAGGTGCTGTAGCAAGCGGCCCTAGGTTTGACCTCGTTCATTCAAGACTCGTGACCTGCAACAAACTTAAAGACTTCTGGACACAAATGCGTTCTTCTCAGAGAGGTCGTTGAGAGTAAGCTTTTACGTTTAATTTTCTTGAAAATCAGCATTGCTCGATTTATTTCGCCAGTCATCTCGAGGGGATGGAACAAACTTATTATTTTTGAAATTACATTATCTACTTAAGTAGATCCTCGAAAGCACTTTCATATTCCCTAAAATTGGATTAGGTACCTAGTTTTAAACGAATATGAATAGTTATTTCAGAACTAAGGAATTTGAAATTGTGAACGAAAACACGAAAATGTTTTATCGTCGCCGAAAAAATGTCGTATAAATTCCGTTCAGAATTTCAAGATACCTATTGGCAGGTCAGTCAGAATGCCGATGTGCCGCATAGTTGTCGGCGTCAGGGGTATTGCCACGGTTAATGCACTATGATAGAATTCCTTTACCGTATACAGTCTATCGAATATTACTCTCCTTGCCCCTTGGTCATTTTACGTTTAAGGAGTATGAGCATCGTCGAGTAAATTTGTTTTTGCTTTTTTTTACACGCAATATACATGAAGATTGAGTAAAGGAATCATAAAGTTTACTGTACAGTAATGCTTATCTTAGCGTGTCGTAGATTTCAAAATTGTATAAGAATGTACAACTTCGGCTAATAATTACGTTTCGTAAACCCAAATCAAACAGAACCCTTCTCCAGCGAGTAACTTAATTACGGAAATTTGGAAATTCATTAGAATGGATTTACTTTAGCTAGTTCCGGCTTACACCCGTAATTTACATATTTGAACATTGAACTCTGTTTATCAGTATTGAGTTTACATTGTCCAGATTGAATACGAAGTACAGATTGTAAAATAATATAGTTTTAAAGTTAAAATCTTAAAGTTAAAAATCGGTTAGGCGCCTACCTAAATGATCTAGTAAAATATGCATATAGGAAATGGGTAAAATACAATTTAATTCACACATTTCCGTGCCATTTTAGGAATTACATACATTTCATAGGAATTGTACGTATACAATGACGGATTACATACATTTCCGTTTACACATATATACGTAAGTAATCTACTCGTACATACACGAATTCAATAAAATACCTAAGTGTTAAAACACATTTGTAGAGATGTAATTAATGTTGGAGTCGCATGAGGGCAAAGATCTTAAACTCCACGCGGTTTCTTCATTCATTACTCTAATTTGATGTGTAATAATGAAAGACGTTATTTAGCATCCAAATCACAGAAGTAATTTCATATTCGTAAATTTAACCTGTGCGATCTGTGGACGGAAATTAATCAAGAATGCCGAACAAAAGACCGCTAAGCAAACCGTAATTGAATGTTGAAATACAACCGATGAAAATTAAAGCGACTGCCTATTCTCGGGTAGAAGAACACAGCAATACGTAGGTAGATACTTTTCAATACTTTTATCAAATTGTAGTCTAGATAACGATATGCCTAATGTTCTGTTGGTAAGCCCATAAGCTCTTAACGACAGTTCATAAAAGTCGTCTCAACAGATTGTCGTAATTTTTTAACTTTTTATCTCTTCAATAACTTCTACCCCAAAATTTCCTTCTCATTATTTTATGTACCTTCTGATTTGATTTAAATCGTATCTTTTCTTTGCGAAATTATATTGTAAAAGAAGTTAAATGACCCCTAGGATTCTCCGAAGTTTCTTTGCGTAGCTTATGAATAGGTACCTACGTACCTCCTTAAAAATCTAAGTTAGATAATTAACATTTAGAATTTATTAAGTACTTACTTACACTTTGTAATTAATTAAGCTTAGACGAAATTAAGCATAATGAAACAAGAACAAGTTTGTTATAAAATGCAAGTTTCTTTACTAAAGCAAGTCAGGAACCTCAGAGGCTTAACGTTAAGTAAGTGATAAAATTTTCATGAAGCAAAATGTGCAGACAGATTGTGACTGACTGAATAGGTAATACCTTGGTAACTTTAGCAGGTTCTTTGGATTGGAGATTCTTCATGAATTACACTCTAGTGGACAATATTCAATACGGTTGATGGAGATAATTTACACATTCGGGTTCCCTTGAAACGATGCAATGCAAATGCTTCATGTGTACCTAAGAACACAAGCATTTTAGATTTCATAGAGGTAGGTATACCTATAGTACAGAGGTAGGTAAGTAGGTACCTACCTAACTCATTATTTCGTATAAGTGATTACCACGTGTTACAATTACCTAATTAGTTACCTAATGCTGTATAATTACCCATGTCTATAAGTAATTTTTTTTTTTACGTAATACAGCCAACTTGTTAATAAAGGTATCAAAACGAGCGGTAAACTTTGTAACGTGCGAGGTGTGGTTGCGGAAAACTTTGTCTTTTAATGTTGCGGGTTTCAGAGAATGAAGGCTGATATTTGAGTTGGGAGATAAAAGCTGGCGTTTTATCTTTTTTTTGTATGAAGGACGTTTAACTTTATCTACCCTATACATACCTATACTCTACCTACGCTCTATTTTTTGCCATTTGTTTGCCATTGCCAATAGGAATAGATAAAGTTGCTTTGTGATTCGCCAGTTGTCAAATTAGATTGTTTCAGGCAAGTTTCAGGCTTGATTTGAGCTTCACAATTGATACCAATCAACTAAAAATACTATGATCAAAGTCTTTGTCTCAGAGGAAACACAATCCACAATCTTCGGATTGAAAGCCTTCATATTCCCACTAGTTTCCCTCGTGATAAATTATTCCGTTTGCTCCGACACTCACTCGTCCTCTTATGATATCTATAAGTTTTATTACCAGTACGTTGAACCGTGCAATGAAATACAGATGTGTGTGTCATTGAGACCTCCTAATATAATTTGCATAGTCGTTCATCATATTGTCGCTATTTTATCAAGATATGATCTATTTGCTGCTGATTTGTCAGGAAATGGACTCAATTATTGTACTTACGCGATCATTTCATGAAAAGTTTAATTGGTCGATGGTACTTATTCATTATAATATTATTAATTATGTCCAAAAAATCTTTGATACGAAATAATCAGGATTGAACAAAGACGCTGGAAATAAATCGTTAGCTTATATATATAGGCAGACAAATTTCACAGTTTACATATATAAATACGAGTAAATTGTTATTATAATTGTCCACGACTTTTCCTGAAGTTAAATTGAAAAATCCCGACCCACATTGTCCTCACGAATTGAATTGCGATTAATCGAATTTGGGCACAATTTTCTGGCGAATGTGCTGTTGAATATACGAGTACGTACCTAAAGCCAAATGTTGAATACCGAAAACATTCGATACAGTTCATTCGGTCGACAATTGACGTACGTTGTGTTGTATTGTAATCCAATAATGGTGAGCCACAGAGCAGAGAGAGCCAAGCCAATCAAGACGACAAAAGTACGAGTAAGCGTATAGTCGCTTATACGAACTGTGAGCGAAAATTGCGACGATAAAGGACAGAAAAGGATTTGTAATAAGAGCGTAAAAACATCTCGAGGCCAATAAAAATAAGCACTCTACAAAACCTTCCTTGATGTCTCGACGCACTTAGCTCTGGCACATGACGTAATTTAAATTCGCAGCTCCTCTTTTCTTTCTCAAAGGCGATAGCCGACAGAGCGGTGACAGGCACCCGTTTAACGTGCTCGTCTCTTTCTATTGTATTAGTATAGGCTTAGAGACTTTTAAAGATCCAGGAAGCGATTTACGAGGGCTAAGAAAAAAGGCTCGTTTGATTGGTTATAATTTCCGTGAAAAGATCGAACGAACTAATTCAATTACCCAGCGGCTTTTAAATCAGCTGTAGTGTTGAACTTATTAAGCGCCTCAAATATTCAATTAAAAAGCTAGCTGTGTGATTGAATGTCGTTGTTCAATCAAGTCAAAATCAAAATCAAGTTCAATCAAGCTGTTTAATTGAACAGCTATTTTAACCACTTGGCTGCGATATAGACACACACAAAAAATAATTTCAAAGCTTTTATGAGAGCAAAAATCACTCAAACATAAAGCTATTGTCTGAGCTTAATAATTTGCAGGGAGGTATTTTTTACGTTTCGGGATTCAGGAGTAGCGAGTAGCAATGAGGCGCGCGGGACGCTCCCGGGCGAGACGACATTGGGCCACTACCCCAGTACGCGCTCAACCCTCGGCACTACCACACTCACACTCCCCTTCGCTCCAGCCGCCTAACTTCGCGGGAACATTCAAACGATGTCCATGCTTTGTATCGCGATTACAACTGATATGTGAAGTGAAGTTTTTGATTGCATTTTGTTTATCTACTTTTAAAATAAAGACTAAGTGTGACGGATGATTTCGTCAAGGAATTGATGAGTTACACAAGCCACGATGATGATGAGATAAGGTAAGTCATATTTTCTTTTAATTCAAAATACTTATATGCAATAACGTAAACATACCTAGTTAAATTGTATAAACCCTACGTAACAAGTAGATAGATCCTAGCCACCATTTAAGTCAATTAATTACTACGTGTACTGGCGCGCATGTACCTAGTACCTTCCTTTAATAAAGAACATGAACTTTATTGAACTCGTGTTGCAAAGAAAATGATCAATTAACTACGGTTAGCTACAAATTCATGAAACCCGTAACTAACTACGCGATATTAATCTTACAATCGAAATGACCAAAGCAATGAAATGACAAACGATCCTTTGATGGATAATCATGATTAAGACTCGGAATATCAAAACCTTCGACTCGATGTTAACAGTTATTTTAATTAAGTATTCAAATTAATCAGTGAAGTTGAAATTCCAGAAACATTTTGGTGGGTTCAATAGTTTATTTTACATTTTACCAAATCACCGCGCCAATTACAATCTCAATAACAGCTATCAAATAGCAATATTTTTCGTTTGCAGCTTCGAGTGAGCAATTATTGTAGAAATGGAACGAATTAAAATTAATGGCGGCTCTCCATTACACGCACGCTGAAAACCTTTTCCATTTGAAGATAAAACCCGTTCTAGCTCGTTAACTAATTTAAACTGAATATTTATACGACGATACTCAACACATGTCTCGTGAAAACCCAATAGATTACCCTCTTCAACTGTAATAGGTGTGATCTACATCGGATGGAAATAATTTCGCATCGACCTCAGTTCCTACAAAGATGTAGAAACTGAGGCTTTACCCACTCAGAGATCCACATGTATTTCTTTCTTCCGTAACTTAGACGATATGAGGTACAAATAAATAACATTTCATATTAATAAGGGTACATTTCTTCTGAATCCGATTATGCGAGTAATCTCACACGCGCCTGCCTCCGAATCGTAATATTAGAAAGGTACAACAGTCGTAAAGCTTATAAGCCATTAGAAGAATTCTGATTTATGTGTTCGTCTTGTATTTTCGAATTGAATTTAATAATTTTAAAGATGATTAATAAGACAGTTAAGATACCTACCTATAGTTAATATGTTCTTGTAAAACACAATAGGCTGACAGTCCTTAGCAGTGAAAAGCTAAACTGTTGTTACCATAATTCAATTCGGTTTTAGCTAATATTTACTTATTGTGTATATCGTATCAACTTTAAAGTATTTGATTTCACCCGCCAATCACTTTTCGTAGGTGTAATTTAATTTAGTTCAACAACTCTAATAGCTCAACCAGTAACAAATGATTAAATAATTAGCAAGTACCTAAACCAAAACTTTGAAGGCACCTAATTAGAATTCCGTCAATATCTTCAAATTAAATTTGCACAGCGATCCGAGTGACGACGACAGCATAGTTACTCCGTATATAACTTGTAAATGAAATCTCAAATAAGAACATGAAACGAATGGGTAGGTACCTACAAAAACAATGCTATCTGTGAATTTATCTTACGAAATCCATGATGCGAAAATGATTTGTGGTTTCATAAGATTCGTAACACAAACCGCGTAGACAGACGAGCATATCCTTTGTAAAATTTATATAAGTACCAAATAACGTGGAAAGGAAAACAAAAAAAATGTTTTAACGAACCATATACCTAGTTTTGTCGTAGGTAACGTTGAGTAGGTAGGTATACTTACTATGAAAAGGGTAACATTATGCATGTATTGCATGTACATATTTCAACACCATTAACTAGATTGGATTCCTAATAAGATAACCTTTCTTACCACCTCTCTTTTGCTGAGATAGGTAGAGATGTGTAGTGGGTGTGTTTCATTACTATTCTTTCAGTAAAATACCACGCACCTGTGATACTAAATAAGAAATGAATGTAAAACAAGAGGAAACGGGCCACGGAAAAAAGAAAAGCGTACACAATTAAGCTTTTGTGGTGTTTCATAGTCACATAATTGAGCACAAATTGTGCGACGTAACGGTTATTTCAGCCATCTCTCTGTCGTTTCCTTTTTCTATTTAATTTAATGTCGAGTTACTTTAACGATACGCGAGATGTATAAATGAGATTGCCTTTTATTTTATTGTAAATAGGTTTTGAAATAAACCTGAGAATTTATAAAATTGAGGTACCTCTTATAAGTAGTCATCTTCCATGGCCTCGCTAAAAGTTAGATTTTTTAAATTAAAATATTACTTACCTACTTCGTTTTTGATTAATAAAGACAAAAATTTGGGCTCGAATTTTAATCTAGAGCACAAAGATAAGAATTTCATATAATTATATAATTTTTTTACATATCTTAGCTTATTGTTTTTAAATTATATCTTGAGGCGTAAAAGGTAATTTTCTTTTCGTAATATCTTTTCAGGTTAATTTAATAAGTAGGTACCTACATAATTACATGTCTTGCAAGGCAAATATTTGTAGGTAATTCCTAACTCATGTTAGTTGTTAGGAGAGATCGAAACAATCAGTGTCCCCGCGGGAACATGGCGGGAATCTCTAATGTGACCACGTACTGACCTCCACTGGAACTTGGTAAAAGCGAATATTGCCCCCATCCTAACTTGTGGGTCGCGCAATTCCCACCAAAAAGGTCATAAACAAAAACTATTCAACGAGCAAAGTTTTCGCGGTCTTCAGTTTGTTACTGTTATGTTTCTTTGAAAGTGGGAAGAGTTTAAGAAACGTTATTTTCCTGTAATTGCTCCTAAAATACCAATAGACCTAAATTTACTACTTATTATCGAAGCCATTCACTTCAGACTATACCGTATTTAGTATTAGCAGTTGATGTGAGTACATCATATGTGTTGATTTCGAAAGTTATTAAAAAACACATCACCTAACCTGCACGTCAACCTGTTTAATTTTTTTTTCTAAAAGATCTGTATAGATGTTGTATATTCTCAGGGTATATTATTCGGTACGAGGTTTATTAGATGTCTGGCAATGACAGATCGAGTCCAGACCCTATTGGACCTAAATGAGTTTCAGAAGTGATTGTTTTTAATCACTTTTTTGTAGAAAAGTACCTCGAGTCCTTCCAAACTTAGATTGTCTAGCTAGGTCCCTCTTTGTCTGGAGTAGACTTTGCGTAGTTAGTGCGATTTAAATAAAACCGTTATGCAAAAGAGTACGATTCTTCAATTAATTCCTAATGATCGTAGGTAATAACTATGTTCATCTTTTTCTAATAAAGAGAAGCTTATAACAAACTGTAGGCCAATAGTTTCATCTATTCAAAGACAATACCACGTTTTTTAAATAGTTTTATAGACAAAAAAAAATGACGTTTGTTAGAAAATTTGTCACTTTGTCACTCATAATCATAATTCGTTTGGCCCGTTCACGAAAACGCAAGGAAAAATCTGTTAAGTTTAACACAAACATTGCAACGATTAACTAAACCCTTTGAGAGAAAAAGAGTATTTGGTGAAGATTTATTCTGTTCTCGCTTTTACAACAGAATACCCTCACATATTTCTAAGTTTCACCGATTCAAGTATCCTTGCAATTTCAAATCTTTTATCCACTTTGTCAAAATATAGAAAATATGGATATCTTGAAACAAGAATCAAATCCTGAGTTGGAAAAGTGCCCGTCAATCATATTTGCAAATCGTTTCCACTGTTGAATGCTTTGTAAATCGTTTGGTTTGATTCAAAGATATAAATCCTTGGTTACATATCGTGGACTCTGAAAGGATGAGAGGTGAAGAGATCCATTCAAGATTCATTCTAGCGGAATGAGTTTGAGTCGCGACTTTTAAAGAGTATCCTCCATTTACCGGCGACACAATGAAATGACTTCAAATATCACAGCTCACAATACAAAGCAACATTCATTGTTTGTTTAAACTAATTTAAATTGAATGCAGTAAACGAACATACAATTTTCAAGTTTTGTTTTATTGAATTGTTCCAAAATAACCATGTCTTGAGTGAAACTTATGTCTGCAACCACTGCCTATACAAGTCTTCTTTCTTTATCTTGGTAAGTATTAAATTTGATCGATACCTATTCTATGGGTATAGTAAGGTTGAGAGAGGGTAGATATTTTCGAACGGTATTGTTGGAGAAAGGGTATGCATGAAAGTGGAATAAAACCGCTTGTTTGTAAGTTTTATTTGACGCGGGTGTATCCGAGAATAACAAACTTGTAGAGGCCACTATAGCATTGTTTACCCCATTCCATATAAACAGAAGGAACATAACCACAAATAGGAATGAAAGCTTGGCTTGAATACTAGGAGTGAAGGTTCTCTTGACCACCATTTATCTTGGCCATTTCCGTTGTTCTGTCCTGTGTTTATCTGATGTCCGGCGTAATGCATGCTATTTGGTATTGCTCTAAAGCCCTAGCCGTTCAAAACGGGCTTTCTCTACTAACCATTGGAGTGCAATTCTAAACTATGCTATGTACGTGCTTTCAACTTCCATTAATAGTTTGAGTTGTAACATAATTGTTAGCAGCGGTGGACATCCATTTTCCCAGTTAAGGTTGAAGTTTGTAACCGAGTATAGAATTGGAGACTACATAGATGTGTCTTAATCAGATTTCGTTATAACAAGGTAATCTTGTAATAAAATGTCGCGAAACTTAAGTTAACGTATAGAAACTTAAGCCATTCAGTATTATGATTAAAATCTAAGTATTTAAAAAGTTACTACGAAATCACGTTCAGAATCTTCAGTTTCAATCAGCTGATAAGATAAAATAAATATATAAAAAGAAATGCTTTTTCTAAATCCTAAATAAGTAAGAAAAGTTCTTAGCTAACAATTTCGTGTCCAAGCAATTCCACCGAGAGTTTCCACGAAGCAGCTTGCGTTGCCGCCATTTCTGTTTATTTGAACATTTTCTTGAAGTCTATTACCGCTTGATTTCCTCGCTAAAATTTTGTTAAGGAATTCGATAGAAAAATTCCTGTGCAAGGAACTTTACCCAAGAGAAAGCCCGAGAGGTTCTGAATGAGAATTATTTAACTACGATAACGAAGAACTTAAGAATATCTATTTATTACACTTCCATACGCATAGGTATAATTTGTTAAACTTGAAGATGAAACATAAAAGTTCTTAAGTGTAAAAATTATAATAAAACTCACACCTAACGTTGACCTTTTTATCGTCTATTCTGGTTCAGAAAAAACAAGTTCATTTGCGCATGAAAACAGTTCATTCGTGCACGTCGAGCTCGGCTAGGCTAGGGAAAATCATCACAAAAACTCGAATCTCAGTTAATGGAGAGAGCATTCCCAAAAGCATTAGGAAAAATTGAACTCGAACTATGCTAGGTACATAAATATACGATTTCTAAGCGGAGAATGTAATGAAATATAAATCCACGAAAACTTTGCACAAATTCAGCGAGAAAATTTTATTCGTTTTGTGACATTTTAAATCAGGTTTAATTTGATTGAATGGAATTCGGTGCAAATAAACAGTTATTCGACATAGGACCCTAAATATGTAACAGCAAGGTCGCAATTCCTCAGGCGTTTTCTAAAGTGCCTCCAAATAACAATTTAAGTAAGAATGGAAATAACTCGTGGTCTTCTTCTTATTGACCTCACAACACACGTCTCTATGTAAACAGTATCCTGGGAACACGTCCAAAATGTGTGCCCTCCATTATTTATTATCTGCTCACGTACGCACATTCGCAAATTGCCTTAAATTCAGACAAGACAAAGCCTTTACTACAACGAAGATTAAGGAATAAAGTTACAAAAGAATAAACTTTGTACGCTAAAATATACTCATTTAGCAAAAGTGGTTCTTATTTGTAGAGGTCTGTAACCCGGCCGGCCATACCTTAATTCATTCAAAAAGTTTTTCAATGTTCTGATCTGACTATACCATACCATTGGAATATAGGTACCTACCTACTAAAAAACATAAGTTTACTTTTTCAAACCTTTTCCAAACAGCCACTTTTTACCACCTAAACTATTTTATGTTTTAAACAGGCCTTCAATTTTACTGAATTACGAAAATATTCGTTTTAGCGTAAAAGTAGGTACTTGCGAAATGGGATGGGGAAGATAATTAACTTTGCAGTGAACGAGGCCTCGCAGCGATAGGGGTAATATTACCCTCATATTGCTTATTACCAATAAGCAAATAAATACCTAAGCTCATCTTACACCGTTATTATTATTTGATTACTTACGCGGTATTGAATTTATTCATATTAGCCACATTGTTTTAATAATTTCTTAGGATTTTTATTTTTGATTAAGTATACCTACATATATATATACAGGATGGCCCGTCGATTGACGTCCAAAAGGAAAATTTGGATTCCTCGTGTCGTGGGGTATCCGAATCATCCCCATGTATGTTCCACGATTTTTTACGGTTTCCGAGTTATGACGTGTTTTCTGATTTTTTGAGATTTTTCAACCAACCACCCTAAAAAGGTTCGTAGCACAGTTCGTAGAAAAAAAAGTGCAACACTTTTTCATAATTTTGTTTTTGCATCAGATGCTTCATGACACGTACTTTGATGTATAAAATATTTGGCTTCGTAACTTTAATAAAAGTTGGGGAAATGTACGTCGGAAGAGGAAAAATTGTATTGACTGAAAAGTAATCGAAATCTTCAAATTTAAATAAAGAGGTTAAAATGATGACTTTATGGATTCTTAGCTAGCTTAAAAATTGCGCCAACTTCTCAGCTTTCATAATCATCGAAAAAAATTGGTACTTAATGGGGTACTTTTGCTAGAATCAGCCTTTTAAGAGAGCAAGGTGGAAAATTTTCAGAATTGGACGTTTGAGTATTTTTTTTTCTTTCATATTTTATGATCACCTAAACCTCAGTACGTTTAAAGACAGTGCTATCTTACCGAAAAGTACAAAAAAGGGGCCAAAATTGACACATTTGGGGGTTTTGGAGGACCTCTAAGAAATGAGTTACAACTTGAAAAAATTATGCAGATATGCATCATTTCTACGGGGTTGCACAAGGAAACGGCCTTGAAGCAGCACGACTGTATCGTAAACAGCTTCTACGAAGTGGGATCCCTTCAGGACCCACGCGTTGACCAGGAGTTCTACCTTCCATTAAGGTTTAGCATATGTTAATAAAAAATCGAAGGTCAGGATAAGACTCAGGTTGCAGCCCACCACGTCTTTGAACTTGTTCGTTCGTCAATCGACAGGCCACCCTGTATATCAAGACTTTTTAGTATAATTATAATGATAGACCACGTCCTTCATATAGACAGCTTTATAATTATAATATCATTGGCTTTATATAAAAAAATAGTATAAGTAAGTAGTAGTTAGTATTAAGTTATAGATAGATAGGTACACCTACCAAACTTAATACTTGACTATGCTTAGAGTAAAGGTTTAAGGTCCCGCAGGGCTCATTAATCAGAGCTATGATTAAGCTCTACGGGAACAAGAACATGATACTAGCCCGAAGGAAAACCCTATTGGTAATTACTTCACCGAAGGGTTAGTTACAAAAACCACATCATATCAATTTATTACTGAACACGACACGGTCTAGCTACGTGTAAGCTTCATATGTTATGATTGCCAATCGTGTCGATAACGCAATTAGACTCTTTTCATTCGATATTTAGAACGAACAATATAACCAATTATTAAGGACCAAATATAGAAGATTTTACACCCCAGAATAACACACAGGCTATGTTCTTTTATGATATTGTGGAAGTCTTCCAATTTATGACGATAAATGCGTACGAAGTTCCGGGCAGTCTCTAGTTTAGTGTTATTACACCCAAAATAGGTATAGTTATTTTGACTGCACAGCTCTTAACTGAGGTCTGAGAAAGACACTTCAAAATCTCATAACACGTACAGCAGTTTTAAAATGGGGCCACACCGCCAGCGGGCGTTTGAGCGAGCTGGGCGAGCATAATTTTATAAGTTTATGGTCGCCACATAAAACTAAGTACTTAGGACATAGGTTAAGGTGTGAAGCCATGTCCTGCTCTGCTTGTTCACCATAACCCGCTCGCCCGCTAGCTATGTGGCCAGAGCTTTATGAACTACCAATTCGTAAACTACGAACAATAAAACGTGGTCTCGTAAAACTCCACATAATGGAGAAGTTAAGTTATAGTTCACTTCATGGAGAGTAATTTGTCAGTTGCATCCAAAATGATATAACTACTCGTAACTCGAACCCCAAATTATGGAAGAAACTGACGCTAAGCTGACAATGATTTATAACGGGGCTTGAAAAAAAGAAAAAGAAAATAAGAGCGTAACATATGGAAGGTCAGGCAGCAGGGATCAGGACTGCTATTATTATATTTCCGCAAATAGAGTGGAAACACGTCGTTGTTACGTAGCCTGCTTGAACATTTACTTAGGTTTTCACTTAATTCGCAACTTCAGGAATCCCTTTAACCCCTTTAACAACAATGAGATTCTACTTGCATGTTTCACATTTACTTATATCATTATGAAGAAAAGGATTTTACTTTCAGAGACTGAGCGCAGATAGAGATAGATAACATTTTTTTAAAATTATAAACATTGGTATGTTTCCCTATCTTGTAAAAGTTGATGAATCTTACAAACAATGTATCTATGGGCTGCAGTCATCTTTATTAAAATTGGCTTATTGACTAATAAAGAATGTATCTTATTAAATTATTTTCTTTTCAGGGTCAGAAAAAACAACGCTGACGATGTCTTGGTGAATAATAAATATTCATAAACGGCTCCGAGCTTTATTTTAAGTTTAAGAAGAGAAAAAAAATACAAGATGGCCGTTATAATAGGTGAGTACCTTGAACATTTTTATATTTTATTTAAATTATTGAGACCCTAGGGTCCTACAGTATAGGTACCAAAAAACCTTTCAGAAGATACCTAAGTAGGTACTTCGAATAAATTGAATAAGGAGAGTGATAATTAAGAAAAGGTAGATTGGTCTTTTTTGTTTAGTTAGACCAATACCAAACCGCGTAGGTATCTACTTAATTGATACAAAAAGGAATGACGTGATGACTCTTGGACTCGTAACCTACTTCTTTCTATGTATATGATCACATGAAAGTAGAACTATAAGTAGGTATATATTTAGTTATAAATATTATATTTTGCAATTTCATCAACCAGAGAATTTGAAATACCACTCGCTTAGAACAAAGACTCAATATTTCAAGCTGTTCCTGTGAACACTAGAAATGTTTTATTGCCTTATTCGCCTGCTTCGGTTACCGAATAAAATATAAACTAAACTACTGATATCTCGGTTAGTACGCAGCACCTATAGTACGAAATTCAATTTTAGACACATTTCCAATAAGGGTCAGTCTTATACTATTGATATCCCTTGTTATTTGGAATTTCCTGTAATTTATCGCCCTGCCGTTAGCAGCTGTAGTAAGGTTCTTATCAAACGTCTTTGTTGCTGACAAGTGACTTAGAACCTTTGCTCTGGCGTTCCCTAGTGACTACACGGGAGTTCGCTTAGGTGGGGCGAGTCGAGTTGTTCAATCAAATACCTATCCACGTGACTTCTGAAGGGGAATGTTTGTTGTGTTGAGAGGTTAACACACGCGCAGTCCACCCTTCACATTGCGTTTATCGCACGGCCATAGGACCTTGTAGAAAGGAGAGTAAGTTAGAGACTGACAGGATGAAAAATACCGTTTTACTATATTGGTTGGTAGGATCATAATATACTTATACTTATAACAGCCCCGAATTCGGATAAGCCTTCATGCATCGCAATAAGTGCGCTGCGCATAGTGATCAGTAGGCAATGATCACTGTGCGATAACCAAAACACACGAGTTCCGGAACCTACGCTATGGTCACTCTTTCACATATGTGACTGACAACTTGCTTTATTTTTTTTTTCTTTAAATAATGCTAGTTAACTTGTGCAGGTCGCATGTACGTCCGAGGTGCGGTCGTGATGGTGGTGGCGGGCGGAGCGTCGGCGCGCGTCGCCGGCAAGGTGGGCGGCTATTCCAACAAGATGGGAGGTAATATGCTAACTACTTCACTCATTTGTCTTCGTTAAGGTTATCACCCTAAACTTGTGCTAAAGTAATTTTGAACTTGATCGCGTTATTGATATAGGTAGGTAAGTATCAGTTTAGTTTAGTTTGTAATTGACGGAGTTGAGTTAGACATGATTTCAGTTCTATTGTAAATGACAAATATTCTGATTTAAATGCATTTAATCTTCGATAAAAAATAGTTAATGTAGGAACCTGTGAGAGTTTGTAGAAACTGAATATGAAATAATAGAGGTGAGGCGCGTGCGAAAATACACGATTTCAGCGAACTGAAATCAATTAACACATTGCACAATGTAATGGACGAGCAGACAAAGGGGAACAAACATACCTCGATTCATTTGACCGAATGACATTATCTAAATACAAAAATATTTGTATTACTTATTTGATGTAAATACGTAACATATACCTTACTGAACAACACGACAAATATTTCATGTTTGTATTATCTATTGTTTATTTAGGTACTCAGGGTTTACTTTACAACTTGTACTTGCCTAACTATTGGAAAAGTTCAGGCATTTTCCCCAGCTTAGGTATAATGTTGTCAGGATAAAAAGTAGCCCTCACTTACTTAATTCTTTTTCGATCCATCACTCGGGACTGGATAGAAATTCCAAGAAAAAATGATCGTAACATTTTCCTCATTTTAATAGAGTCGAACCTAAAAGTAACTGGTTCCTATTGAGTTAAGTATAAACTAGGTCATTAGTAAATATTTACTAAAAGTAGTAAAAAAGTCTCTGTGTCATTGCTACTGCCACACGAAACGCAGATAGGTAATTATGAACCTATAACAAAACGAAGATAAGTAGATGTTTCTGTATGTAAAGCTTGCCTCCCGCGCCCTGAGATAAATCAATAACAATACTCATAAATCAGTTTTAACATGCATGACGTATATCTGTTAGCTGATGCGCAGTAATCCGAGCGATTATTTGAATAAATTCAGTACAAATTGTACAAAAATCGTTATGGAAATGTAAAAAAAAAATCTAAGCATTTGTCTCAAGTGCTATCCTTAATTTATTACATGAAAATATTTGACTCGTCTCTTCAATCTTAAGACGATAAAAAGCCCAATGCTCTTAACTTCTTACGATGTGAAATTATTTTTTTATTATAAAATACGCGGCTGTCTTTTGATTCATTGTTCCATGAACGTCATTCATATTTTGAAAAGGAAATTTTTAGTAAAGGAAATCTCTGATCTCCGTGATTTATATTAACAACGTCTTCCTTTGTAGTTATTTTAATTAAACGAACGAGACCATGAGAGAGAAGAGAGAATCTTGGGAATTATACAATTATCCAAGCAAGCAGTGAGTGAACAAACATTAAATATTGAAGATAATACTTTACACTTGTATTTTAACAGCTGTTGGATTTCAAACTGCTGCGATGTAAATAAGAAACTCATTAAACAAAGTACTTGGTACGTACTTACTTTGAAATACAACATTTTCTCAGATAAGTTAGGTATTTAGGTACGAGTTGGCTTACACAAATTTAGAACATTTTGAACACATACATCGAATTGAGGTCGTTAAGTGCAAAATACAACTAGGTACGAATTTGTAACAATTTGAACGGATTAATTTATTTTGAGTCCTTTGTATGCTTTTGACCCGCTTCACACAACACAGTACTAAGCTACGTGGAATTTAACACATTCCACGTAGAGAGAGCAATTATTTTACCCGTTTTAGGAAACTACACTGAATTTCAGAACAAAAATGGCTGTTTTCCAAAAAATAATTGTTTTTACTTTAACATGCACCTATGTAGGATTAATTTCTATTACCCACTAATTTTTATTACAATAATTAAGCAATTTAGATGAAAGGAATGAAAAATGTAAAACTTCGTATAATAGATTTTTACCCGTAATTAATTACGAGTATCATCATCTCATTTTATGGCGGTCAAAGAAGCGAGATTAAAACACTTTCTTTTCAGTAGTCTAAGCCCCATTTAATCAGCAATAGTGCTACGTCATAGCATCGTTACGGTGCACTTTACTGCCAAAACACCGGGGAGTCTCGGGAATTGCCACGTTTTTAGCGAAGGACAGGGAAAACACTTCGTTAAGGAGATGTTACTTTGCCTTGGAGTAAGCGAGGTTAAATAGCACTAATGGTATCCTACGTGCGACCTCGGCTTATTTCGTTTATTAACTGTAAAACAGACACCGTAAGGTTTATTATTCGGAAAATCATGTCCACACAACCCGTCCAGGATTGATAGATGGATGTATCTACATTTCCTATTAAGTACTCGCCTTAGAGTGGTTTTTAACAGTGGATAAATAGAATTTGCGGCGACCTCGAATTCAAGCAAAATCAAGATCCAACATGAACTAGGTAGTATTTTTTGTGCCTTATTTATGGGAGCACTTTAATTCCTCCTTTCATTAGGTAGGTATATCCGATCCGCAAGTGTCTTAACCAATAACCGAAATAAATTCAAATTTCATAAAAAAATAATCAGCCCTGCCGTCTCCTTTCATTAAGAAAGCCAAAAATATACGTTTAGATAACTAAAGAAGATAAAACTTCGGTATCCTAGGAAATCAATTGTAATAGGGCACTCACTACTTTCTCCCGCGATGCCGCCTTAAGGCTTTAACTCCGCGATTCCGAGCCAAAATCCTTTCGTCGACAGATTTATTAGGAGGACGTGCGAATTTACAACCGTCCTATATCCTTGGTTTGTAACAATGACTGACGGATGAGAATAGACGGGTAACAAGCAGCCTTTAAGCAGCTTTATATGGCTCTCGTTACAAAACAATACACGTTTCGTACTCTTTATTATAAAGAAGGCTGTTGTATTAGATTATGATGCTTTCAACGACGAAAATTTTTAAATACCTAGTTACTAACCTAGATCAATCTGAAGTGTTAGATTATTAAGTCAAATTTTAATTAATAAACGAATAAAGCTACGTTATGTAGATAATTTCACGTTGGAAATTTTGCATTTATATCGCAAAACAAGGGAAAATGTTGATTAAATTATATGGAAATTTATACGAACAGGATCCGGATACGGAATGTTTCCGAACTTTATCGTAAATAAACATCCGTAATTTCGACAGAGTGTGCATTTCCCGTAAAGGAATTCATCTCATGCACAAACAGATTCGACCATCGATTTATACGATACCAATCCCCTTCCCTTGATAGAAATTTCCTCGCAATATAGCAAACATACTTTATTTCGTAAAAATAATATTTAAGCGGATCTAATGTTTGTTTTACATTTACCATATTTTTTCTAATAAATTCGGAATGTAGGTACTTTGGTAAGTTAAATAAAGGACTAAGTAAGTAGAATAAAGTTGCAAACTTCGAGTTGAGCGTTTTACCCCTTACCCTTTTCGAACCTTTAAACTAGCTCAGCGAAGCCATAAGAAAACATTTCAACTAATTAGTTTGTCCCTTTGTTTGGCAGAGTAACAGTTTTCTCTTATATTCCCTGTATTGAATTGTATGATATAAAGTTTCAACCTTCCTCAAAATGAATTGTTACTTCCTACATGAAATATGCAGCTGAATCAGGTCAATCTACTCGTATACGCCGGGGAACTTGTGTAGAGCACTCGTAATAGCTCATGTTTTCTGCCTTTTTCCCGGCGACTCCTACAATGTTGCCTTTTACATTCACAAATATGAGAAAATATTACCCTTGTTTTTTGTAGGTAAATCTACGAGTGGTATCAACGAAGAAATTATTTGGATAAGTATAAGCATGGCGATTGCGATAGCGGTGCTAATAGCGATCGCACTGTGCTACATCCTGAAGGAGAAGTGTTCGAAGCGGCGCGCGTTCAAAGAGCAGTCATGACGATACAAGCAGGAGTTCGCGAAGCACGCGCTCGCCGACTCCCTCTCCGAGCAGGAGCTCCCTGCCTACACCATGTACCCTCAGTACTCCCCCGATGGAAACGAGTACTATTACAACTTTCATCGATTCGCGTACCTGAGGGACCTACACAAATTACCGCCCAAAGACTATCCCAAAGAGAAAGAGGTTTACATCACAGCGTGAATGTTGTAACCCTAGATCGAGGCTGAGGCTCCCATTGCCAAGTGTACAGGGACTGTAATACGATACACACCTAATGCAATGTACCGAAGCTATGACGTGTCTGAAGTATCTACAATATTTTCAGAAACATTATGTGTGTAGCATAGAAGGAATAAATGTTTAGAGATATATTGTACGGTAGTGAGTGAGTAAGTAATGTGATCGTGGATTAAACGTAAAAAGAAATATTTATTTAGCTGTATCCAAATAAATATTGTTAACGTAAATTGTTGAACGATATACGAAATGTGTTGGATGTAATGGGATTGGAATTTTTGTAACTGTGATAGAAATTTTACTCTCGAAGGGCTCTATTTGTTTTTTCCAACCACCCATTACTTATCAAATTGAAAAATCGTGTTTGAGAACAAAGATGCGAGCGGTACGGGCTTGTGACAGCTACGTCGTAGCCGAGCCAATTGTGGCTACGACATTGTGCTACGATTTGCTACGACGATGACGTAGCCTAGTTGTAACCTTGTAGCGGCTCTACTTAGCTTTTGTCTGGATGAACATTTTACGTGTACATTTTCATCTCGCAAATTACCTTTGTACGTAAAGTACCCATATTCTCGTACATTAATTAAATTAAATTAACTTAAGTCTTATATGAAACTTTGCATATTTTTATGTGATTTAATTAATAGGTGTGATGTTCGTGTGCTGAATTAGTAACTAGTTTAACCAATCGAATCGAAATAAAGACATGATAATCAATATTTAATTTGACCTTAAATTAAAGAAAATATTTATTAAAAAATGTATTAAATTATTTAAATAAAGACCAAGATTTTAATTGTTTGTTATTTATTCCGCTTTAAACATTTAAAGCAATGAATTACTGCTTAATTTACATTTTAGTCATTAAGATAAGGTTTAATCTCGTTGGAAATTAATTACTGCGAAATTAAAAGCCTCTTAGAAATTGGATTAGAAAGCTTAGCGTCCCGTGAATTGACGTCGGTGTAATATGGCGAACGGGTGGTGTCTACACCACTTTATGACATCTATCTTTCATGTCGTATTACGAAAGGCTGAAAAGGTATATCGATTTGTAACCAATTTCAAGGATTTAATTTACACTCTCAATATTCGTACTTCATTTTTATTCTTTGCTTTCATGGACGTACCTAGATAATATCTACACACTTACTATTTGTATGAATTGGTAATACGAGTAGCTACATTTAGGTAGCTACGCGGATATAACAATAGTGTTAATAAATGAAACACACTCGGTTGCTTGCGTTGAACTGACAGTTTTTATTTGACATTAAAAACAATAGTACCTACCTAGAATAGACCTTACAGATGGCAGCACATGTTTAATTATTGTAGATATCTATACACATTTAACACCCGCACTATATCACAATAATCTAGACATGTTACATACAACAATAAAAAAAAACATCTCTACAAAACATTAGTTAAACCTAAACAGTTTACAAACTTATAATGCTTATTAGAACACAAACTTTTAGTGAATAAATCTGCAGGCATATCAGTTGTAGGCATATACTCAATTTTTACAATTTTATTTAAGACACATTCTCTACAAAAGTGATATCTGACATCAATGTGCTTTGACCTCTTGTGAAATACAGGATTAGCAGACAGTTTCAATGCACTCTGATTGTCATTAAATAAATTCAAAGTATAATCTTTTCCTGTAACTTCACACTGTAACCTTTTCAAATACAATGCTTCCCTACATGCCTCTGTTATCCCCATGTATTCAGCTTCGGTGCTTGAGAGAGCTATTGTTTTTTGTTTTTTAGTCTCCCATGATATGACACCATTTGATATCATAAAACAGTAGCCAGTGTATGATTTTCTATCCAAGGTATCTGATGCCCAATCAGAGTCTACATAACCCAAAATTAGAGAATTCCCAGCTTTGTTATAATTAATACCAAGATTTTTAGTCTTCTTAAGATATTTCAGCACTCTCTTAGCATAACCCCAATGTACATCAGTATAACAATTATTGAATTGACTTAAATAACTAACAGAATATGTAATATCTGGTCTAGTCAAAACTGATAAATACATTAGGCTCCCTATGAGTTGTTGATATGGAAAATTACAGCTAATACTCTGAACCTTATCCAAATTCAATTTAGCCTCCATAGGAGTAACTGCTGTTTTACAGTCAGTTAAGTTAAATTTATTTAACAATTGATCAATATAAGTCTCTTGACTCAAAGTAACAGAACCTTCTGTCTTATTAAATCTCACATTCATTCCAAGGCACTGCTTAACTTCTCCTAAGTCTTTAATTATAAACTGATCAGATAAAATCTTTTTAATATTACAAGTTTCACTTTTATCATTTGAAAATATAAAGAAATCATCAACATATACAGTTACAATGGTTTTACAATTATTTATATTTTTTGTATACATACATGGTTCAATTTTTGACCTTTCATAACCACTATTCAACAAACATGAATCAACCTTTTTATTCCAGGCTCTAGAGGCTTGTTTCAAACCATATATAGCTTTATTCAATTTTAAAACTTTATTCACACTGCCAAGAGTATCATACAAATCAGGTGTTTTCATATAAATGGTCTCCTCTAAGTCCCCATTCAAAAAAGCAGTTTTTACATCCAGATGGGTTATTTCTAAATCTAATTGTACAGATAAAGCAAATAATAAACGTAAGGTTGTATGCCTCACTACTGGTGAAAAAGTCTCTGTGTAGTCTATACCGTGTTTTTGTGTAAATCCTTTGGCCACTAGTCTTGCACGATAACGTACATTGTTTTCACTATCATATTTTTTTCGCAAAACCCACTTACACTTCACAACAGTTCCACCTTTGGGAGCATCCACTAATTCCCATGCTTTATTATTTTCGAAACACTGCAACTCGTCCCGCACTGCTTCCAACCACTGAGATTGCTCTGGTCCATTTAAAGCTTCTTCTAATGTTATCTCACCATTATCCATGCTGTCATTAGAAACACAGGTTGTAGCAAAACCATACCTTTCTGGTTTTTTTCTTATTCGTGATGGTCTGGATTTCACTGATTCCTCTTGTACAGTCTCCTCTATACTCTCTGCATCTTCATAATCACTGGGAATGTATGTCACATCATTTGGATCATATTCTGATTGCATCCCATCATCAGATAAGTATGTATAATCTTGATTAAGTTTTGATTCATTCATGTCTTCAGTTTGAGAAGTTTGCTGGTTTGTAGCTTCCTTCTCATCTTCCCCCACTGAATCAAAACTCTCTTCTTGAACCAATATTTGACAATTTGAATTTGATTTTTGCTCAAGTATTATTACATCTCTACTAGTGAATATGATCTTCTTTTCAGGATTATAAATTCTATAACCTTTTACATCTTCTGGATATCCTAATAATATTCCTTTTTCTGACTTTTTGTCCCACTTTTTTCTCTTTTCTTTAGCTATGTGAACCATCACAATACTGCCAAAAATTCTTAAATGACTTACATCTGGTTTGGTTCCATGCCATACTTCATAAGGTGTCTTTCCATCCAGCGCTGCTGCCACCGTACGATTCTGCAGATAGACTGCGGTACTTGTAGCCTCGCCCCAAAATTCTTTACCTAGCTTTGCATCAAATAGCAGACATCTCGCCTTCTCAACTATTGTTCGATTGAAACGCTCACACAATCCATTTTGTTGAGGCGTATATGGATTCGTTCTTTGATGTATTATTCCTTCTTTTTTCAAATATGCATCAAATTCTTGATTACAGTATTCAAGTCCATTGTCACTTCTTATCACTTTGATTGTATTATTTGTTTGTTTTTCTACCATTTGTTTATATTGCTTGAAGTATTTTATAGCTTCATTTTTATTCTTCATAAAGTAAACAAATGCCATTCGACTATGATCGTCTACAAACAATAAGAAATATCTTGAGCCCCCAATCGAAACATTCTCCATCGGCCCACACACATCCGTATGCACAACATCCAACAAATTGTTACTTCTCTGTCTATGACTAGGAAATGGTATACGACATTGTTTCCCTTCACAACAAGTAATGCAAGAAGACTTGTCAATGTCAGCTTTCTCACTTATTGTCATACCTTCTACAGCATTTGGCATCTGATTCAAATAGACTTTATTTATATGTCCTAATCGACGATGCCACTCCATGCCAGAAACTGCAGCAACTAGTCTCTCTTCTCTGCACAAGTTCACTTTATATACTCCATTAGTTAAAGATGCCGTTGCTACCAGTACATTCTTCTTGTTATAAACTGTACAGCCAGTATCTGTGAACGATACTGTATTCCCCTTTTCTATTAACTGACTAACCGATAGTAAGTTGGTTGTCAGAGTAGGTATACATAATACATCTTCTACAACGATGTCGTAGTCATAACTTTCTGTTGAGGTTACGATTTGTACATCACCAGAACACAAAACTGATACTTTTTCATTATTAGCAACAATGATATCTGGCTTTTGTTCATAACACGCATTCTTTATCCAACTTTCATTCGCTGTTAGGTGAACACTTGCGCCGGAATCTATATACCACTCGTTTCTATTGAAGTTTCCGCTCAAAAATACTGCACTAAACGCGTTTGATTGCGCCCGATTCTTAGTTTTCATGTTATTTGAGCTATTTTCGTTGTTTGTACACTGATTTTTGTAATGTCCGAACTGTTTACATCTGTAGCATTTCACCTTCTTGTCACTTTTCGAGTTTGACATTGACAGCTGTTCATTGCTGCCAACCTTATCATGCGTAGATACATTCTTTCTTCTAGCTTGTTTTTGGTTCACAGCAAAAGCGCTGTTAACTTCACTCGTTTCCGCCAACTCCATGTCCATTAGTTTGGTTTTGATGGAGTCTGACGTTATCAAAATGCCAGAATGTTCTATGGCCATGATCATAGGTGAAAATCTGTCCGGCAAACCTGCTAAAAGCAACGAACCAATCCATTCTTCATTTATTTGAAAACCCGTACTGCTTAATTTCTGCGCTGTATCAATGATTTGAGTTACGTATGAAGTCATTGAACTGCAATTTTCCAAACGTATCGAAATTAAATTCCGCAGTAGTGTTATCCTTCTTGAGAATCCGCTATCATCAAACAGATTTTTTAGTTTCTTCCATAGTAATTCTGACGTAGTTACATGTTTTATGTGAACGTACAAAGACGGGTCTATTGTCATTATTAACTTCGCTTTGGTTTTCACGTCATCTGCAGCTTCTACTTTTTGACCTTCTGGATTCACACAATGCAACATGCCCTCCAGAATTAGAAAATTCTCTGCCGCGAAACACCACTCACTGTAATTTTCCCGTCCTTTCAACTTCGGAACATTAATAAGATAGTTCGTAGACATTTTGAATTGTAACAGTCACTGCTCACTGCTATCTTTGTTCCTCACAAAAGAAACGCCAATCAGTCAAGTCCTTTACAATTTCTTTTGTTTTTTCACTTCGTAACTGTCCACTATGAGTTTAGCTATCCGCGAATCCACTTTTTAACAATTAACGCAAGTTATGTGAACAATTAAAGCCCATAACCTGTTAATAAATGAAACACACTCGGTTGCTTGCGTTGAACTGACAGTTTTTATTTGACATTAAAAACAATAGTACCTACCTAGAATAGACCTTACAGATGGCAGCACATGTTTAATTATTGTAGATATCTATACACATTTAACAAATAGTAGTACGTAAGAAGACACTTAATACTAGTAATCTAATATTCCAGATTAATTATTTTCACGTTGGTATCTACCGTCACACGTAAGAATCTAACCCGTAACAATAAGGTAAAACAGGGTCTCGTTCTATTAATCAGAGCCTATTAATCACTACTTTAGCATCCCATCTATTCAACAATGTACTATTTTGATTCGTAACACGGGATAGTCTGGCAGGGACATCCATTGTGTGGTTACATTAATAATGAATATACGCTCGATCTGGCATGCAGATAACAATCTTGTTATGTTTGCGCTAGTTCTTGGCACTTGACAATGAGCTGTTGGCTTACTTCGACCGCTGGTAGAATAATTCAACGGAGTGCCTCACTGTTTTGGTTCTTGGGTCGATGCTGTTATAGAATTCTGCCCTCATATCCAACAAGCCGCGGGCGCCATAAAGTGCGGCTTAGTATCTCCTGTTAGATGACTGACAGTGAAAAGGTTTGTCAGCTATACTTGTGTAGGTTTTTCTCCTTCATAGCCTTTTTATTTAAGGTGCTTAGTAAAAAAATAGTTAACTTAACATTATCTTACCAACATTAGGTTTTCCTTTTTGGAAACGTTGTTACTCAATTATGATTGAATGAGTAAATGTAGATTTATTTCTATTTAAATATTTGTTCAATTGCTTGTAAGTAAGTACCTAATGGCCAATTAACTAATTAATCGATATGTAGGTAGATAAGATAACATCTGTGTTTATTTGATGAAGTTTTGTGACATTGACAACTAATTATTTCATGCATATAGGTACCTACTTAACTTATCTCTTGTTTGTAGTACCGACTCTGGATTCTCCGCAAATATAAAACACCTGCTAATTATTATTGTTAATCGTCTATATTATCAAGCCAATATTGGCCTGTATAAACATCGCCTCCGTGGCGCAATTGGCTAGCGCGTTCGGCTGTTAACCGAAAGGTTGGTGGTTCGAGCCCACCCGGGGGCGTATTTTTTGGTTAAAATGGACTTTGTTTCAAATATACATTTACCACTAATCCACGCTCACCCAAATTCACCAAAATTGTATTTTATTTTAACAGTTGAATCGATTGTGTTTTGTTTTTTACGTTCGCAAACTTAATTGGATTTTCATTTGTTTAGATTATGATTTAGTTATTTTATCTAACAATTCATAAACTCAATTTAAATGATACATTTTTGAAACATAATTCCTTCTCTCAATATTTTTTCTACGAAATAACCAAAAATTATCGTTTGATTTGCGACACAAAATCGTGAAAGGATTATCTTTATAGAAACCCAACAAACAAGGTCCATAAATCCCCTTAGATCACGGGATCATGGAAAAAATATTTTGTATCAAGTAAGTATATACCTATAAATAGGCACATTATTTCGTGGCTAACACATTTTGACCCTTGTCACCGTTCTATGTAGTTAAGTGATAAGGACTGACAGGTAGGATACCGTGTGTCGTTTACTAATATGAAAGGAGGGAGATACCGATATACGTAGTTTTAGTGTCTGTTTTACTGTACAAATGAAGTGAAAAGTAAAGTATTTATGTATAATTTGTCTCTCTCGAAGGAACATTTAACGCTTTATATTTGAACAAAGAGTAAACTACTAATTAGGTCCAACGATTCAAACAAAGGAAATAATCACATTGCAATATTCAGGAACAAACAAGATTGTTCACAATGCAATAACGCGATTTATCAGAAGAAAGCTTAGCCTCTAAGCTTGTTATTCGTTATGTTAAGAAGCTTACTTTGTTCGGCGATTTCAGTGAGAATTTTTCAATTCTTTTTTTATTAATCGCAACCCTGTTTCTTTTAATTTCTTTAATATTCCTTGTATAACTATTTACGAAGCATCTTGTTAAATTTTCTTTCATTAAAGTTGTTAAATATGTAGGAAGGTTAAATCGAAATGTAGAAAGATTGTCTAACCTAAATGTTAAAATTTTCCATATCATATAGGCCTTGAACTGCTTTCATTTTCCTCTCAACAATCTAAAAAATCCAGTTTTAACCGCATCGTTTTGTATTCTGTTGGAAATTTTCTATTAGACAAGTGCAAACAAAGCAGGGGTTCCGTTGGAATGAGAATCACAAGAACGCGCACAAAGGGCCGCTGCCGCCGCCGCCGCCCCGCGTCGCCAAGTTGGGAGATGAAGGAGCCTGTGTTTGTCCATGGACTAATTGCGGCCAGTCCTGATGAATCGCGCTACGGATTCTAGTAACTAAGTAAGTCCATTGTTAACTATTCTTATCAATATTGTCGTATGTATCTAAAGTTTTTATTTTATAATGTAAGTAGATAGAAAGAGATAGAGTAAGGTAGAGTTTTATTAAATTTTCTATTTCCAAGAGTTCGTAGGTACTGTTATTTATGCTTAACATCAAACTAGTAGCTTGGACTTAGTAGAAACTTGTGGATTTGGCACCAGACCACGAGACCGACTATTCACTTTGATTCCAATTTATTGCTTTATGAGGAATAAAAAAATATTCGCCGGAATGGAATAAATGCAATAAAATGGCTTCCTTCAATCCAAAAAAGAAAACAACTAAATTGAATAATCGCACAACATTATACGCTTTGTTTGTATTAGTTATTATAAGTACTGTATCTCTTTTTGAAACAAAAACATATAAAATATTCTCACCATATAGTTGATAGGTTATGTCTTTAGGAGTCATTTTGGATGGAAAGTCGTAGGCGAAGTTTTTGCCCATCCTTGAACTCTCAGTGGCTAGCAAGTTAGTAAATACTTATAGGGTCACAGAACACAATAGATAGAAGACCACGCTATCTTAACAAAAAAGTGTCTTGTTACCAAATAATTCATTCCAACAGCTTTTAATGAACACGTTTGAAGCGAAGGATGGGTGGAGCTTGTAATTAATGGATGGTATTCACCCCGTTCACAGGTGGTTAATTATAGGCAAGTGTACGTTTTCAGGTAGGTGCTAGGAACCTACATCAAAGGTGAGCTATGGAGTTTCAAGCTCATTGTCAAACGTAGCTACAGTTAAATTATTTGCTGAAATACTTACTCGGAGTATGAGTACAACGCTCGTTTACTTTTCATTTGCCTCGTGTCGTTTCATAATAATTGTGAAAATTATTCAAACGTTACTGACGCTGTAGTAATAGGTACCTTTATGATGCATTAGGTTCGCTAGGTAATTATTATGTGTCAGTTAGTATTTTAGGTTTTTTTAAATAGGTAATTACTTCCGCCTGTATTCACGAGACACGCGAATTACAACACTCAAGTCTATTCGTAAATATCCTTATAATAAAAATCACAGCTAAATAATGCCAGTAAAGAATAAGTAAGTACCTAATTGTAATTGATACACAATATAAGGAAGTAATAAAAAGCGATGTCTTCAAACTTGAAACAAATCAATGAAAGTAAAAAGTAAAACTGAACCAAAGAAAGTTTGATTGACATTCGCTCAGCTAAAATAAAGTTTTCTGACGAATTGCTCTTTGCATTTTTGGGGACGAAAGTTACATTTTGGGATTTATCTTGACACCTTGTTTTGATTGCCAATGTAAGTTTTTTTTACCGATTTATTGGGCCTATTTTCTTTTATACAGAACGTAGCTCTTGATACATTTGTATATCAGATTGTAAATAGACACCTACCTACCTAAGCAACGACGTATTACATTATGACCTATACATACACTGACTGAATAAATTGAAATATTAAAAGTTAAGTTCACAGACGTATCGTGAATTTCAAACTGCCTATAGGCGGGTATAGGCATAGGGACTAAGTATAGTTGAACAACACCTGGATGTTTCAGCTGACAGGTAGACACTCGGGTTGAGCGGGAAGTCAACGAGGACGGTAGGAAACGGAACTAGGTCACACCGCAAACTAGAGCCGCCACCGCCACTACTACCGCCACGCTCCCACATTCACACAATATGTTGCAACTTACAACGAATAAGTAGCGAGCCACTTTCCAGAACGTCATTCACTTAGGACCCTACTCAGAGCTTCAATTTATTTCTTTCAACAGTTTCAGCGCTTCAATTTTCTCTCTGTCTGAAAAAAAATCCTTACCATTCTTCCGCTGTAAAAACAAGAGCTTTCAGCTTAATCTATAAAGCACTTCTCCTTGTTTTTATAGGTCCTTAGTCTCAGCTATTGAAACGATTGACTTTGTTTTTGTGGCATAGTTAAAATCGTTGAATTATCGGAGAGTGGGCAGCCGGTTGTTAGGTTAAAGCTGTGTGGATTGGGGCTATAAAAACACAGAATTTAATGGGGAAGGGTAGAACGATGCCCCAGATGGGATTAAGCCCTCTGTAATGCGTAGATTCTTTGGTTTGAATATCGACATTGTCGAGATCAGACGCAGATATCGCTAAGGGCTGTCATTACGAGACAGTGACAAATTGGAGACGACACCGGGGGCACAAGTCAAGATATTAGAACATTATCCATCTTCTTGTAAGAACAACTGTCTTGCTTGAGGCTTAAAAGCTTTCTAATAACATATATTTTTTTAAGATTTGAAAATAAAAATTAAATTAAATTAAAAACTTTAAAAAAGCTGAAAGTGAAATAACTCCCATAAGATTTTCTGTTTTCACTGTGACCTTCATTCGATTATAAAAATAACGCGTTCTTAAAATGAAATGAAATCTATTTCGATACTTAGTATAAGTAGTACCTTCTTTTTCTGCTGCGATCACGCGATAAACATAGTCAAGTCTGTATTATATCTACATTATCGAGATGTACTTACCTAAAGCAAGTCAAGTAACAATTCGCAACAACAAAAACTTGAATATCTAAGAGCTTTAATATGATGTTAAAGTATTAAAAAATGATTTATACCTACTGAATTATGGATTACTCATAGAGTCGGTATAACTTAGACACTTAAAATTCAATCTCAGGCGGAGAGCTATATAAAATGTACGAAGCTGCGGGAATGCTGTAAACTGAGTTTGTTGAGATTTAAAAATTTCGAACTGTGCACCAACTCTACCCTGTAGGTATTCGGTAAGACCGGTGTGGGATTTAAATAAGTTTGCTTCACATTGAAGCCAACTATTTCTCTTTAAGAGCAAACCTTTATCAATAGTGTTGACAACCCGACACCTATGATCTAAACGAGGTTTGGCAACAAGAACCGCATTCCCTTGCCAAAAGAAGAGTGGAAGTGTTCACAAATTAGTTAAATCCTAGAGTATATTTGCTGCAGAGCCTTTAATATAGTATATCTGCATCAGACAATTTGTCGCCAGACGTCAGCTCTAAAATATTTAGATTTTACTATGTGGGTAACTAAGGTAGGTACTAAAATATATAAGTAAATAGTTTCCAGAGATAGGCGTGAGATGGATAAGAAAATACTAGAAAAAATATTAAAACGTTCAAGTTATGGATATTGCATTGAAAAAGTATCTAGCCGCTCATATTATTTTCGTAACAGACAGTGGTAAACATATTTTTGGTCAAGATAAACATAACATAACATAACATAACATAATATGTATAAACATAATACGAAGGTAGGTATATTATAGTTCATATACTTAGTTAGTATAAATTATACTACTTAAAGTAAGAGGTAGGTGCTAGTCGTTTATGAATACAAACCACCTTTATTTGATTGCTCTACATCTGATTGACTGAACTCAATCGATTATGCTTGATGGGTGGTAAGCTTTGTGTTTACGGACGTACCTACTTAATTGATCGGAACTAATAAATTTAGTGCTGGATGAACGCCGTAATTTATTTATGTAGAATGGGCTATCTAGTAAAGTCGAAGAAAGTAAGTAGACTAAAGCCACGGAATTAGAAAAGGGCTAAAACTTTCATTTGATCTGACAGCTTATTAAAATAAAATGAGAAAGGTACATAGAAATATTTAAGAAAAGAAAATCCTGAAATAACGTTTGAAAAAAGAACGATATTTTTTGCGCAAATTATCTTCACCGTAATACCTCCGAAAAACTACGCAAGTAATACGATAAATAATAAATACAGTAGAAATGTGAAAACTTGTCTTCAGTCCTTGAGCACTTGTTGGGAATGTTCCAAAAGTCTGATCTCTTTATTAACGCTCATCGGTATTTTATTATGTGGCTGGACAGTTCGCTGCGAGTTATAGGTTTCAATCTTTGTAGCGACTAGAGCAGAACATGTTAAGTAGCGTGGAAAACGCGGACAAAGCGTTTCACTAATGATCTTAGTAAAGACATTCAACCCCCATTCTCTGGCGGCCTCCATTTGGAAGCCCACTCTTGTGTTAAATGAGGTCTCACTAAGCCTAACCAGTTATTATACAACCTATAGGTATACAAGAGATGTAGTGCACAGCACAGATTTAAATCCAATAGATCGGCCTCTTAATCCTGCTTGAAATAAAACGCAGGTGTGTTTTGTTTCGTTAACACCTGCTCCACGTTACCGCTTACAATATGTAGATGAATTAAATGAATTTGTCATGTACCTGCCTATACCTGTATGTAGAGTAGATACTTTAATAACTTACCTAACTTGCTTATTTTCTAGTTTACTCTTATGTGCTGTTATCAAGGGCAAAATTGTATCGCCAAAAGACAAATTGTACTTATAGGTAGGTATACCTATATGTACGTATATAATAAACCAATGATTAATCATTTCATAAACTGATTTGACGAATAAAAAAAAGATCCTTTATCGAAACAATATCAAAATGTTTGCTAAATGCATATTTTTGTAATTCCGTCAATGACTAGGTACCTAATTGGAAAAACACGAAACTGATGTTTTATTCTACACTCTACAAAGCTCTCTCTCTCTCGACATGCAAACTTCCTAAATGTTTTGAAAGTTTAACGTTCCTTGAACATAATAGCTGTTTTCGTTTTCGAGTACCTTCGTAGTAGGTAATAAATAACTTTCATTATTAACAATAAGCACCATTTTCATTATGGGAACTGAACACCTGTAGTTAGTTATAGGTATTGTAAATATACTTATAGGTATGTAGTATACTTAGTACGTCATTAAGTAGTGTCGTATTACGTATAATAATAAGCTGTTAATAAACATTCAAATGCCATGTAGATAAGATCCCAAGCTAATTTTAGTACCGCACTTAGGTTTTAAGTAGGTGCCTACATATCTTTCATTTGTCTTCATATTATAGGTGTATGTCATATTTTTATTCCTGCGATAACATAGCTCCCTCTTAATGTTACTAGATGCTGCCCGCGACTTCGTACACATTTATCTTCATATCTTAAAAAAACTAACACAATAGGTATCGTAAAATATTTAGCCCAGCTGTTATTCTGATGTGCAAACAATATTATAAAGTTTCATTATAATCTGTCCAGTGGTTTTAAGGGTTCCATACCCAAAGGGTGAAAACGGGACCCTATTACTGAGACTTGTTCAGTTCTGAGAGCTTTTTTGTGAAACACCCTGCCAACCTATCCATCCATCCATCGGCACAAACTTTGACATTTATAATTTATGTAGGAGCATGAGCATTTAAATGTGGAAGTAACTGGATTGAACCTTGGATGGCCCTACAGGTGCCTAAAGGTAAGTAGGAATATAACTTTTCAAGGTATTGTAACTAGTAAATACACATAATATTAGATATATCGACAGTACCGCTCTCTGATAAAACAAAGCATCCATTTTCATAACGCGAAAACAGATGACACGTATGACATAAAGAGGAGCACATCCATCAGAGGACGGAGTAAATATCTACCCACTTATGTACAAGTTTATTCACTTAAGGTGTCTATACGTTTCCCTTTCCAACTTGCCTGCAAACTTTGTTGGTAAAAGTATATTAATTAAAGTTTTTAATTAAATTCGAAAGTTTCCATTTACACCTCGCTGAGGTAAGCTTCGGGAAAAGACCAAGCTCGGGATTTTGAGTCACAACAAAGCTGCTCAATGATATTTAAATCATATGACCTGAGTGTGTAGTAATCAAGCGATTATTAAATCAATTAAAAGCATTTAAAAACCCCATATGACTTACTTACTGAAATACTAAATGTTGACTTACATCAGAGTAGATATACTTCTAAATAACTTAATAGTCATGACTGTTACGTAATTTAACATTAAAACACAGACTTCACTGACAGTTTTTGCAATAATAGATACTTATATTTATATTTAGAAGATTTATAAGTAGGTACCTATCTAACTAACAATCGCAATAAATATAAGAAATGCAAGCAACACACAGGAGCCTTCTTGGTGATATACTTACTGGTGAACATGACCATTATTTTGCCTCAAATTTTAAAGTCGCGTGCTCAACATGGATTATCCTTTAGTATTATTTGTTTATGTTCCAACGGCATATGCACATAGAGTTGCAAATTCTGAAGAACATATCTCGGATCGGCAGGAACTTGTCATTATTGAAAATACTGCTGAAAATAGGTAATCTATTCCCTTTTCAGGTTGGTTACTTAATATCTAACGTGTATTAATGTAATTTTAATTTTTTTACTTAACCGATTCTTTTAGTTAAACTAGGTAGGTACCTATTTTTTCAAAATTAATTCTAAAAAAAACTAGCCGTCTCGTATAAAAAGTCGTCTTTTTTTAACAACGATATCGTCACTCGTCACTAATCGTCACTAGACGTGACTACCTTTAACTAGGTATTTAAATAGCATCATTGACTTTTCTGGAACTGGCTGTAGAAGACTCAGCCGGACCTTTGTTATGTACTAAACATCAAAGTTAAAGCTAAACAAAACACGACGACGTGCATGTAAGTATGAGAAGTGCTAAATGTAGATGAAGCCAAAGAAGTGTGTTTGGATCGTAGCAAGTGTAGGGACGTGGTTTTCTGTTTCAACGGGATAGATTGGTAGTTATGTACATGTTATGTATGTAAAGCATCTCCTGTCACAGGCTTCGTTGACAATTCGTCAAGATGACACTGTAGTCGCTAATGATGAGTGTGGTGGTACTCTTATCGCCCGATATGCAGTTATTACTGCTGCATATTGCTTCGACTATGCCATTGAAGGAAGGCTACCAACTGTACATCTAGGAAGTGACGCATCCATCAGAACATGCCAATAGTATTTTTATATCCTGATTACAATCACGATACTCTTAAAAACGATATCGCCATCGTTGAACTACCTCGATCCGTTGAATTAAATGGTTGGTATCCCTTATTTTTAACCCCCGACGAAAGAGGGGTGTTATAAGTTTGACGCCTCTGTCTGTGTGTCTGTGGTCCCTCGACGAAATGAAGTTTGCATGAAAGTTGTCAATTTGTATGAAATATTAAGCGATGTTGTCGACAAAATACTGCTTATTTTATTTGTTACTTTTATAGTCGGGGGTTTTTTAAATTTAATTTTTTATTATTTTGTTTGTCGTATACATCCGGCTCGATGGGCCAAGATATCTTAAAATTGGTGGCCGCTCGACGGCAATAGAGGTAGAGGCTTAAGACGAGATGTCGCCTGTTCGTTCCTGTGTCTAGAATGAACCTTATTAATGGTAGATGTTATTGTGTTCTTACAGAATAACTTAGCATTGCGAAGGCACGTTTGATGAAATGAGTGCCTTTATTTACATTTGAGTAGCCTAATTAATTATGTAGGTACCTATGTACTTACACTCCCCTATAACACACAACTTATTTTGACACTCGTTTTACTCCCTATAGAGAAAATGCCATTTATTATATTTATTTGCCTTAAACCTGCAAGAGCTTTGGTCCAAGTTTGTCTGCTGACGTTGGCAAGTTAGGGCAAGTTTTCTTTATAAACATTTCCACACAATCGAGATCGTTAAGAATGCTTTTATCAGGTAATTAGGTACCTAATTATATCAAGACTCTTCTGTTATCTAGTAACAACATACACGTTATTAAAAAAAAAACGTGAAACGTAAAAACGTTGTTTCGTGTGTAAAACATTCACTGACCTACCTACTTAAATAAACATACATATAGCTGGAAACGGAGACTAACCAGCGCAATTAAACTATTTATTAACCAGTACCTATATTGTAAAGAGTAATTATCTCAATATACAAACCAATCAAAAATATCTTAATGTTGTTTAAGCATTTATCAAAAACAACCTTTCTGAATGGTAATCCTTACTTATTTTGAAAAGACACGTCATTTTTGTGTAACAACTTATTCAAGTGATGATAATATGTAATTAATAATTCCTACTCACTTGAAACGTCTTCTAGAACCTACCCCTCTTTAAAATAAAGAATTTCAGAGCACGATCGTGGCGTCTAGAAACACCCGAAATTAATGGAACATCCCATTAATTTACGCGGACTTTTTCAAGAAGTATTTTTAAGGAAAAACTTTTAATTTGCCTTGAAGGAAAAGTTCGTTCCCTTATATCTTGTCAACGAAATGAATTTTAAGTGAAGAAAGGAACTTTCTTTATGTATAGGTTAATAATAAGTAACCTTTCTAATATCTTACTTAGAATACATATATCGAAATTAAAATAAACCTAAGTAGGTACCTTGGTAGGTACCTAAATACTAACAACTTTTATTACTTTTATGCTCGTAGGCATCTTCTTTTTATGCTCGTATCTTCATGGAATCTGTCGATGATTTCGTGTCGTCTCAAGCAACCCTCTATGTTTGCTTTGTAGCCTGAGTCTGTGTTATTTTAGTCGGAAGGCATTTTATATACCTATTACCGCTCGAGTTATGCTTACTTGCTTACTTACTTACTTACCTACTTGCTTAAATGTCGAAATTATGATAAGAACATGGGTTGTCGGTAGTCCTACTATATTTTGATAATTTTGAACTGACCTAATTAATTAAATAGGAATAATTCGCTGCGATTTTTCCACTACATGATGCTACTGCCCGTATTAAGCAAATTAAAACCTATCTGAACTATACTTAATTTCATTTATACAGCTATATTCTTCAAACATTGGTATGTGTATCTGTCTGTCTGTTCCAATCAAACTTGTAACCCGCGTAATACAATAAAAATCTTGATCTCCTTTTGTAAGCAAATTCCTATTGATCTCACAAATAGAAAGGCCAGATACACAATTTTATTTGAAACCCGGAGTCATCCTTTATCAAGCCCAATTTCAATATATGGGACATATTATAAAGATATTTAGATTACACTTATCACCTCTAAAGAGCCCCAAATATTCCCATGGGTATCATTAAATAAAGGTAACTACAGGAGTATAAGCAGTACCAGTACCTACTAGACTAAGAACTTGCGCTATAAAAGTCTAAAAATGCCGACACGGGCCCTTACAAATTTATAAAATGCAGCAAACAACCAAAGCTCTAAACATAATAATACCTATAGCAAAGCAAGAACTAGTACCTTCCTTTTCCATCAAAGATTAGTAAATCACGGTAAATTAGTAACCACCTAGGTTTCTAATTTTCTATCGATTCCTAATTGCCTATTCAAACTTCTGTAATGCAAACAAAAGAGAAATACTAGTTCCCTTAGGATTGCCTAAAAGTTTCATAGAAATTAGAGATTGGGAGTCGGATCTAATGGGTAAAGTTACCCATTATCCATTTGCAAGGGTGATATAGCCTTCACTTCACGTATCTCCTGGTTTTTTTTTAAAGCCAGTGAAACTTAGTGTCTAACTCTAACTTTAGATAACTTTATTACAGAAGTGTGGCTAAGCTTTAAAACCTTGTTATTGGCTTTTCCATCTTCTCACTTCTTCTGAGCTACTAACGAGTAGGTATTAGTACCTACCCAGTACTTAGGTAGTATCCACCTACTTGGATTTGATATAGATAAAGAAAAACTTGGGGAAAAATGGGATTTATAGCTTAAAATTGGCTCTCCAATAACAAAAAGCGCAATAACTATTAGAATGCATCTATCTATAGGTTCAATTATCAACCAGAACTCGCAACCGCAGCTGGTCTATATTCAGTCGAAATTAATTAGACGCCCTCCCGCTCCACTGCTCTAATTACCCTACCGGCGGCCTTTACCTTTGATGAATAGGTAGTTTAAGTTAATATTTGGCATGGGGGGCTAAAAATTACTTACCTGCCCTACTCCATTTGTCACGCTTTTTTTATGTAGTTAAACGCACCAATTAATATTTTTTCTTTTAAAAAACTGTGGTTAGCAGTACCTAGTGGTAAGGTCAATGTCAATACAATACAGTCAATACATAAATTGACTAAGCATTGCGTTGGTAACTATTTACTTCTACCTGGTCCATCAATCTAAATCCTAAAGGAACATCTGAAATAGGTAGGTAGTTACGTTTCCATTCTTTCTACCACAGAAAGAACAAGCGGAACAAGCTCAATCATTGAAAAGTTTACCAAGTTGAAACTCAAAAGGCTAAGGTACCTTTAGTGGAAAACGGCTGTCGATAAAAACGAAGAGGGTTTGAAACGTTCGCCCGCTGAGTGGTTGCTGACAAGGATCGCATTAACAAATTTTCATTCCATACTAAAGCAACTGCTAACTGCTTTATTCAATTGAGAAAGGAAAACCGAGGCCAATTATAAAAGTAGATAATAAACAAAACATAAACACACACATTATAAAAGTTGTTATAGATAAGTATTATTCTAACCATCTTTATCCAGTCTTGATCAATTAAATAATTGAATCACTTTAATACTTACCTACCTATGTAAGCAGGTAGGTAGGTACTTAGATAAGAATTTAATATTAATTAACAGTGCTGCTTCCTATTTACACAAGCAACGAAACAACTGAACTGAACGGGAATCATGAAAACAGTAGAGTAGGTATGTTACGGGCAATGTGATTAATTGGGCATTATGCATAATGCCCGGGCATTATGAATAATGCCCAAAGACCATTGGGCAATTTGATAATTATTATTAATTCGGTACATCTTTAAAGATCTCGGGTCCATAGGGACCCGGTCATTTGGGAGGCGTGCATGGGGCCGAAGCCAACATGTAGAGGCCCTTTTAAGTACCGTTTATTCTAAAATGTGAGATGGCATGCACCTACCGGGGTCTATCCCCCAACACACTATGTAAATGCATTGGAGGACAGTCCCCGGTAGCTGCAGAACTATTGCCGGAAAAGGGTGAACGTTGGTTTGGGCTATGGGGATGGGATTTGGTGGACTGGATAACCGGGCTATTGGGGTGAGATAACGGACGTCTGCATGTTAAATATCTCACAACTTTAAATCTAGCAGACGGTGACTTGCCACTCTTATTGAATGGGCCACCCAAATGGCCGCACGCAAGGTGCGACAAGCAGCAACATTGTCTAGAGTGGCTAAGGGTGCGGAGAGGTGAGACTGCGGGGCGTTAGACGTCGGTGGTACACCTAGTAGAACCCCCGGCGTTATGACATTTTACACTTCCACCCTGGAGCATAGGTTCCGCTCTTGCGCTGTTCACTCGAGGCCGGCCAATGAAGGCAAGCCAAGAGGCGAGGGCTAAGATGGTAAAGTGCCCTCTGAACTCGGGTCCGTGGTGACGCCAATCACCAACAGCTTCGCCACAAAGCTGCCCTGCGGGCTTATTATTAATTATTATTATTAGATATTATTAATTTTTATTTGATAATAATAGTCCGTTAACTTGATAATTGTAGGTTGCGATAAATAAATATAAATTTTAGGTCACTGCTTTAGGTAGAATTTAGGTTTTTGCATTTTTAGCAACTAAGATTATTGAAGTAGAGTAAGAGAGTAGTAGAGTTGTAGTTATTGAGTAAATAATCTGGCATCTCGTATGTTATGTTATTAAGTACCTCAATACACTTAGGTTTTTAGAAACTACGTATGTGCTGCATACCTAAAGGAAAAAATCTTTTAATTTCGGCAAGATTTCGGCATTATAAGAAATTTTTAATTTCTAATTTTAATGACGTAAAACTTACTACTTATGACCTACTCAATCTTCCTGTGAAATGTTAGAAAATTTAACCTAGTGCCTTTATAATAATTAGGTACTCTTTTTGATATTATTAGGGTTAATACTTTTTTTTAATTATGCAATTTCATAATAAAAGTGTAAAAACTACCGTACCAAAAATTTGAACTCAACTTGACGGCAACAAACCGGCGGCGGCGCGTGAGAGTCAGAATGGCGGGTGTATCATAAAAGATCCAGATGAGTATGGCATTAAAAAAATGTACCTAATTTGTACTATTTTGTACCTCATCTTTAAAAAATTGTACCTCTTTCAGCGCTTAGTTACAAGGACATGAATGTAATGGGGGCGTACGTAAATTTGGGACTAAGCAAATGTCCAAAGTTTATAAAAAGAAAAAAAATGAAATTGAAAAAATCTTTTAATCCTGTAGGTTAGATTTGACAACACTTTTGAAAGGTCATTTTTTAAAGTTAATGCTAGATTCGCAAGAGTGCCCCCAGAGAAGAACATACCAAGAAACTCTGGGTTGCTCTTTTCAATTTAAGTTTTACAAATTCTTAGACTGAAACACAGAAACAAACATTAAAATTTTCATTTCAATAGAGCTTAAATCAATGAACAAATAATAAAAAAATTGCCCCTGCAATATCCAGAACAAGGTATATATAGGTAAATAAATGGGAAGCTGAAAAGTGAAAGGCTTAGCTTGATAGAATCCGCATAGGTACATGACCGGCATCACAGCAGCACCTTTACACAGGTCTCAACGATGTGCCAGCCAACAACCCTTTCCACATATTTTAGGGAAACCAGCGCATGTCACCCTTTGACCAATTAGAGTCCGGAATGGCCTAACCTACACTAAAACTCAACTTAACCTATGAAGAAACGATGAGATTTTTAAGTATCATAATACCTACACATTTATTTGACTTTCAGTTAGGTTTAGGTGAGATAAGGTTTCATTGTAAAATAAAAAAAAGTACTGAAACAAGTTTATTACTACTCTGCCCAATAGATGACGGGCATTATGCATAATGCCCGGGCAATTTGATTAATTGTATAGTATTTATCACATTGCTCGCTTATATTGGGCATTATTCATAATGCCCGGGCATTATGCATAATGCCCAATTAATCACATTGCCCGTAACATACCTACTCTACTGTTTTCATGATTCCCGTTCAGTTCAGTTGTTTCGTTGCTTGTGTAAATAGGAAGCAGCACTGTTAATTAATATTAAATTCTTATCTAAGTACCTACCTACCTGCTTACATAGGTAGGTAAGTATTAAAGTGATTCAATTATTTAATTGATCAAGACTGGATAAAGATGGTTAGAATAATACTTATCTATAACAACTTTTATAATGTGTGTGTTTATGTTTTGTTTATTATCTACTTTTATAATTGGCCTCGGTTTTCCTTTCTCAATTGAATAAAGCAGTTAGCAGTTGCTTTAGTATGGAATGAAAATTTGTTAATGCGATCCTTGTCAGCAACCACTCAGCGGGCGAACGTTTCAAACCCTCTTCGTTTTTATCGACAGCCGTTTTCCACTAAAGGTACCTTAGCCTTTTGAGTTTCAACTTGGTAAACTTTTCAATGATTGAGCTTGTTCCGCTTGTTCTTTCTGTGGTAGAAAGAATGGAAACGTAACTACCTACCTATTTCAGATGTTCCTTTAGGATTTAGATTGATGGACCAGGTAGAAGTAAATAGTTACCAACGCAATGCTTAGTCAATTTATGTATTGACTGTATTGTATTGACATTGACCTTACCACTACTGCTAACCACAGTTTTTTAAAAGAAAAAATATTAATTGGTGCGTTTAACTACATAAAAAAAGCGTGACAAATGGAGTAGGGCAGGTAAGTAATTTTTAGCCCCCCATTCCAAATATTAACTTAAACTACCTATTCATCAAAGGTAAAGGCCGCCGGTAGGGTAATTAGAGCAGTGGAGCGGGAGGAAAAACCTAAATTCTACCTAAAGCAGTGACCTAAAATTTATATTTATTTATCGCAACCTACAATTATCAAGTTAACGGACTATTATTATCAAATAAAAATTAATAATATCTAATAATAATAATTAATAATAATTATCAAATTGCCCAATGGTCTTTGGGCATTATTCATAATGCCCGGGCAATGTGATAAATAGCACAGTTTTGACAGTAAACAATCACATTGCCCGATACAGCTGGGCATTATTCATAATGCCCGGGCATTATGCATACTGCCCGCATTAATCACATTGCCCGTAACAGGTATACGTCTTACCGGTGTTTTATTTAGGCTATCGAATCACAGCGTCACAACTTATGTACTTTTCGTCTAAGTATGCCTACTTCGTATTACTTATCTTTAATTATATTATTTACAAACCATTAAAAAGCCAATAGATATTGGTCATGTAACTGCGCGGCAGCGGCGGCAGTAGAGTATCGAACTATTTACATAACAATACATTACAGATGTTCAAACAAGCTCGTAGTTCGTTTGTACATACAAACTACCGCTGACCGTGCACCAAGTTGTCGTGTGCTGTTATTCTCTCCATCGAGTTTGAACATACCGCGCGCGCGGCAAGTGGCAGAGTCTCGTGTCGATTCGTTGCCAGTTTACTGTTTACGTTTAAAAAGTAAAACGTCAAAAAGAATACGTACGTGGCCATAGGGGTCATAATGGGTTATCTTTGTTGATAAAATTAAGTTATTTGTGCTAATTTAAAAGTATTTTGCAGTACACCTAGTCATTTTTCAGTGTAAGAAAATTAATTAAGATGGGCACGAAGTTATTACAAACACGATTTTATGACATTACTCGGAGGTTTAATTTAGTTTCCATGGATATTTTCAAGGAATCTGGAATTAGGATTCAAGCTGATCTCAACTCTAATGTAAGTTAATTGAAGCCTTTTGTTAATAATGTACGTTAACAAGTTTAACTTTATGAATTGAATATTGATCATTCAGCACCCTTGTTCAGCACGTTTAGCGCACACACCGGTGCCTAGGTTAGAATTCCAGTAAATTTATGTAATTTTTGCGTCTTTTTGGCATTCCGCATATTTTGAGGTGAGTATTAAACCATTAAAATAAGTTAACAGCTGTTACTGTACATTACGCATTTACTTAGTCTCAGTTATTATTCTTTGATAAAACACGACTGCGCTTTGCTTCGGCGCAATGTTGTTTCAAATTAAAGGCGAAACTGATGAAATAATACCATACAGTTAACTTTTGTTTGTGATTGCGTTATCTGACCACAAAGGTCGATACGCTGGCTCTTTAATATCATCCTTGGCCAATTGATATCGTTAGTCTATATTTGAACACGAGCAGGTTAAGGCCTGCATCTTAGAACAATATTATAAAGTATTAAAATCAAATAATTTCAGAAACTCTTACATTTGAGGCCTTTACATACAACAGCAAAGATGAATAATAAATTGTTGGCCGGAAACCTCTGGGACACTGATCCGGAGTTGTTCGACCTCATAAAGAAGGAGAAGCAACGACAGGCTGCTGGACTTGAAATGATTGCTTCAGAGAACTTCACATCTATTCCTGTTCTGCAATGTCTTAGCTCCTGCCTTCATAACAAATATTCTGAAGGTTTACCCAATCAGAGGTAAGATTTACCAAATATTGAAATTAAAGCTAAAATTTTCTCATATTTTGAAACTACTTATATCCTACCTATTATAGGTATATTTATTTTGGTTTGAAAAGTTGTACCATATCCCTTGACCCTAATTAAAGAATTAAATCATCATTCCAGCTTTTGTATCATCGCTCCATCTTTGATGCTAAAATGCCTTTTAATTCCCAGATTAATTCATTTCAAGTGGTAGAGTTCTGCTTACCTAACAATTTTGTTTTCATGAGGTGAAGACACATGTTTGAAATACATTACCCTATATTTCATGTTGATTGTTATCAAATCTTTCCAAAACATTCAATGAAAACTACCTGTTAATTGTTATTGCAACACTATCTGTTTAATTTTCACACTTGACTGCAACTTCTTCATAAATCTTATGAAATATACTTCTTACATGTTTTTTTGTTTAAAGGTACTACGGTGGAAATGAGTTCATTGATGAAATAGAAATCCTGGCCCAACAGAGAGCCCTAGAGGCTTACAAACTGGACCCTAAAGAGTGGGGTTGCAACGTACAACCTTACTCAGGTAAGTCCTTTTCAAATACTTACCTACTCACAAATATTATTAGTAGGTAGGTATAGTATGTAGGTAAAACATAAACTAAATGTTATAGGCAATAACTATTTATCGAAAGATCAAACTTATGCATTTCTTATCTTCACTTACAACAGAGAAGGTATTTTAAGTTAATAGGTACTTCATTATTCCATCTTCTATTGAAACTCAACTCATTGCAAATAATTTTAAAAGGTGATTTCTGCCACTACTGGCTGAAAATTATGTTTTTGGATTTGTTTGTCAAGGGAGGAACTTCCGAGGGACACAATGTTTGTAAAAGTGAATACACTAGTCTCAGGCCAGCCAGCCTGATGTACCCACCTACTACATCCTTCATCATAAAAAATAACATATCTTGAAATTATAGCCATAATAGAGTAGGTATGATGCCTACATAAAAAAGACTATTATGACTGTTCACAAATATTGGACACATATATTTTTTGCTTGATCAAATAAATACAAAGATACAGAGCGTAAAAGTTCCGGAGCTTGGCGTCATGATTTTGTAAAAATTGTACTGAAACGTGAAGTCACGAGGAACGTTAACGCAGTGTATTCTTGTCATGAAAATGAAAAGTCATATTTAGTATAGAGAAAAAGAAAAATATGTAGATATGGATCCTTTATAAATAATCTAACTGGTGGATTAAATATATGTTTTTAGACTAAAGGGCGTGTAGGTATATCGTTCGACAAACGATCAATCACGTCAACAGAATAGTAGGCACTTAATAATTACATAAATGGAATATTTTACTTGCGCTAATTACGTCAAGAAGGCAAAGAATCGTGCAGAGAATGCTCTTATCATAACTGCCTATAAATCTGTTTATAAAATCAACATGTTGTTATTCTGTCATGAGAAGGAGTTTATTACATTGGCTTCAATTAAATACTTGTTATGTTGAGTAGAAAACATTGCAAGCAAACCATGCCAATAATAAAATAGAAAAAAAACCTAGGTAAGTACCTCTACAGGTATACAATATTTCAAGAAAAGGTGCTGATCAAGTGCTGATATAATTTTTCAGGGTCACCAGCTAACTTCGCAGTATACACGGGAGTAGTCGAGCCCCATGGCAGGATCATGGGACTGGACCTCCCTGATGGTGGGCATCTCACCCACGGGTTTTTCACCGCCAACAAGAAGATCTCGGCTACATCCATCTTCTTTGAGAGTATGCCTTACAAGGTAAATATTAAAGCCTATATTCGCATGTACTGAACGTAGAGCAAAAGTTGACCTATGAAAGATAGGACGGAAATTATAAACCCTGGAATGCAAAAACGTGCGATACGTTATCGCCTGTAAGACACCTATTCCTATAATGGAATCTTTGAATGGAATCCTTGAATATAGTGACGCGATAAAAAGGTCATTAGCGAGATGATATGATAGGGAGATGACCTATACTTATTGAACCTTTAAATTTTATGAATGATGCGCTTAAAACTTGGTTCTTACGCTATAAAATTGGTTCAATTTTTGTTTCTTGATAAGTTCTTGTTTGTTTGAAATTGTTTTGAAAGCAACATACTTATCGATAAATAAGTCATAAACAACCTTTAATTAACTGTGAAAAATAAGTATTGTATAGGCAGGCATTACATTCATAACCGGTTAACTTCCATGACGATACGGTTAATTTTTTTGGTATGCAAGGTCGCCTTATCAGCACTTGGTAACACAGCTTTAACCTCACGTGATAATCATGCGAAAATAATACGATATTTGATAAGTACGAGTATAAATATTCCTTAGTAGGTAGGTAATCGAAATTGACCTTACTAATTAAAACAAAATAGGGACTTACATTTTATTTTAAATTTACATATGTAACTACTATAATGATGTCATGAAGTTTAGTGATAAAGTCATTTTATAAACTTGATAACCTAAGGTCGACAAATGCGAAAGCAGGCAAAGGCCGAAGGCGTGGCTAAGGCGACAATAAACTAGAAGTACCTATACTCAGTGGTACCTATAATTTCATTTGCCTACTTAAGTTATCGAAACATTCCTAAGGTTCAAACTTTAAAAATATCGTTACTTTAAAATGTGTCTAAAACATCATTTTTCTACAACCAGGTGGACCCTCAATCAGGGCTGATAGACTACGACAAGCTAGCGGAGACGGCGCGTTTGTTCAAGCCGCGTCTGATCATTGCGGGTGTGAGCTGCTATTCGCGCTGCCTCGACTACAAACGGTTCAGACAGATCGCTGATGAGAACGGCGCCTACCTCATGTCGGATATGGCGCATATCTCTGGACTTGTCGCTGCGGGTAAGATTTATACACATAATTTAATGTAGCAACAAATAAGGCATTGGTTAACTAGGAAAGTACGTGACGGTATATCAAGCAAGAGGTCCATTGTTTTCAATGAGACGTGTTCTATAAAAGTTATTTCAAATAGGTAGATTCATACATAACTGAAAGTGCAATATAGATATGAGTGAAAAAGATGCTTAGTAGTTTGCAGCCATTCTCTTTGTTCTACATAAAACTAGAGTAAGAGAGCAAACTGCGATATTATAATATCAGTTTGGTTATTCTATTTCAGGTGTTATCCCAAGCCCATTCGAATACAGTGACATAGTAACAACAACCACCCACAAAACGCTGCGAGGCCCACGCGCCGGCGTCATCTTCTTCCGCAAGGGCGTGCGTTCAGTTAAGGCCAACGGAGACAAAGTCATGTATGACTTGGAGAGCCGTATCAACCAGTCCGTGTTCCCTGGTCTACAAGGTGGTCCGCACAACCACGCTATAGCTGCCATCGCTACTGCCATGAAACAGGCTACTTCGCCTGAGTTCGTTGAATATCAAAGACAGGTAATATTATAATGTAATAGCCTATCGTATACAGTCGCCTTGCTGTTTGTTTAATCTTTCACATCCCAGAAAAAAAGAACAATAGAAAATCTATTGTGTCTGGGTTTATAATGGGTCAGTGGGATGTGAGAGGTTAATGTATTAATGAAACAGAAATGGGAAAACGATCTAGTCAATTTTAAGTAGTGATTGTTTTTGTCTCTAACAGCATTTTAAGAAACCTAACCTAATTTAATTCAAAAACTGCTTGACTAGTTAACAAAGACTGTTCACTCAAATACTCTTTTTCGACCCTCAGGTGATTAAGAACGCTCAGCGCCTGTGCCAAGGTTTAAAATCCCGTGGCTATGATATTGCTACCGGCGGTACGGACGTGCATCTAGCTCTTGTGGACATGCGCAGTGCAGGACTCACTGGCGCGCGTTCGGAGAGAATCTTGGAGCTGGTCAGCATCGCTTGTAATAAGAATACTGTTCCTGGGGACAAGAGCGCGCTTAACCCTAGTGGGATTCGGTTGGGTGAGTTGTATCTACAAACTATAATATATAATATTTAGTAATTACTGTTTATGTCCTTTCTTAGCTCGTGAACTTCGTCCTAAGACAAACTAAATAGTGATTTAATCTTTAAATTAATTGTCCCTGATAACCAGAAATCACATCCTTAAAACAAACATAAGACCACAATAATTCCTTGTTTCAGGAACACCCGCATTGACGACAAGAGGAATGAAGGAAAAAGATATCGATGAAGTTGTGAACTACATCGACAAGGCTCTCAAACTCGCGCAAGAAATTTCGAAGGTCTCCGGCCCTAAGCTCGCAGACTTCAACAAAGTCCTGGAAGAAAATGCCGAATTCAAGACCAAAATCGCCAATTTGAAAGAAGAAATTGAAAACTACAGTAGAAAGTTCCCACTGCCAGGATATGAGGAATATTAGGTGTTATTCGACTATTTACTCGCATTTCAGAGGCCATTCCATTGTTCCATTATTATTTCTATACAAGTGCCTTTACTGTATTTTTAATACGACTTTTTATATGTTATTGTTAGATAAGTTAAGAATCTCTTAGACATAATAAATATGTTATAAAGTTTTAAATTATTTTATTATTTACGAATAATATTAAACGCTGTGATTAAACCTGTATTAAAATATCAACCTACCCACTTTACTCATCGTTACTTTCATTACATAATGTCAATTGGTAATGCAGTTTATTTTGCATTACCAATTGTCTGCCCACTGTTTTTATACGTCTGTGCAACAGCCATACAATATAGATAGGATTAAAGTTTCGTGATACCAGGCCAATAATTCAATGAAAAAAAAGATATTATCTGTCAGCGCCATTGTTTCATTCAGTCGGTCATTCATTGAATTAATTCATTCATTCGCTATAATATTTTCGTCGTGAAAATTGGGTTGTTTTTGTGTCGCCAAATCGTAATTGGAAAGGCAATTCGTGAAGAAATATAGTTTGAAACTGTCAATTTTAATCAAATCCTGCTTTTATAACCAAATATACTAATGAAGGAACTCTAATAAGTGACGACCTTGTGCGAACACAATACGTACTTTTGTTGGCACATCGAGAAGTGGATCATATTTTTGCTGTTGTAAATTTCATTATTGACAAAAATTATTCCAAATGTGGTCATGTAGATGCACGCGAGAATTTAAGTTCATAGACTGTGTAAAAAACTAAGTTTGGACGGTTATTATGTTTACGTTTGTGTGGGGTGACCACCTGGAGTTCAGGCGATTGACTTCAGAACTATGTTCACCACGACAGGGATGGTAGCAGCACCACAGACGGCGACTAATCAGGTCGCGCAAAATGGCAGCACCACATTGCCGAGGTCTCACCATCAGAGAACAGGTACTTTGCTTACAATATCATCATTAAGTGAGCTAATTAAGGAGCCCTACCTACATACACAAAACCAGTTTTTAACGGCTCGATATTAGTAGTTAAATCATACCTATTCATCAGAATACCAATTTGTCTTGAATGTTTTACCTTGATAAAATGACTTATTATTTACATATTTAGCCTTGTATATTATAGATTGAAGAAGAAAACAGCTTTAACCACTGAACATTTTAATCTTTCACTGACCTTTAAAATAATTTATTGATGATGTTGTCTACTTGTCTGGACAAGTTTACTTTGTGTGAATTTTTTTTCTGCTGTCTCATTTTTTCTCCATGTTATCTTATCTAGCCATCGCTGTCCCACTGCTGGGCAAAGGCCTCTCTCCTCTTCTTCTCCATACTCCATACTGACAAGACAAAATATAAATGTATGTAGTACCCTTTCTAGGGCGTCCGCCTGCTGCTCCAAAGTCCTATGACTATCTTCTGAAGGTGCTACTGGTGGGGGACTCTGATGTGGGCAAGCAGGAGATCCTGCAGGACCTGGAAGATGGCTCTGCTGACTCTCCTTTTTGCAGTGGCAGCGGTAAGTGTTATTTTATTGTGCTATTATTGTAGTTCTTTGTTAAGTAAGTTATTTAAATTCATCAAAAAACAAATAGTTTCTGCAAGGCTACAATAAGAAAACAAATTCATATGAAATGCATTTATCATTTATATTAATATTTTAAACTAGGAAGTAATCCCTACAAAGTTAAATTTGTTTGTACATAATAATATCAATTAAAGTAGGCACTGTGCTTTAATGTATTGAATGCTACACTACAAAAGAATGTTATAACAAGATAAAGAAAAAATAAAAGAATAAACAACACAGCCAATAAATGTAAATATTGTCATAGCTTGATGCATATTACCTCATTGGAAAGGCACTTGGTTCAATTCTATTTACATTTCAGCATATAAAACAACAACAATCCTTCTTGATGGAAAAAGGGTGAAGCTGCAACTATGGGACACGTCTGGTCAGGGTAGATTCTGTACCATCATCAGGTCTTACTCCAGAGGGGCCCAGGGTATACTCCTAGTCTATGACATCACCAATAAATGGTCTTTTGACAGTATTGATAGGTGGTTGGAAGAAGTTGAAAAGGTAGGTGTACATAAGAAATATTTTTATTCCTACTCTAGTTAAAACAAAATACATATTATCAGTAGGTTATCTAGAAGTATTTGAATTTTGTGTACCATTTTCGCCCAAGATTCAAATAAATACCCCTCCCTAATTTACAAAGTCAAGTATGAGTTTTGTTACTCAAATCAAACACCATCAATCTGAAACAGTGTTCCTACTGTGAAACTTAATTCAAAATGGTATACTTTGTTCCAGCATGCACCTGGCGTGCCTAAAGTACTCGTAGGCAACCGCCTTCACCTCGCATTTAAAAGACAAGTGCAAGAGCGAGATGCAGAGCTGTACGCCGCTAAAAACCGTATGGCTTTCTTTGAAGTCAGCCCACTCTGTGATTTCAATATCAGAGAGAGTTTCTGTGAACTTTCACGGATGGCGCTACACAGGAATGGCATGGAACGGCTATGGAGGAGTAATAAAGGTGAATAAAATACAGTAAATAGATAATAAATGACAATAAAATTATTGTCTTATTGATAGGTGATAGAAAATTAGATCTTTCATCAGTCATCCATTGTATACAGAACTAGTGAAATAAGTTACATTGGCATTTCAAAACAAAGCACAGGTGGTCAACTAAACAATAGCCACATATACCAGATTTTTTTCATTCAATTGGCATTGTTTAGATTGCTTGAATTATTTGTTTATTTTTGTGATGCGCCTGTCACATTTTTATAAGAAAATTAAAGTTTTTGGTTATGTCATTTTTATCTTTCATTTAGTTTTAACAGGTTTTCCTTCAACTGCCTATCTTACAATATTTTTTGTTTTGTCCCAGTCCTAAGCCTCCAAGAGCTCTGCTGCCGTGCGATAGTGGCGCGAACGTCGGTATACGGACTCGAAAGGTTACCTCTACCCACCACATTGAAGTCACATCTAAAATCGTACGCGATCAGCGCAGCGCCCAGCCGCCACCGCGCGCGGACCACCAAACACCAACACCATACAAGGCTCAACTGCACAGGAAGAAATTCATGCAGCATCGCTTGATTCTCTAGTAAGTTATTTTTATTTGTATGTATAAAGAACTGGAGCTGTCTCTATCATTTTGTATCTATCTCTGCCTGATTTTACCTTGTGGAAAATGACAATCAGACTTTATAAGAAATCATGATTATCAAACATAGAGAAAAGTATAAGTTTAGTACCAAAAAAGTACATACCCACATGAGGGTAATAGATTGCCACATCAATATGTATTCACAAACGACGTTTCTTTTTAATAGTTGTATCAATATTATCCAAACTCGTTACAATTCGACCATGTGAATTGCTTCACCATCAAAATAGATAAGCTCACAAATTCCAACTTCCGAGTAACTTATTCTCGTGGTATTACTGTAATAATTAGGAAGTACCATGTTCTGGCAAAAAATATACGAAAAAAATGTTTTATCTCTTGTCAGAATTTATGACTAAGAACTTATTAGTTTTATCTTCAAGTGCTTCTTATACTTCTGATAACGTAAGTCACAAACAGATTTGATAACAACTTAAGAATAGTTGTAAGTATCCTTGCATTCCTTGCTAACACAACCAACTAATAAAACAAAACAACTGCAACAATTTTTGTTTTATCTACTTAATTTAAAAGAGCGTTATACATAATAATATATTTATGTATGTATAAGTATTAGTACACATATTTATGTTATTATTACAGAAGCGCCATTTTTGTGTTTAAATAGTTAAAAGAAATATTGAAATTTGTATGAAATACTAAGGTACAAAGCACGTTAAGTAGATCATTAGAAGCAATAAATTAATGTTTACATAATTATTTGCAATGGAATCTTCAACACAATGTCTGTAGATAAATTTAGCTATATGAATACTATAGATACAAAAACATCAGCATAATTATGAAATTAATTCATGTAAAATATAATATCAAGTAACTTTGATCCTACCACAAAATACAGGCTGTAACTGACAACGGATTTGTGACTAGTTTATAGAGAATAGTCTAAGGTACTGTTACTTAACAGATAAATGACGTGGTAATAAGTGTTATTTAATTATAAACATACACGGTATTTGAATATTTTGGAATCCTTTAGCCTTCAAATCCAACTCTGAAATACACGTACCTATATCATTAATGTGGTTAAAAGTATAGCGTTTTGCGAGACATGTATTATCGATAGTATTATTGAAAGTTTTCGAAAATTGAATTTCTTGGGAATTGTTGGAAAAAAAAATACCGGCTATTTTAAAAAGTTTTAATAAATTACGAAATCAATATCAAGTATTTATCGGAGACCCTATTAATCCAACAATTTTAATTAATTATGTTAGTTAAGGGCAATATTATATTATAAGACAAAAGCCTCACATAATATTCACTTAATTTACCTGTGTGTATTCACATTTATGTACGTATTAAGGGAAGGCTATATATCTTTTAACATCTTGAAAATTCTTATATTTACAAGTACAATTCTTCTTAATTATAAATATTGTAATTATTTAAATAATTAGCCTTCGTATCGTGAGTCATTTATCCTGTCCACTATAATATAAGTATATTAACATACCTTAAGTCCGCGCGACATGTAAATAAATATACCTATATTTCGATTCAATTTGAAGATCGGAACTTTAAAGAAAAATCTAAATTCTAAACTTGATTTAATAGATGTTTAGATATTTTAGGAAGACTCGTTTACACACTAACCCATTAATAAATAATATCTGTAGCATTATGCATGTCTCATATTGTGTATATTTTCTTAAATATGGTTGTGTATGTTTTAGGTGATTTTAGCATGTGACAATACACATACATAGTTATTTTGCATTTAACATTTCTGTAAGTACGAATTATTACGGCAGCACGCTAAATAAATCGATATATCATACGTCGGAACTGTAACAATAGATACGAAATAGTTTCGATCCGTCCCTAGAGGATATAACACAACTATAATTTTCCCTCTCGTAATATCATCGATATAGGTTCTCCTTGTAAATACTCCACGCCAAATTTTGTAATATTTTAGATCAAATACAAAATATACTAAAAGCATTATATTGAATTGGAACTGACTGTATAAGAGCCATTATTATATTATACTTAATTACGGATGACGTACCATTTGGAATTAATTAGGTCATTCATAAATTAGTTTGTTCCATTGTTATTTTCAATTTGTTTTTTTTTTCTTACACAATGTTTTTTAAGTTAATTAACAACTTTGTACATAATAAAATTAATTTCTATTTAGTTATTTTTCATATATGACTTGTGATAGTTTTAGTTATTATACTTATTGTAATCCAAATATACTAATGCCAGCTAAAAGTTTGGTTTAGGTTGATACAGTCATAATGTTATTTACTACCTACCTACTGTAAGTTGTGAAATAAAACTAATTTATAATGAGCAACTTGATTTTCTTTTGTCATAAATGTTTAACCCAGTATTAATTTATCACAATATCATACAATACCCATAGGTTTTTCTAACACGAAATTAATTGTTTTGATATAGATAAATATATTTTAGGAAACGATCTGTAATTAAGTAATTTAACAAGATTGAAGTAACGAATACGATTTAACCATTTCCTGCTGTTCACACTCGTGTACTGACGGGCACCAAGGTAAGGATTGCGTGAACTAGTGCGCGTAACGCAAATAGTAAAAAATAAATCAATAGAAAATAACATGCGCGCCGCACTCCCCATCGACTTGACATCATCAGTCTAAACAATGTTAGTAACTCTCAGGCGATGCTGTACTGAATAAAACAATACAAATGTTTGATAGAACTAAGCAATGTAAACTTTCGCACAAAATGATGATTCGCCTAAACAATTTTTTGTACGTGTTCAATTTGCGTCAAGGCACAATTTTAATTGCCGTCCATCAAATCGTAAGTAAACTTCCTAACATTCTGTTCATTGCAAATTTGTGATGAAGTCGTTACCAATTGCTCGCGCTTATATTTCAGGCACTTTCATCTTTCGTATTAATAATATTGCTAGTTGGCATATCTCATGTGGGGGAAATGTTATCGATGCTCCATAATGATATGGAAGATGATGCTGAGAGGCGGGGGTTTTACGAGGTGTATGGAGATCAGATGTCGTTCCACGAAGGTGAAGTGATAAGTACGAACAATCAGAGGCGGTTTGCCAAGGCACAGCATCTAGCTGCAGGTTAGTGAGAATAATCAGCTGTTTGTAAAAGAGCACTTATGTAATGATCGGCAATTGTCGCCATAAGTAGACACAGAGCTTTACTCATTTGTTTTTGAATAAATTCTGATCACAGCCAGCTGCAGAAAAAATAATAGGTCATGGCTTCATTAAACCTATTTGCTGACCAAAAGAAGGGCATGTGTTTAATTGATAGTTAAATTAAACTTCCTTTTTTCTGCAACTGAAACCTCGATTTCATTAGATACCTACACCATAGGCTAACAAATATCATTCAATTTTCCAGTGACTGTAATATTCCTATACACAAGCACGATCCTAACAGCAATCTACTTGATGTGCTGCATATCGTTGCTCCACGGGGCAGTGCAGTACCGACGGGAGTACGTGCTACCTTGGATCCTGGCCGCGTGCATCGGAGTGGTGCTGCTTATAGTTGGCATCGTCATTGGCGACGGGTACCCCAGGCTGGTCGACCTCTTCGGTGGACATAATCTTTACCGTAAGTGCTAGACTTTTTTTTAATTTGCAATAAACCTTATGGGCTTAACGTTATTGTAATTAGTAGCTAGTATTTTAATATAGGTACACGTAGAGGTACACACAGAAATAAGACGTTTGACGTATCTTATTTATGCTCAATTAAACCCAAAAGGCATGCTATCTCTTCTCAACTGAACAGAATAAATAGGCTTTACTAAACTGCACAATCATCAGATTAATCATCAAACTAATATAGCTCTAATAACTTACAGATTTCGGCTGCGCGCTCTTTGTGCTGACTTACATCTACGCTATCTGCGCAGTGAGCAGTTTCGCTCTAGAAACCGGCAGCGGTAGGTGCTCACGTGCTGTTCGGGCTCCGAGCGATGAGCGCGGGGAACGGTTACTGCTGCTCGACCATGCTGCCCATTCGAGTCTTCTGTCCGCTGCCCAGCTGAACAAACTATCCCACGGCACTCGGTCGCAGTTCGTCTAATTTTTCGCCTTTTGGTCTACGCTGATTTTTCGCCGAACACTTTATGTTCAGGAGCTATCCACGCCCGCGTCACAATGGTAACAAATAATGCTTGTTACAATTGCAGGGATCTATTTGAAGTTTTTTTTTTTTGTTTGTGACGCCGCGGTGGTATGAATTAAAAATTAGGCTTATATTGTAGACATTTATGCCCAAATACGCATGTCTAATTGCTATATTTGTTAGGTAGGTACCCTTTTATGTTATTATAGGTCTAATGGTTTTTGGTTGTGTCGAATGCACAAGCGTTTATAAAGATTTTAGAATATTCAGTATTAACGCACAAGCTTACTGCGCCTTGCATTACTGTACCTACATACTGAAATATATAAATATGTTCATAATTAACTACTTACAGGAAAATATTGGATTTATAAATAAAATATAGTTATTTTCGTCCAAATTATAGTGCAGTAAGTAGTTACGCTTAGATACTTGTTGTGATATTTTATTGAAATTACATACTGTGTAATCTTTATGTAAATAAATTTAATTACTGGTACAAAGTTTTAATGGAAAATTACTTAAATTATGTGATGTTAAATTATTTGTTGTTATTCTAAATTATAATTTGTGAACAAGAAATATATTTGGTTTATAAACTTAAGACTATCTGCTAAAATAATTAAATATTGAGTGCTTAAAATTACAAATCATGCTGAAGAATAAATTTAAAATTAAAGGACTTTGGTATAAGTACAAGATATTTTATTTCATCAAATTATGGCTGTTTTATAGTAATATACATATAGGTATACTTAATTATGTCTTATTTTGTCTTTCAGATTTATTTACCTACCATATACATAGTGTATGTTAAATATAAACTAAAAAACTATTAATTGTACTTTACTACATACATTACCTATATTGTACAACAGTAACAATAATGTCAATAACACTTAATAAATCTGGAAGACTGATTGAGTTGGGTAGGTAAATAATTTGAGCATTTTTTTGTACGAGTTGGTTCACTTAAAACTTTACTGTTTCTTTGTTCCTTCTAGTCCTACAAGCAAAATGCTTTAAAAAGTTGTCCTTACCTACCTATCCCCACCGACCATTCTCTAATGGCCTTTGAATACCTTTAAAGCCTCTAGCAAGAATAAACTTCTCTGAAGACTCTGATCTACTTGATTTAGGCTTCAATACTTTGATATTATTATAAAATCTCTCTAAATCCATTTCCAATATTGGTACTTCTTTCCCATCCCATACTTTGAACAGTAAATTACCATCTATTTTAGTGACTAGAGCTGCAAATCTAATGGCCATGTAACAGAGTCCTATGATCCTGTCCTGGTCTAACTCTCGAATGCCAGTGGCACTAGGAGCCATGTCAGACAAAACTAGATCAACTTTCTTTCCATTCAGAACTGATATTACTTTGTCATGAGCTTCCACTGTTGAGAAATCCATGTTGCTCATTATTGTTGCTCCCTGGAAAAACAGATATACATAAGAACAGGTATACAGTTAGGTTTCATAACCTTATACATAATTTACTTAAAAACATGCTGAGAGGGAGGGAATCCTTATAGCTTAATCACACAAACCTACCATTGCACTAACAAACAATGCAATTTGTTTATCATATCAAACCACTTAAAATTAATGCAGGAACATTAGTCAACTCTCTCCACTTACTTCAATAGGAAATATCTGTAACTTATCAATAGATAGAACTGTTCCTTTTGGTTTGTTTTTTTCAGCTCCATTCGCATTAGTTTTCTGAACTACCACCTGAGTCCAGGACCCGGGTGATGCTCCCAAATCAACAACAGTCATTCCTGGTGCAAGGATATGTGTTTTTTCGTTCATCTCAATCAGCTTGAATGCACTTCGACACCTAGAAATATACAAAAATATATACTAAAATTTACTAAGTTTAACTCTTTTTGACTTTATGTACTTAATCTATAAAACGGAACAATAAGCCGTACCTGTAATTTTGAATCTTGGCTTTCTCCACATAAGGATCTGCATTTTGCCTTCTTAACCACTCCTGAGAGCTTTTCAACCTTTTCAAACAATTCACTAAAAAACACATTCTTCGCGTCAGTAAACGCGAAGTTATCATTGTATTAAAGATCCACTATTTGTAATGCTTCAAACCATTAGTGATAGTAGTTATCGTTAAATGTTTACTTTCTAAAACAAGGTATTGCGACAGAAATATTAAAATAAAGCTCGAAGTGTGTGGGCGTCGCACCAAAACACATTTTTTTTTTTTTTTTTTTTTTTCTCAATTTTGGCAACGGCCACGAAGGATTCTGCCAATGTCAAGTAATGAAAAGTTTACTAGCTCCAAGGTGAGTCTACGTGGATTTGAAATACCTGAAAATAAGACAACACAAATAAATAAATATTAATAGATAATGTTAGTAAAGCAGAACAGAAACACATTATAACTTTATTTTGTTAGTTTTAATAAAATCACAAAGAACACGAATGAATGGGGAGTAGACCAGAGACAAAAGATATTGGAAGTTGACAGGACGGGAGATAAAGGAGGGTAAAAAGTTATATAACGAAGATTGTAAAAGAGGGCAATCAAAGAAAATATGGTCTGGAGACCCCTCTGCAAGACCACACTCACAAAGGGAATTATCTTTGATTCTAAGTTTCATAAGATGAACTGGAGTGCAGGAATGACCAAGGCGCAGGCGACAAATTGTGGAAGAGGTATGACGATCAGCTTCCTTATAAAAGTAAAACCAAGGTTTAGCCGGTATACTACTCTGGATGGAGCCATAATACTTACCTTTAATCTTGCAGGACTCATTCCAGAGAGAGTTCCAAGAGTCAATGAGGTCAGATTTCGGAAGAGACAGAAGGTCATTGCCAAAGATGGGATAACAAACGGACCCCAGAGACACTGCCTGTTTGGCCAGAGAGTCAACAGTCTCATTACCTACAATGCCTGAGTGACCAGGTATCCATGCAAGAGCAATTTCAATGTTTTTTGTATAACATCTATAAATGGCATGCTTAATCTGGTAGATAAGTGGAACTTTTATGATAGACCGAATGTTACAGTTTGAAATAGCCTGCAGGCAACTACGTGAGTCTGATAAAATAAGGGCCTTCTTAATTATATTATAATGAGACTCTATATAAAGTATGGCTTCCAAAATTGCTATGGCTTCACCAGTGAAAACAGACACTTGTGGAGGTGACTTGAAATTTAAAATGATTCTGTATTTGGGAATCCACACAGCAGATCCCACATGCTCTGTATCAGAAAGTTTAGAGGCGTCAGTGAATATAAGGGTACTATCACTCCAATGTTTGGCTATTTTAAAGTTAAAAATGCAATTAGCCTCCGGGGTGTCCTTAGATAACCCTAAGTCCAAGATAACATTAGGGATATGAGTTAGAGCCTTAAAAGGGGTGTCAAAGATTGGATATTTGTTGAATTTAAACATTGAATTAGTAAACTGGAATTTTAAAAAACTATTGTGTAGACGAGGAGGATCCTTGTGGGACCAGTAAGCCCCTGATCGAATAGAGGAAGCTAAACTATCTAATTTAGAATTTAATGGGTGACAAGAAAGTTGAGATGATCTTAAGTAGAATCTGTCAGCTAGATATTGTCTACGAAGGTTAAGAGGTGGATCACCCGCTTCAACAAGGAGAGCATTGGTTGGAGTAGACCTCATGGCCCCTAAGACTATGCGAAGAGCTTTGTATTGTAATTTATCCAAGACACTTAAAGAAATTTTACTACAAGGTTCCAGAAGAAAAGAACCGTAATCAAAGTGGCTACGAACCAAAGCATTATAAAGCATTTTTTGAGTAAACTGGTGAGCGCCCCACCATACACCAGCCAAACATCTCAAGATGTTTATTCCCTTTTCCACCTTTTCTATAATATGTTTTAAATGAGCCGATCCATTCATTTTGGAGTCTAAAAATATACCTAAAAATTTTGTGGAGTCTACCATAGGGATAATTTGGTCATGAATAGAGATAGAAATACTAGGAATAGTACGCCTCCTGGAAAATACAATAGCAGAGCTCTTAGCAACTGACAAGGAAAGACCATGGGTACAGAGCCAATCTTCCAAATATTCTAAAGCCAATGAGATACGATGAGAGGCTTCCAAAGGGGATCTATGAGAAAGGTACAGCGCAATATCGTCCGCATATTGAAGGATGTTACAGAAGCATGAGACGGTAGTATGGAGATCATGAGTGTACAAGTTATACAAAAGTGGACTTAATACTGAGCCCTGGGGAAGCCCTCTCCAGACTAACCTGGTAGGCAGAGTTATCCCTTGATACCGAATTTGGATATTGCGAGACATCAAATAATTGCATATGAAATTCACGAACCTCACAGGAATACTCAGATAAAGCATCTTTTGCCTGAGTAGGGGAAGTAAGACATTGTCATAAGCAGAAGAGACATCAAGGAAAACACCAACCACAGAATCATTATTGGAGAATGCAAGACGAATGTCAGTTGTAAAAATGCTGAGGCTATCCATGGTACCTCTACCCTTTCTAAAGCCAAATTGGCTTTCATCTAAGATGCCACTGTTCTCCACAAGCCAATCCAGCCTGTTTTTGACCAGATGTTCCATAGTTTTAGCCAGTGTGGAAGAGAGTGCTATTGGCCTATATGAATTTGGATCGACTGGATTTTTATTCGGTTTTAATATTGGAATTACTACTTGAGTTTTCCACTCTTCAGGTGAGTATCCAAATACAAAATAAAAGTTTATTAAATTTAAAAAATATTGTTTAGTGAAGTTCCCTGAATGTTTCAGGAAAGAGTATGGAATACCATCAATCCCAGGCGAGGAGTCTTGGAGGTTATTTAAAACAGACAATAACTCTTCGAAAGAAAATTCTGCGTCAAGAATAGAGAACGATCTGGAGGACTTAGGAGAGGTTGGGAAACTGTCTTCTGAAGGAACCGTTGGTGGAGCAAGTTTATTAGCGAAATCCTCCAGCCAGGCCGAAGGATCTGAAGAGGAGATGTCACTAGAAACTAGAGAGCCGCGAAATCTTTTAATATTTTGCCAAACTACTGATGGAGCTGAACGTGGAGAAAGGTTTTCACAAAAGGTAGTCCAGCCTCTTTTCTTTTTAAGAGCCAGAGTCCTTTTAGTTTCTGCAGCAATTCTCTGATATTCTAAAAAGTTAGCTGTACTCATATCATTACTATAAAGAAGTTCGGCAGCCTTCCGTTTCTCTACTGACTCAGTGCATTCAGAGTCCCACCAAGGTGGAGGGAGGATGTTAAATGGAGGGGCCTTTTTTAAAGGGATACATGCATTGGCAGCAGAAAGTAAAACATCAGTAAAAAGGGGGTACAGTGTAAGAAAATTTTCAGAAGTGACAGTTGGAAGGGATGTTATAGCTTGATCTGTCAGAGAGGCAAACTTGCCCCAGTCCGCCTTTGAGGTTTTAAATTTAAGCAGAGGAGAGTGAGACCTACGAGGAGGACTAAATTGTTGGGGAAAAGAAATAAGGATAGGAAAGTGATCACTACCAAAAGTGGAGTTCAAGGCCATCCAGGATAAAGAAGAAGTCAAACAGAAAGACGATAGGGATAAGTCAGGAGCGGTCCGTTGATCTTGCCCAACGTAGGCTCTACGCGTTGGGGAACCATCATTTAGAATGCACAAGTTGTGGACATCCATTACGTCGAGTAGATCAAAAGAAATAGAATCATTGGAGTGCGAGCCCCAAATGGTATTGTGACAATTAAAGTCTCCAAGAATTAAAACAGGACCAGAGATAGAGCCAATAATGCTACCCAACTCTGCAATAAGGGACGAATTAGGGTATGGAATATAGACAGACAAAAAGGTAACATTAAACATCTTAGCAGCAACAATATTAAAACCATCACTATGTGAGGGCAGAGGAAGTTGTGTGAAAGTGATGCCACGCCTTATAAGGAGGGCAACACCTGCATGGACATTAACATCGTCTTTGTCCTCACGGAGACAATGGAACCCGGGAACGCGAAAACGAGAACCAGGACGTAACCAAGTCTCCGAGAGAGCACAGACAGATAGTTTGTATTTATTAATTAGAAATATTAAATCTGTCTTTTTGGAGTTTACACTCCTACAATTCCATTGAAGGATCTGAAGGAGCTGAGGATGGGGAGGCTGAGCCATGAGGAATAAAACGGGTGAATTTGTTGAGGTATTCGGCAGCGTCGGACGGTATAGGAACATCACTAAAGGTATTAAGATAGTATAAAATAAATTCGCAGTTAGCGTTAAACAAGTCTTTAAGAGATAAGCTGGCCGAAGGGTGGGAAAAGGCACAGCCGTTAGGAAGGGAAGATGTGGGAGTCTGGGTCAAATTTATGTGAGCTTGGGAATCATAACCAGGGGATAGGGTGGGTCTCGGTTTCCTAGGAATCGTAACTGTCTTACGATGAGACTGTGTAGGAGAGCTAGGGGACTTAGGCGGACTAGGAGGTCTGGAAGGACCAGGTCTAGTAGGGCGGGATGCATCAGCATAGGAACGCCGTACTCGCGGTACTTTTTGAGAAGCTTCCTGGAAGGAGATGTTCTCCTTTGACATAAGAATCTTAATATTGCGCTGTCTGTGATGCTCTAGACAGTTAGAGTCTACAGCCAAGTGCGGACCTGAACAATACAAGCAGGTAGGTGATTTTTCACACTCATCAGAAGTGTGAGGTTGAGCACAACGAGCACAGCGAGGTTTAGACCTGCATTGGGCAGCAACATGTCCAAAGCGGCAGCATTTGAAACACTGGATCGTAGGGAGCACGTAGGTCTCAATGGGCAGTGAAGTGTAAAAGCAGAAGATTCTTTCTGGGAGAGACTGTCCAGAAAATGTTAAAACAACAGACTGTGTTGGTATCCACTTTGTAACCCCATCTTTATTGTCCTTGCGGTTAATCCGCCTAGCCTTTAAAATTCGTCCGAAACCTGATGGAATTTGGATAGAGTCAACCAACTCTTCCATGGACCACTCCACAGGGATGGTCCTTACAATACCCATGCGGGTAATATTAAAGGTTGGGATTGAAGCAGAGTATCCGGCTTCATCCAGGGCAGGTAAAATTTGGAAACGATTTGCTGCTTGAGCATTTTTAAACTCTAAAGCGACCCTGTTCCTACCTACGCTCTTAACACTACCTGGAATAACGTCCTGGACTTTGTTTTGATGCAGAAAGTATCCAAACCTGATAGGTCTGAGGGTGGTTCCAGCAGAGGAGTCAATTTCCTTCTTAGACACATGGATTAAGAAGGGACCTGAGTCATTCTCTTCGTAAACCCTACACTCCGGGTTCAGACTAGGGTGGATATAAGTGGGAGACTTTGATTGGGAATCGTTGTAAGGTTTTTTAGGAGTCCCGACATCTGGAGAATCCAGAGTACGCTTGGGAGGGCGGGAAGAAGACCCTAATATCTGTGCAAACAGAGGGGGCGAAAGATCGGGAGGAGGGTCCGGATCAGGAGCCGGAGGCTCCATATTACACTGAAGACTACTTATTTACTTCAGAAAAATAAAAACACTCACAGTAACAACACAAAACAACACCACAGCACAAATAACAGGTAATAAATCGTAAGTTTATCTCACTAATGCAGTTTTATTTCGAAAAATTAACCTCAAAACATGCGTTTACCAACTTGACGTTGACAAGAATCACCAAAACACATTGTGAGGGAAAGAGGGCAAAGAGGAAAATGTCACTGTCAACATCAGCTGTTTTTCTGTTTCGGAAATTACCGGTTTTCTAAAATCCATAGTAATGGCTCAAAATTGTTACGTTGCCATGCTAAAAATGTTGAAAGAAAAAGTACAAAAGTCAAGTTGCAGCGAAAGCGGGAGATTTCTGTCGTGTTTATTTTGTATTTATTTAGTAAATACCAATGAAATAAATGTTTTGTGTCGGTTTTGCTGTGTTAAATTAATAACATTCGAGTAGATGATGTATTTGCGGTCAAAATATGAAATATCTACTTCACCGTGGATATAACCTAAGTCGTAGGATAGGCTTGTGTTTATGTGTAAACAATTGTCCTATTTTCATAATTAGATGTAAATCGCACATTATGAAATATTTAAACGTTGCTGAGAAAAATGATGCTGCCAAAAATATCGCTGCACATTTATCTAGAGGAACTTCCAGAAGGGTATTTAAAATTTATTATTTTCATAAATTAAGTTGCATTCTTCTAGAATAGAAAAATAAATTTTATTGTTTAATGTTTCAGCGTGAGGGTTACTCTCAATATAACAAGATCTATGAGTTCGAAGCAGATGTAATGGGCCAAAAAGCTGAAATGGTCATGACTTCAGTGTCAGGGCATCTTCTAGCTTTAGAATTTGTTGGTTCCTACAAGCATTGGCAATCCTGCAACCCATTGGCATTGTTTGACGCTCCTGTATTCAAATATTGTCCTGAAAACTATGAGAAAATTAAGGTTCGTTTAGTTTCTCTAAACTTTACAAAATGTGGTCATTTATTTCTATACCTATTAACAAATTCATGTCTTCTTTTTAAATTATGTTCCAGAGAACTCTAGAAAGGGAAGTGCGCAGTTGCCAAGGTCTCATAATATGGACCGATTGTGATAGAGAAGGCGAAAACATTGGGTTTGAAATCATTCAAGTGTGTACAGCCATCAAGAGTAATTTACCTGTATACAGGGCTAAGTTCTCAGAAATAACAGCCGTTTCTGTGAGAAGGGCTTTATCTAACTTGGAGCAGCCTAACAAGAATATTAGTGATGCTGTTGATGTTAGACAAGAACTAGATTTGAGAATAGGTAAAGAACTACTTTATCTGATTACTATTCAATGTACAATATACATTTTCTCCATTGTAATTATTACTTTGAATAAATATTTCGAAAATAATTTGAAATGGTAAAAAAAATATATATATTTTGCCACTGGAACAATGTAGGAACAATTCAGTGTCTAGTATTTTTTTTGCAAAGACTATACCTAAAAATTTTCTGTGTAAGTAAGACCTATACAAATTCTACCAATAACTGAAAACAACTTTCTTAATATGTTGTTAACATTATCAGGTGCAGCATTCACAAGGTTCCAAACACTACGCTTGCAGAAAGTGTTTCCCTCCAAGTTAGCAGAGAGCCTAGTCAGTTATGGGTCCTGCCAGTTTCCTACATTAGGATTTGTTGTAGAAAGGTACAGAGCTGTTGAACAATTTGTTGCTGAGCCTTTTTGGAAGATTAAAGGTATTGTAGCTTCCAATGTGATATTATTTGGTATTTTTTGCACTCTTACAATAAAATTTAGGGTAATTCGGTACTTTGCCATGTGTACCAACCCATCTTTTAGTTATCATACACTTTATGGTGTGACAAAATAATTTATGGAAACCCAAATCTTAAACCAGAGGCCACAGCCCTTAAATATGAAGAAATACTTACTGACAAAATAGGGATTAGTACCTACTTAATTAAACAAATTTTTACACCAAACTAAAAAATAATAATTAAATATCTTGTTTCTTTAACTTCCAGTAAACCACACAATGAATGGTTTAAGCGTGGACTTCGCGTGGGAAAGAGTGCGTCTATTCGATCGCGACGCGACGCAAGTGCTTCATGATATGTGTGTTGAGAACCCATTGGCTAAGGTACTGGACGTTACGACCAAACCTAAGTCTAAATGGAGGCCATTGCCGTTAGACACTGTGGTAAGCTAGCAATTAATAAGTATTTTTGTCAATGACATGCATTTGGCTTTACAAGTTAACATAGAATGTTCCACTTTCTTGTTGTGTTATTTCTTTTATTATTACAACTGTAGTTTCCAATTGTAATTACGATAAAAACGCACGTATTTTGTTTGTAGGAACTAGAAAAACTGGCATCAAGAAAACTGAAAATCAATGCAAAAGAAACAATGCGATTGGCTGAAAAACTTTACACGCAAGGTTTTATAAGTTACCCTCGTACTGAGACCAATGAATTCCCAAAGGAGATGAATTTGGGGCAACTAGTGGGGCTACAAACGGGGGACCCGAACTGGGGGGCCTTCGCGCAGGGAATCCTGGACAGCGGGGGACCCACGCCACGACAAGGCAACAAGAGTGATAAGGCCCATCCGCCTATACATCCTACGAAATATGCTAGTGGTAAGATTTGAGGTTATTTAAAAAAAATAGGGTACTTATAATAGAAGACAAAATGACATAACCAGCCTGCGTTATTAAGTTACGAGTATAATTAACTTATTTAACTTTCGCTAACCTTTATGACTGTTTTTGACGACTACCAGTTAATATAGAATGTTCAACTTTGACCTTCTTTCAGTAGGTAACATTTATGGCATTTTATTTATCTACTTAAAATATTAAAACAATATAAGTAATTTTATTATTTTCAGGTCTATCAGGCAACGAACAACGCCTATACGAGTTCATAGTGCGTTCGTTCTTAGCATGTTGTTCAAAAGACGCTCAAGGTCAGGAGACCACGGTGTCGATAGAAGTAGCGGCCGAACGGTTCAGCGCGAGTGGTCTCATGATTACTGCAAGGCATTACCTCGATGTGTACCCGTATGATAAGTGGTCTTCCAAAGAGATTCATGTTTATCAGGTGGGAATGGAACATTTTATTTTTAGAATGTTTTAAGCTTTACTTATTATGTCTATTTGTGGTCATAGTGTGAATTAGTACATGTTTCACCATCTACAGATAAAATATAACTGACAGATAAACCTATGTCTATTTCATAAAAAAAATCCGTTACTTTGTAGAATTGAGGCATAAAGAAACATTCTCAGGTCATGTGATCCAAAATATTCAAATAACTTAGATTTTCAAACATTGGGACCTGTTTAAAATCTATTATATATTTAGGTTATATGAGAGTAGGCTCGTGCCCCTCGGTGGGGACATATATGGGCTAACAACATATTTAGGTTTATATGTTATTTTATTGCAGAACGGACAAACATTCAACCCAACAAGCATAGATCTAGTAGACGGCACAACATCGCCTCCAAACCTATTAACTGAAGCTGATCTAATTGCTTTAATGGAAAAACATGGCATTGGTAAGTTATTAAGAAACTAAGTACAAAATGGTTTCATTTCAAAGTGGTTTCAATCTATGAAATCCAATAAAAGCTATAGAATAATGTAAAATAATAACACGGACCATAATAACAGATTTTTTCTTAAATCTGATAATAAATAACAATAGTCGTTGTAAGTCTGACCATTAGAAACAAAACCTCTATCTTAAGTTGCCTTTGATTACTTTATCTTGTCTTGATTAGGTCTAGTCTAGGCCATATGTATAAAAAATTGTCAATATCCATCAAGTACTTAATCTTAATCATTATAAAACATAATCATTATAATATCTCAACAGGTACCGACGCAACCCACGCAGATCACATAGAAACAATAAAAAACAGGTCGTACGTAGCACTAGCAGACGCCATACATTTCGTACCAGGGTTACTTGGTATGGGCCTCGTGGAGGGCTATGATGCGATGGGACTGACTATATCCAAGCCCCATCTTCGCGCGCAGTTGGAAGCTGATTTGAAAGCGATTAGTGAAGGCAGGAAGCAGCCGCAGGTGGTTTTAGCTGAGCAGGTAATGATTATTTATTGTACTCTATTCCGTAAATGCAAGGGACAGCCCCATCTTTTTTTATTTCGTTTTAATTTCAGGTTTAGGCTTGCCCTCAGGGTATCTACACTACTATTCGTCGTCAGTGATGGATATTTTATACCTGTCTAAAACATCACATTTTATGAAATAGACATAGGTTTATCTGTCAGTTAAATTAATTTTATCTATAGATGGCGATACGGGTACTTAGTGTTCTAAATTTAATTTAATGACAGGTATTTGGTTGGTGTCGTGCCATTGCAGTTTCGTAATAGTTTGCGACCATTAGGCGATATTTTTACTAACAACTCTTTGAGACAAATTCGAGGGCTTCCGAACTACCCATATTTTGTTAAATGAACTCTAATTCTTGCTTATTCTTTTGTAAGAAGATTTTTTACATCTTTGCGAAAGCGTCGCTCTTGTTGCTAAAACTATTGGTCATGCAAGCCTTTACTGACTTGTCTGACATTCGTTCTGATTTAATAGATAGCGAAGTACAAAGAGGTGTACCTAACAGTGACAGCAGAAGCTAACAAGATCGACGCGGCGTTGGCGGAGCGGTTCAGCGAGGCTCCTGCGCAGTATACTGCTTCCGTGGATAGTATGCCTGTTGATACATCGCCTGGTGAGTTTATTGCACGCTTAATAGTTGTAATGTATGAAATTGTAAGGAAGACGCCACACCAGACGTCTCCATCACTTATTGCAGACATTTATTCAACTCTTTAATTGAGTAGGTATGCTTTATTCGCATAAATATATAAAATCAGCAATCTAATAGATTTTGTTTTAAAAGTTGAAACTTTCATAGCTGGAGCCGCGGCTGAGACCAATTGAAGACAACAATTTTAAAATAGACCTTATTGCCTTCACATACAGTCCATAATTGTACATCAAATAAAGCATGAACCATTATGTCAAGGAAGTTTTAAAAAAAGCTTTTACACCAATTTTTATGTCTATTTCAGCTCTGAAGTGTCCAAAATGCGGCTCAGACATGGTGGTGCGACCGAGGAAGAATTCCGACGAGTTCTTCATAAGCTGCCTCTCGTTTCCTAACTGTAAGAACGCGGTTTGGTTTCCCAGTGTCGTGAAGAGTATACAAGTTCAAACGGATTCTTGTTCCACGGTAACATTTTTTTTTTCTAGAATAATATGGATGTCTGGGCAGAGGCGACTCAGAATAGAGAATAGTGGAGAGGAAGGAAAGAGGCCTTGGCCCAGCAGTGGAACACTGACGGCTAGATAAGATAAGAATATTAAGAATTATGGATAGAAAATCCACATAGCAAAACCAACCTGTAATAATGTATGAATAAATAATGTTGTTTGAGTCTGCATATGATTTAAAACGATCTGTAAATATGCATTACAGTCAAGTTCAAATGAAGCTTAACAATTTTTTTGTAATTTCACCCTTTGAATCGTAAATATGCTGGTGTGTAAACCTTGATGTTCACTTCACATCTAAGCTGAGGAAGAGTCTTAAGAAACCAAATTATGTTTACGCGAAATGAACCTTTTAACATTAGACACTAATTGACTAATAATTTTGTTGACAGTGCGGTCCAAACTACAAAAAACTAAAATTCGAATGGAGAAACAACTCAATAAGCCACTTATACCCACCTCCATACATTGGTTGTATTGGAGGCTGCGACCAAACCTTCTTAGAACTTCTTCGAATTAATCTATCTTCAGTTAGAAACGTTCCCGAAAATCGACAAAATACAAATAGGCCAACAAATAGAGACACGACTAGCACAATCAATGTCGCTCCAACTACGACCAATTCTAACCAACAGAGGCCAATATCAAATGTTAACCAACAAAGTCAAAACATCAACCAACCAAGGCCAACTATTACCAATTCGAACCAACCACGGCAATTTCAACCTCCGTTATCAACAAATAGAGTTCAAAATACAGGAGCGAGAATGCCTACTCCAAGAAGCGGTGGTGCACCTAGTAATCCAGATGATAATAATGTGACGTGTGGATGTAATCAACCGGCTATACTATTAACTGTTAAGAAACAGACTCCTAACTTTGGTAAGGTTATTATAGTAATTATTACCTACAGATATTTTTTGTTTTTCTTGTCTCAACGTGTTAACATTCTATGTTAAGTTATTCTGTTAACATTCTATGTTAAGTATGAGAATGTCAAATATGACTTAAACTAGTTTTGCCAGACATTTTAAGCATTTATGTAAAGTCTATTTTTTATAACTTTAAAGAAATTCCAGAACCTACTTATTATATTCCACATAAATATTTATTTTCTCCACTTAACATGACTTTTTCTATTGTATGCCTATCTCTAATTTTTAAAGTCATTTGCAGGTAAAAAATTCTACAAATGCCCAGTGGGCAAAGACAACGGAGGCTGCGATTTCTTCCTTTGGGCGCCAGAATCGACTGATACTGGACAAAATATGGACACCCCGCCACCTTCCAATTCTTGGGGTAACACTGCCACCGGGTGGGGAAATAACGCTAACAGTTCTTGGGGTAATAGTTCCCAAGACACTAGCAATAATAGAGGGTGGGGTATTACCCCTGGCTCTTCAAGAGATGGAATTTCTAATGATGGGGATGTTTCATGTGATTGTGGAATGCCTGCTAAAAGGTATGTTGACTAGTTAACACAGACTGTTATGTTTATCTTCAATGTCTTTAGGTAGATTGTTTCATTTGTTAATGTGTAACATTCTATGTTAAGTTGGAATATTTTATACATACATATTCGTCACGCCTCTCTCCCATTGGGGCAGGCCACGGGTAGGCACAGAATTTCAGAGCGAAAGAATTGTGTTTGGATCGTAGCGTAACAAATAGAATGTTTTATGTAAGAAATTGTGTCCCTTTTGAACTGTGTAGTTTTTTCTAAATCCTAATCCGCCATTTTGAAATTATTTAATTGTTTTAAGCAAATGGATGATTTTAATTAAGTTTTTTGCCTAAGTTATATTAAGTAATATTGGATTAATTGTTTTAATTTTAGGATAACAGTACACAAAGAAGGTCCGAACAAAGGTCGCGAGTTCTACTCTTGTACTAAAGGATTTAACGACCGTTGTAAATTCTTCCAATGGGCAGATGGAGAGCCAAATCAAACTGTAGGTAAGTTAAAGTTTTTTTTAACATGATTTAATGTTTTTTAAAAAAATTTCTCGATCTTTTGTAGATTATACTTAGTAATAATAATTATGTCAGTTGCTAGACATCCGTGCATTTGGAATTGAGCTAGTATCACACATTGTTGTTCAACTCACATCAAATTTGCTATTCTAACTCGAATTTTGTCCCAACGTATCATACCGCGGACATACAATCCTAACTACACTAATTCTCTTTCGTAGAATGGGGTACAAGCACTAGCACCACGACAAATACCCGCGGACGTGGGCGGGGGAGAGGGGGCGGGGCCCGAGGTGGGCGGGGCGAGGGGGCGGGGCGGGGCGGGCGGCGCTGCGGGCACTGTCATCAGCCCGGACATACCCGGACACGGTGTCCCGACCTACAGTGACGTCACGTACAACCCAGTGATGATGATCAATTTCGGCCATGGAGACCACTTCGACTACTATACGTCACTTTGGCGCTTGTGGCGTCTAAAATAGCATAAGTAGCCCATCTTTGCGGCAAAATTCTGTGCAACCCAGTGGGATACGGAAACTCGGTGAGTTTTCTGGATGTTTTTTAATCTATCAACTAAAAGGAAGCTTTATTATGATTACAATGTATTTTGTATTGATGTGATGAGCTTCGATCATTTAACTATGTTTTTTGTGCGTTACTAATCTCAACTCATACAGTGATAGCAAGTAGTTTTGATTTCATATGTTCGTCTTGTAATCGGGTTAACGATTATGGGACATGTCACTTGATACGGCAACCTTATAAATACACTGCTAATTAGCCTGGAGTTAAGGACTGGGGCCTTGTAATAATTCCCACTGAATAGTTTAAAATTACATAAAGTTGTAGTAAGAAAGATAAATGTAATTGAAACGTTCTAAACAGTTAAATGGACTGAAAATAGTTTTGATAAGTTATAAGTGCCAACTGCCAATGTGATACAAAGTAAATATGTTTAAGAATACTTAATTGTTACTGAAAGTAAACACTTTAATTTATATTACCTCTTTTGTTCCATTTAGTTTACATTTGAGTGCCTTCAGTATTTAAACAAACTGTCAGAAAATTATTGTAAGTAGTTAACACTTGCGTCAATACTGCCCGCATATTTTTTTCACAATTTAATAAGAATTAAATTGCTGCTAAGTTGGAATTCGAATGTGAATCATACTGAAATATGATAAATTTTAAACTTTGCTTTATAAATTGAAACTGGTTTAAAACTTCTTGATAAATAACACAACCGAATTCGAAATTTAGGTAATTCGTATTTCGATTAACGCAATGAAGCGATTTTATCACTGTACAAAAGAACGTATCTTTATCCTATTCTGTGAAACCAATCATAAATTATAGTGCAGGTTCAGATTCGGTATGGAGACGTGGCCATACTTTCAGAAACTGAACTTGCATGGTGTACTGTATCGTAGTATTAGAATTATGATCTTATACATAAGGCTTAAAAATATTACAATATTGGCAACTATCTAGTTTACCGAGTACGTACACCTCACCACCTCTGTTTCTTATTCTTACTTTTCAAAGTACCTAAGCTCTGAGCGCGTTGTATCTCATACTGCTCGGCTTCCACAGTCTTGTCAGTCATCATGTCTAACAGTATTTCGAATTTCAGTCGCAACATATTGTTCTCTTCCTCGAGCTGTTCTAGCTCCTTCTTTAGTCGAATGTTTTCTTTGTGCGCTGCGCCTGCTTTTCCTGACGCTGGAATATTACACATAGAGTAAAAATTTGTGCTGGGAAAAGTCAATCGATAGGAAAAACAAAAAATAGGATAGATAGACAAGTTCAGATGAGTCTTTAAGTTGGTTGTACCTACGTTATACTTATGTAATTAAGCAACAAAGTAGCTGGACACCTTCTTATGTCCGTGGGCGGAGATAGCTCGAGACCGAAAGTCATGGCGGATGAAGAGGTCTTTGCCCAGCGGTAGGACACAAATGGCTAGATTAGATTAGAGTATCTATTACCTGGTATCCACTGCCCATCTTCATAAACTATTTCAAAATCGCCAAGTTTCATCTTCACCGGGCCCATGTCCATCGAGAGTTCCTTCGCCGCATAATCGCTGCCAAACTCTTTCTTTATCACAGAAGTATCTTGTCGCCTCACGGGAATCGTTTTCGGGGCAAACTTGCTACTAAACAACGGCATTTTGTACCGATAATACAAAAATCGAAGGTAAAGCAGCCGGAAATGAACTTTTAACAACAATGACATGCGAAATCAAAACATATGGTTGTCATAACAACGCGTTGTCATAGTAATGTAATGAAAACATAGTTGTTTAAAAAAGTTTGTAATTCCGGTATTTGAAGAGGTTTTATTACTTATTTGAAGTGCATGTGCATAACATAAAAATGTTATGCACGTGTGCACAGTGCACAGAAGATGCACAGAACTCCACATGCAAAGTTTTATCTTTTTCCTCTTTCGGCCTTTAAAGTTTTATACATATTATATAGTTTTATGTCATCATAATTACTAAGAGTGGGCTTCAATGCTTCAATACTGTAAAACGGACTTGATCAATTAAAAAAACATTGATAAAAAGAAAAATAATTTAATACTGTTGATATTCGATTAGTTGTAAAAAGTTTTAAAAAATACAAAGTTCGTAATAAATAACCAAACTTAAGTAGAGATAAAGTTACAAAATTTCGTTGAATGTTTTAAATAAATTAATGGAAATGTATAAAGTAGGTAAAATTATTATGTAAATTATTGCTTGGCGTGGGGCAGTGTAAAGTCTGCAATCACGTTTTCAGTCTACATAGCATCACAGCTGGGACGATGAGGATCGCTGAACCAATTGAGTAGGTAATAGCCGCGCCCGAGCACCAGTATACTGAAATAACATTTCCTATTATAGAGGTATAATACACCTACGTAACTACTATCGTCAAGGCGCACCATTGAGCTTAATTCTGATTCGCCATAACCAAGTTTCATTTTAACATAGTTTAATAACATGTTACAATTGATTACATACCGTAACCGTTAAGAGTTTCAAATTCACGGATTTCACTTTACAAACTACATAACTAAAATATACAATTAAAATTGTTAAAATTACTTAAAGCTTAGTTTTACTTTGGACGATCTCGATTCTCACCTGATGCAGCAATTAAAGGGCCGAGTCCGCGCGCGAGGGCCCCCAGCGATCTTAACGTGCCTAGAACAGCACCGCGAGCCGCTTCGGGGGCCTGCGCCGCCGCCATCGACGTCATGCACGATACCGCAAATGCTGTGGCTGTATATAAACAATAGTATTACTAGATTAACTAGTATTTTGAGGGCAAGATTTAATCATACTTGAGTAGAGTAGCTGCTTCTAGGGAGACAGAATTTGACATTTCGTTTAATAGGTACTGATGCTTTGGAAATGATGTCCCAACCTTTTTTTTTTTGCTGCTTACGACTACAATAGGGAATCGATGCATGCGCCGTGGACTCGTCTGGTTCGTCGGGACCATAAGTACCTACGATGAAGTCTAGGCAGCGGCGAAAAGGGTTAATAACCTGTCTCGAGTGCATTAATAAACTTACACAGTGCAAAAAGCACAAGGCCAATCCACAGCCAAACCACGGGCGCTACAAGAGGCGGGTGGCGGACGGCGGCGAGCGCGACGCCGAGGAAGGCGGCCGGGGTCAGCAGCAGCGCGCCCCGCGCCGCGCGCTCCGCTCCCCGCGCACCCAGACGACGCGCCGCGCCGCCTTGCAGCACTGCCATTATTAAACCTGAGGGAATATAGCCTACGTAAAACCTGTTCTAATAAAACCTACGAATATCAATAGTCCTAATAACACACTATAATGATTACGAGTAGGTACTGCAATGTGGTATACCATGGAATTGATCATGATTAGTACGTTTTCTCATTAGTCTTTTATTATAAACGCCAGCGGTAATATAACTTTCAGCTAGAAGAGCTTTCTGGGTAAATGTGATTTTTACATTTTGTACCAACTATACTTACAATCTAAAGTTAAATTTAAACAGATACTACATAAAAAAGCTAATAGGTACTTACCAATGACTAGGAACATTTTCCCCTGTTGCATGGCGGTGTAATTGAAAGTATGGTGTGTAAGGAATGTTATAGTAAACTCTAACCCAGAGTAGATGAATAAGTATAGAAAATAGATCAGTCCCAACTTCGAGAGCACCTTGTTTTGATGCTTAGAGAGGTTTTTTACAGCGGTAAAGTTGAGCAAATGCCAAGGAGATACGAAATCGACTGCTTTTGATAGAGTCAGAGCTAGAGGTGCTCTCTTTTCCTGAAAAAGAATTACCCATTGAGAAGCGGAACTATGACACTCTATAGAAAACAAATAGAATAGTTCTATAGTACTTAGATCGCAAACATACAATAAGATCTGTTATCTAGCTATAAAACCCATATTACTTAATACTTGATAGGTATCAACATCAATATTTTATCCTCTAATAGTACATAAACTACTCAACAAGACATCAGATAAGATTAGATACAAAGTTGCGATAAAAAAAATCTACTTACCTGTACCAATGTCTCCGGTATACAAAATAGGACAAGTGCTATATTAGCGAGAGACAGTCCTAGGGCGTAAAACGCTGGTCTTTCGCCCCAGGGGCCGGAAGACGCAGCATTGTTTAAAGCAAACCAGGCTCCTGCCAAAGGACCTGCTATGAATCCTATTGAAAACGCCAGACCTATGAGAGCCTGAAAAATAATTAACGTAATTTAACGGTCATCTGTGGTCTTGAGGAGGAATATTCGCTAGAGTAGGGTTCCTAAGACATAGAGGTATCATCAAGTGGTATTTGGTACCAATAGCTGCTTATAATGATAAGACTGTCTCGTATTTTGGTTTAATTATGCGCAGATAATGTACACCTTGAAGGAAATGCACGTCAATAGCCATTACCTAGTCATAATTACACAATAATGAGAAAACGCACGCAACTGCAGGTTTCAATGAATTATCACAAATCGATAAATTAATACCATAATATAATCGCATAAGGAGGTATTTCCAACGACACTTGCAGTGCAGGATATTAATTAGGTAGGTGTAACGTATTTAATTTGCAAAGTAGTATAACCTTGTAGTTGGTTTAGAGGACAATAATAAGAGATCAAAACAGAGTATTTTTAAAAAATGTTTCGCAAAATTACAACTGATTTAATAGTCACGTGTACTTGCGAAAACATTTTTAATTTTAAAGGACCATTAATACTTACCATTCCCCTGGCTCTAGTCTTCTCATTGGAGGCATCAGTGACCACAGCCATGCTGAGACTAACGTTAGCCTTGCTCAGCCCGCCGATAAACCGCGCCAACACAAACACGCTGAAAGTTCGCGCGTACCCCCATAGTGCGTGCGATACAGCTATGCCAGTCTGTTAATTTTAGGTTTAGTTTTAAATTATGAGACCGCCTTGCACTTTATACCTCTACCATGAATACACATCTTAGCTAGACCATGATTAGAGAAGAGTCTAGCTTGGCGGCGCATATGGCGTTCTTACATGTATTTTAAAACACAAAGGTGTGTAAAAGAATATTATATGTTATATTTTGTATCATAACACTGCGTAATTTCGTAAATACTAATATAATAATCTTCTCCACAATAAGTACATGGAAAAAAAAACATAAATGACTGTATTAAAAAGTTATTAAAACTCAGATTACTTATACATAAGGATAAATATAAGTTTATGAGTAATGATGAGCATGGGTAAGTTTGCTGCATTATTAATTAAATAAACGAGTAATAATCACAGTAAGTATACTGTGCATACAAGTTCATTACCTTTCAATACCTGCTTATATTCTCTATCTATATGATATGAATATTTATAAAATCAATTTATTGGGCAATGCTTAACAAATTAAATAACAATTGTAAGAAAGCAAAAAATATATATGAATGTAGTAGTTTCTGAATTGTACAATTTCAGAAAATAACTCTTTGTTTCTATTTGAATTAAAATGATTGATTGATAATAACAGCTACATCCTTATCAACAGTTGCAAATTAATCCAAGGTATTAATTCAGGAATAAGGATTTCCTTTCATTGTAACAATTTACTTGAAAATGTTTAGTTCATACAATTTGTATGAATTTATTTTATTATTCAAGTATTTTTTAATGCCTATAAGACGAAGGAATGTAATATCTTGATAATATTGAGTATGAAGCAGATAACAAAATGACTAGGTAACAAGTAGGTCAATGTTTTCTTTTCAAAGAAATATGTAATAATATGCATAGAAACTATGTTTAAGGAATTGATTATACTTAGCATTATATTGTTTTAATAGATAACAGTAATTATAGACAATAATTAATTAAAAGTATTGATTAAATAACTCACCAAACAGATAAGGAGCATAGGCTTCCTCCCATATGCATCAGAGAGACTGCCAACAATGGGGCTTGTTAGAAACTGGAGAAAACTGTACATAGAGCCAAGTGCACCTCCAAAAAGTACAGATGCGAACTGGTCAGGGGCCCCAGTCAGTTTCTGAAAGCTTTGGACAGCTCTCAGTAATGAGGCATATAAACTATTTCCTTTGCCTTCTTCCTTGTTATAGTAATCCAAGAGCGACGGCAGCAGTGGCAAGATCATCGTAAACGCTAACAAATCCAATAATAAAGACACAAAAACCAAAGCAATAGTTTTTGAATTCGAAACTGGATATTTAGGCGGTTCTTTCTCAGACACATTTCTAGATCCATTTAAAGTATCTATTTTTCTGTGCTTAAGCACTCCGTTGCTATGTTCGTGGTCCTAAATTAAAATAAAGTAAGTATTAATAAATTATAGCATTAGTATGTTATTATTATTGAACAGAAATGTAGGGGTATTAAAGAGTACAAACTTACCATTGTGTAATTCTTTTATTATTAGTAAATTTTCTACTCGTGCACGATTTGGAACCATTGATAATTTGAGAATGCAATAAATAATTTTGTAGTCCTAAAATCAGACGCTGCTCGGCAAAACTTTCACTTTAAAAACTAACACATTGCAAATTAAAATATTTACAAACATTTGTTATAAAAAACTGGAATGAACTACTTTCTAATTTGTCCGGATTATATTTTGACACCAACGTTCGTAACATTTTAAATCGTATATATTTTATTTGGTAGTACAAAACAACCCCTTTAATATACCTTCACCTTACGTCAGTTAATATTTAGTAAAGTTATTATTTCTTTTGTTGTGCATAATAGCTTCGTATCTAAAAGCAAATATCCGTAGATTATTTTGTTCGATTATTTTTTTGGTGACATATCAAACCATAAATTCATAAAAAATAGGTTTCAAAACGTACCTTGTTGGGAAAGAGCGGTTTTTTTACAAAACGAGTTGTCAATCTTTTGTAAAAATCCTGGTAAAAGAAAACCTCAGAGGAATAAATAAACTATACTTTAAAATAGGTACTCTAAAAAGAAAAAAATCTACGGAAGAAAACTAATAGAGTCTGGCTAACGAAAGTAGATACTGGATTTTTTTGCAAACTTTTTATATGACAACACTAGTGTTCCTACCATCGGATATTTACCCTACAAATTGGGATATTTTAAACAGAAAGTACTTAGGAACAATTAATTCCAAAAAGGCATTTTTAAAACAAACTCATTTTTAACATTTTATAAAATGAGTTTTAAAAATTCGTACGTGTGCTAAAATTGTATTCATCAAAAATAAGTATCGTATGTACGTGTTGGATCATTTCAAGAGCAACACTAAGTCTTAAGTTGGTCTAATAAATAGCTTAATTAATTAGGTACACTATTTACTAGAGAAAAACTTGGCAATTTTATTTTAAAGAAATTTATTTTCACCTGTTTTCCGAAAGATTTGGTAAAATCAGAATCAGTATATGGTATCCCTATCTCTAACGCAACAAGATGGCGTGTTGTTGATGTTTCGTTGTGGTTGACTTTAGGGTTGCTATACTGATATTTTTTAAATTTGCCGCGCTTTTTCAGTATCAGCTTTCATTAGCCAGACTCTAGTATGAAGTGGATGTAAGTGGAAGAAACAGTATGTCGTATTTTTTTATTTATATTGGCAGCCCTAGTGTCCATAGACTAAACTAATTACAAAGAATGAACGATTTGAACGAATGGAATGACGCCATTTTGAGTTTTGCGTTTTGCTTGTGTGTGGAAGACAAGAACGCTGGTGGGCCATTTGTGATTTTAGTGATTTACGCAGCAAAATACTGCTAAATACAACATATTGCTGTGATTCCTCCATATAAATAATATGGGCGAGGACAAGGGTGAGTTTAATCAGCTGTTAAGTAGTACGAATGTAGGGGTCTCATATCTACCCAAATCAATCATGTCTTGTTTTTAGATCGCCGACGCAGGTCGCGTTCTAGAGAAAGAAGGCGTTCTCGATCACGTTCTAGAGATCGCAGAGAAAAAAGACCAAAAAGCAAGTCTAGGTCGCCGTCTAAACGATCTCGTCGTCGCAAGCCTTCACTCTATTGGGATGTACCGCCACCAGGCTTCGAGCACATTACACCACTGCAGTATAAAGCCATGCAGGCCGCCGGACAAATCCCCGCTAATATCGTGGCCGATACTCCGCAAGCTGCAGTACCAGTCGTTGGATCTACCATAACACGCCAAGCAAGAAGACTTTACGTCGGAAATATACCATTTGGTGTAACAGAAGAAGAAACAATGGAGTTTTTCAACCAACAAATGCACTTGTCCGGTCTAGCGCAAGCTGCTGGTAACCCAGTCTTAGCATGTCAGATAAATTTGGACAAGAACTTTGCTTTCTTGGAGTTTAGATCTATTGATGAGACTACCCAAGCTATGGCATTTGACGGCATTAACTTCAAGGGGCAGAGTTTGAAGATACGACGACCTCATGACTACCAACCTATGCCGGGCACTGAAAATCCTTCTATCAATGTGCCGGGTAATTCATCTTTTTAGCAACTTTGTAGTTGATTGAATGAACTTGAAACTTACAATTTGAGGGGCTAATAACTATTTCTTCATTTTCAGCTGGTGTTATTAGTACAGTAGTTCCAGATTCTCCACATAAAATATTTATTGGAGGCTTGCCCAATTACCTAAATGAGGATCAAGTGAGTTCCTTTTGCTTTAAATTATTCTGGGCACATTAATTCCAGATGTCCATTCTTGTGCAACTCAAACCATTTCAAAATTTCCACCTTTTTTATCAACTGTGAGTACCAACCTATTCATGGATCTTGTAAGTACAGAAAAAAAAGTGTATTCAATGAAAAAATACACACCTACTAAATATGTACAAAGAATGGGCATTTGCTGCCGTTTCCTTTACAATAGTTAGATTTTTTTAAATTACCCTAAAATCAAATTTTTTCACCTGCCTTCATAAGAGGAACATTTATTTTATGGTTACATGATATATAATTTTATTCCAATGAGATTGTTTGATTGGAGATTCTCTTCAATTTAACTTTTTTTTTGTTTTAAAACATTCCAAAATTGATTCATATTATATTATGAATATTTAACTTTAAGCACTGCAAATGTTAGACTAATGAACAAACAAATAGGTACTAAAATAAACCATTTATTTTTTCTATTAGTCTAATATTTGTGTGATTTATGATACTTTGTAAATCTGGTTTTGATTTTGCGAAATTATATTTTCCAGGTCAGTACCAAGACTTCACATTTTATCCATAAATACACATTTAGCATAATGAATGTTTAAGTTTTCAATCAGGCAAACAAGCAAGTAGCCGGTGTAATATCAGTATCACTAGTATTCCTCCTTTGTACAGATTACAGATCTGTGACATAGTATATTTATTTTGTAACATATGTACACATAAATTCACGAAAGAACCCGTAGAATCAGATATACGAAAATGTTTGCAAAATTAAGAGATGCGTACAAAGGTGGCGTTTCTGGTACTTTAAAAGAATACACAAGTCCAGTAGTCAGTTCCCATTAGATAGCCTAGGAGCCGCAACATTTCAGGGCGAGATTCAACAGTTGACAGGGCTACGGTGCAGCCAGCAGTTAAACGAAACGCGTTGTGTTTTGGTCCGTTTCAGGTATTTTCAGGTACCCATAGCGGGGCGAGCGTGCGCTATTCACGCTCGATATATTGTGAAACAATTCACTGATAGTTTGCTTTCTGCCCCTCCCTAGCTTAGATTTGGCACATTCGCGGCCCGCGTGTCACTGTTGTCTCTCATTCTCACCTATACGTCTTGTAATTGAACGAGACGTCGGCACCTCAAGGCAAGTCTCCATTCACATCTGATTCTAACATGCGGCTAGACACAGGTCAGATAACATTCATTTATGTTTGCTGCCTTTTGCTGAGCAAATGTTAACGGGAACACTTAAATATTAGTGTAAATTTACAACTGTATAAAAGAAGTATTTATTGTGTATAACAATATTTATTCACTCTTGTTGTTTTATTGGCATGTTGTAACTTTTATTTAATGCAAACAGGTGAAAGAACTTCTAATGTCATTTGGTCAGCTGCGTGCTTTCAATTTGGTGAAGGACTCCTCCACGGGCCTTAGCAAGGGCTATGCCTTTGCTGAATATGTTGACATTTCTATGACTGACCAGGTAAGATTAAGTACACATTCATTTCTATACTTGAATCTGTGAGGATACTTATGTTAATATTTTTGCAGGCAATTGCTGGTCTCAACGGTATGCAGTTGGGAGATAAGAAGCTGATCGTGCAAAGAGCCAGTATTGGAGCTAAGAACTCTACTTTAGGTATGAAATTTTGACAAATTATTAATTTCAACTCTACTGAATTTATTATAAGTATATTACTAATGACGTATATTCTTTTAGCAATGACAGGAGCGGCGCCAGTGCAACTGCAAGTAGCAGGCCTGACGCTGGCAGGCGCAGGGCCGGCGACGGAGGTGCTGTGTCTGCTCAACATGGTCACACCGGACGAGCTGCGCGATGAAGAGGAATATGAAGATATTCTTGAAGATATCAAGTTCGTAGTTTTAAATTTACTTGCATTTGTTCAATCATAGTAGTTGTTTTATTGTCGTTTTTTATAGCTAGAATAGAACAAGCAGTCCTTATGTTCGTAACTTTTTTTTTCAATTTCAGAGAGGAGTGTAACAAGTACGGTTGTGTGCGCAGTATAGAAATACCGCGACCTATTGAAGGTGTTGAAGTACCTGGTTGTGGAAAGGTAATTGTAATTTTCTTATAATCCTAGTGTAGTTTCATAATGCTTACCTATAAGGTAGGAGCGGAAAAGGCTCAAAACATTTGAAACTCTGTACCATTAAATTATCCATCCTTGTTTTTAAAATTATTCCATTTAAAATTGTTTTTCTTTTCGTACTAGGTATTCGTAGAGTTTAACAGCATCGCCGATTGTCAGAAAGCACAGCAGACGCTCACCGGTCGCAAGTTCAGCAACCGCGTCGTCGTCACTTCGTACTTCGATCCGGACAAGTATCACCGCCGAGAATTTTAATATACATTCAGCTTTTGAAATTATTTTGTCGTTACATAGCTCGTAAATTACGGTCTTATTAATGAATTCCATTTAATAATCCATCTCAATATGTATTTAAAAACTAAGAATAAAATAATGTCTTAAAACGTATGTTTATTTATTTTTAATTTTGTTAGTATGCAATGCAAAGTCTAACTAGTCTTCAGTACATTAGCAAATTGTTAAAAGATTACATACCTACCTACATGATACCTGAAAGTAATAAAAATCATAAACAAAAATATTAAAATCTAACTTAAATATTTAATGTTATTTTTAAACATCTTCATTTTGTAATGCTGGTTGGTAGGTGTTCAGGGAGCCAGTTTCAGCATTGAGGACAAGCTTCCTCATCACTACGTAAAGCACGCCGCCAACAATCAACATCCCGATGCCTGCCATCAAACTGATTGCCCAAGCTGGTACTGCGTTTCCATCTGCAATTTTTTAAATATTTTGATTTTGTACTGTTTTGACTCGGGAATCTGGCATTTAACAAGCTAATGTACTAATGGAGCAGAGCATCCAGACCGCAATTAATAACTTTTTATTTGTGGAACAGAGTTTCAAGTATTAATTAGTGGACAACTTCGTAATAAAACCTTAATTGCTTAAGTTGAATGATATCGTGTTGCATTTTATTGTTCCTTATAGCAGTGTGGTTGCACCAATATATCTCACACTGCTGGGATCTTCGGAATGGTTGGGCCATAGCAGTTTTATAGCCTGTTTACAAAATGTAACTTAACTCACGGTAATAATTGCGGGTCATCACTTTCCTCCCTCGGAGGATCCTTCGCCTGGCTTCTGTTTCATGGGTGAGGGTGCTCAAAATTACTGGAAATGTGTGCCGTTATTAGAATTGAGAATGAGGTCATATTTAAAGCTACGTGCATCGCAATACATTTCAAAAACATATTATAAAGTATAATCGCTTTGTTAACTACTTACTGAAAGCCAGACTTATAATAAAGAATATCTTTCATAAAACAAGTAGAAACTTTTTTTTGTAAGTCGTAGTCTAATTAAATTATCTATTGTTTACCTAACCCAGTTTTAGGTCGAAGTCGTGTAGCATTGCGAGTAGGTAGGTGCGTTTAGGCACTACCTTCTCATTTAGGCTACTTAAGGTACTTTTACACTTTACTCACCCAAAATAACAGCTAGGTAATATAACACTGATCTTGATTTGGCCATTTTGCAAATATTTCTCCAGAAAATACCGTAAAATCACAAAACACGTTAGAATATACTAATTTTGATGACACACTATGTAGGATACAAGAGCAATAGGTGTGTTCATAGAAGGCTTATCACAAAAAGATAAGATAGTAAGCCGATTCCGATTACTGGCAGGTACCTTTACTCAGGGCAGATTTCAAAACATAGGTGGACGGATAGTAGGATATGAGTCAGTGATATATAGTTATTTTCATGAATTAAACAATATGTTGAAATGGCGTTGCGTATTGTCTAATCAGGCGCTAAATAAAGGACAAATGTACTAATGAACGGTTACCATTACTAACTAGGAGACACGTAGGTACTTTGTATCAGTCCTTTGATATAGTACATAATTGTAAGATTTGTAAGTAGTATGTAAGCATAGGCACAGTGGTAAGTAGGTAATTGGGCTTACATTACATACAAGTGTGTGGTACTTATTAGCACAAAAAAACCAGTAATTTTAAAATTAACAATTTATTCTAGAATAACTAAACTAACTGTAACAGATAATAGGTGTTAACAAATCTACTTCTTTTCTTCCTCTTTGAATATGTTTTTGATATCAGCCTCTGCTAACACTTTTGCAGTGACCGACTCAGGGTTTTTAGGCGTAGGCTTTGAGATGGTCTCCTGTTGGATTTGGCGTTCGCTACCGATTGCCGCGACAGATTTTTCTATAAGTTCGCTTTCAGAAACTCCTTCCGCTTTCAACTTCTCATACTGTTGAACTAACTTCTTGGTATGGGTATCTCCGGCTGGGTTGAGCATATTGACAGCTCCCAAACCTTGGCCTTGTGAGTGGAATTTTCTGTTCAAGAAAAAAAGGTTTATTAATATTATTTTAACATTACACTGTAGTACCTAAACTTGAATTAAATAGATACTTACGCTCTTATTACATCTTCATGGTAAAGAATTTGCCTTATTGGCTTAATTTCTGATTTAGGTCTAGCAAATTTAGGTTCTGTTAATGGGGGGAATGCTCTGTAAACATCAAACCATAATGGACGATCATCTGGCTTTAGTGCTCCACGTGTAAGTAGTCCTTCAACTCTGAAATAAAGAAAATAATAATAAATCTAGGTTATACCAAGTATAGGTTTGATATTGGAACAACTAATTCTCACATTTTGTAAGCAGGACTAAACTACAAGTATGCAGAGTTCAGAAATTCGTTTCTAGTGCTTAAAAGAGAGACTTTTTCTTGTTTGTATATTTTGATATTAATGAAATAAAACATTCAAAACCTTAGCGTAAGACTTTATTTAAATAAAAGAAAAGAGCAAAGCAGATGAAATCATCATACAAAAAATAAAACTACATATCATTTTGAATAGCATGAAAGATACTCCTTTTCAGATTTTCAAACTGCTTGCGTTTAGTTTCAGCAATTAACTGTTGTTGTAATTGATTCATGTCTTCTTCCAAGTCATTGGCCAACTTGTTACTTTCTGCTTCATGACAAGTCTCCATTTCCTCACAACTATAAAAAAAATATGAATTAAACTAAATCAAAGTAGGTAGGTTTTTAAGTGTTATTTAATGATAGAAAAGAACTTACTCTTTCTGACAACAAGTATAGATATCTTGTAGAGACTTGAGGTTCTGCTTCTGAGCGCAGCTAGCCTGTTTGATGCATTTTATAAATACACTGGCAAGGTGTTCTAATTTTTGTTCATTTTCTTTCAACATTTCATAATCAGCCTCGATTTGAGATATAAGTTCTGATAAACTTTTCATGAAGTTTGAGTTGAAGTGCTTTCTGAAAAATTATGGTATTACAACAATGAAAAATGTTAAAAAGTTTAATTCCATAAAATGATTTTTAATAGATGTTATGTACCTTGCCTCCTGTTGCTGTTTCATGACTTTCAGCAATTTATTTCGGGGTTCTTTTGTATTAAAAGTAGCTTCGTTCTTATGCTGTTTAGCACTACTTTGGTAAAGTCCAACCAATTTGGAAAAGTCTTCAGCTTCATCAGATGCTTCGGGTCTTTGACGTTTCTGAGGTTTCTTCTTTGGTGCACTCTTTTCGAATTGGGACTCGTTTAGCAGTTCACCCATTCCTTTCGCCAATTTAGATTTATTCGTTTTTTTCAAGTCAGACATTTCAATGTTTATAGTTAAGTGTAAATTTGCAACAACTTTCCACAATTACAACAAACAATGTTTGTTTGTTTCCTTTCCCAAGCCTTTCCCGCTACAATAATCGCGCCCGAACGAATGAATGAAACGAAAACTTTTTCCCGCGGTTTTGGTAAATTGTTAAAATGTTCGCCGCGTTCGACGATTTCAAAATTCAAAATTAGAACTTAAAATAGTTTTTTAAAGGCAGGAAAATTACATTGTGCCAGTAACAATGTGTATGAAAATAATTCCAAGTATTGTATTACTTGGAATTATTACTTACCTTGTGTATATTGTACCAATTCTTTCCAATCGACTGCTAGCCATTCTATTGTATTATTTATGAAATAAAAACAATTGTTTAAAGCACTCAATCAAATCGTCTCATGAAATTGAGGTTATGTTATTTTTTTAAATTTATATCTCTCTCTAGCTCTACCTGTCACCTGTCAAGTACTGTCACCAACCAACGTCAACAAATAGGGGATGCCAGTAAAGTCTTTTCAGTGACCCTAAATTTTTATTTTCCACTTCTTGTTTCGAAAGTAGTTATGGCATTAGTAGGTACAATGATTAGAAGATACCACCTCATGGCCATTTTGGAAAGGCAAGAAAAAATAAATGCCACAAATATGTTTTTTGGCTTGCAAAATTATCAAAACGTTTTCCCTGGATTTATACCAATCTGACATTTTTGGTCACACTCTTATTTTTTCAACACAGCTTATCAGTTCGACTTCAGGGTATTTTATCCGTCTCGTGTTGTTTTATATCTTCACCTTTGGCTTAGAGGGGATGCATCCAACTATCCCCATTAGCCATATCTACACAAAAATTACTAATGGGGATAGTGTGATGTACAGAGTCTATTTCGTATTATTTACAAGTAGTCATTCTCCAAAATGCCTAATTGTAATAACATAAATGTGGGAATATTCTTCCCACATCTCCATCAATGGGAATTCTCTATGGGGATAATGGGATGCACCCCTCAAAGGCAATCTCAGAGGTAACTCTATACGTGCGGTGCGTGCTAACGATGGCTACATGATCCGTTAAAGGTATTTAAGTGCAGACTCCTATTTTGGGATTAGATAGATAAATGGTTATTCAAAAACAAACATCAGGATACTTATAAAAATATTGTAATTATTAAAATAAATCACCAAGTAACACAACTCATTCATGGAATTCTTCTAGAATTATTCTTTTAAAAATCTATTAATAAGTAAATGTACATATTTACAAATCATTAAACTAAACCGGACCTTTCTGTAACAAATTACTAATTAATATGTAGCTTGGCAACACAACAGCTATAGTGTACAGTTGTTACAGTGAGATCCTTCACCTTAGTGTAAATGCTCACAAATATCCACGAGAATCACTTTGATGCTTATTTAAAAGTTTTAATGTATCTCATAATACCGCAGTTCGGGACGAGTCACTTTAGGGAACATTATACCGGCACTTGTATTGCACCTATCACTTAAGTGACTTAGAACAGCATGGCTGAGAACTGAGCTCTTTATCTCTGCACTTTTTCTTAGCAGTCTTTTTAGCCGGTAGCTATGCCTTCGGCTATGATTGCGATCTGTGTTTTCTGAAGCACCGTTTGTCAGCTTGCCGCGTTAGGATGTCGGACACAAAGTTTCTGTGTTTGAATACTCTGAGTATATCTTCGCGGGCTTCTTGGATGCCTTCACATACGATTTTACTTCTTTGTATATTGCCCTGCAAAGAACGCATTGGTTAGTTAGTGCTAATTGAGTTTAATATAAAAATAAAAGTAAATTGTTCTTATTTACCTTGATGAGTTCTAGTAAGTTATGTGTGTGCGGTTGCAGAGCAGTCATCGCGCGACCGCCTGCTCCTTCTACGGATTTCAATATACCGGCCAGTTGAGAGCCTACGTCAGCTTCTAATGATACCTGCACAAAAAAATTTGAATATAAATAGTGATTTAACCTCTCACATCCCACTGACCCATTATAAACCCAGACACAATAGATTTTCTATTGTTCTTTTTTTTCTGGGATTTGAAAGATTAAGTGTTTATGTTACTAATAAGAATAGCAGACGTTCTATAAAAAGCGGTTGGCGGGATTTATATACTCGAACCGAATGAGTAGTCAAAAGTATGAGCGCTGAGCGGGTCCCCGTATCGGCACCCCATATTATTCTGTGTTGCCAGATTTAAAACAATGTACAAAAGAGTTCACATACGAGATCATCCATCTGCGCAGTGAGATGGTGCACTTTCCAGCCTTCAGCGCTGGCGAGTATGTGTTTTTGTGAAGCCAGTGCCAAGATGTCTGCGGCGCGGGGCTCGCGCACGCGCACGTCGGCCGGCCGCGTGAAGTGCAGCGCCGTACTGCGCCAGCCGCACACGTAGGAAGACGACAGCTGGGGTCCTAGAGTGTTGAAAATGTATGAATATTTTTAAATAATTTCGCCACACGAATCGACATAAGCCTCTAATCGTTTTTTGAAATTATGAAAAATAACTCACGTTTAGGTGGAGCCGCCGGTGGCGGTGTAGGCGGTGCTTCTTCCGCTTGGAATTCTTGACACTGTCGCACTTCGCTCACCAACCTGAGGTAGAATTGAGAGGCAGAAATAATATGATTAGATATAGGCAGCACACTGGTATTCGTCGAGCTCGACGGTAGGTCTTGTAAACCGTGCGTCACAAACGAAAACTACTTATGTCCTTAGCGTGAATGTAGCACTTACATCTGTTTCCTGGGTTTCTTCCTCGGCGAGACGTCGTCGTGCGTGAACGCGCGGTCGTGCAGGTCGTCGGGCGGCGGGGAGGAGGCGGCCGAGATCGTGGTGGAGCCGCCCGAGCCGCCGCCCGCCGCCGGCACGTCCTCCCACCCCGCGCCCGCCGCGAACGCGCCCGCTACCGCACCCGCACTGACACACCGACACAAACGTACACATTCAAAACGTCTACTAGTAATAGCATCACGGATTTGCTGGCTTTCATTATTAGAGTTCATAGGCCTTTTGGGTCAAAAAAATCCCATTAGTCCCATAATGGGACCACTTTAATGGGGCATCTGGGACTACATGTCGTACGAGGCAAAAATGAATTGCGTGTATTGAATGTAATATTTACCCGTCAGTATCCCGTTTCCTTAGTATGGTAGGTCTGGGCAGCACCGAGGTGGCAGCCGACGACAGCGGCGGTCGAGCTTCGTTCAACGGTTGCACTGCGTGTACCACGTTTACTGTACGCATAATTTATAAAAAAAAAAATTACATTACATAATTGGTTAAGCAAACAAATGAAACCTGTAGTAGTAGGCACAAATTAAACGAAATAAAAAAGTTAAACAACATTTAAAATCAAACCTTGTTGCGCGTGCGCATATGGAGTGAGTGGCCTGGGTATAGGCGCGAGCGTGGCGAGTGGTGCCAGAGATACCGGCGGCTGGGCAGGTCGTGGTACTTCGTAGTACAGCTGGGCCGGCGCGCTGTTGCCCACCGGGTTCCGGGGTCCTACACTCGCTACTCCTACCACCTGGATTAGACGTTCAGTTTAGTGAATGGATTCATTTACAGGGTGCTTTTTTTCATTATCTAAATTACAGACCATAACTTAAACATATAAATTTCTGGAATATTCATTGAGTCCTAAAAAAATAAATTATTCTGAGTGGATATTATGATAAATAGTAGTGATGGGCCGAGTACCAGTTTTACCGAGTAACCGAGTATTACTCGGTTTAAAGTTTACCGAGCCGAGTACTTGGCCGAGTTACTCGGTTTACTTGAAGAAGGTAGAATTGCGCGCTAGCAAGTTCGGGAGCAAACGGTGTTACGACCCTCCCTCCGCACCCCGCTAATTATTCAAGTGAAACCAATAAACCGCAAGGTCAAGAGAGGAAAAAATTTGATAAAACACTGTTTATGAAATTTTCTCCTATTTAATTATGGTTTTAGCAGCTTATAACATTGCTCTAGCTGGGCAAAGGCCTAAATATGTACCATAAGAAGGAATGAGACTATGATCTACCAAGCAGATCCAATGCGCAAGGTAGATATATTTGCACCGAGTACTCGGCATTTTAACCGAGTTATTCGGCCGATTACGAGTAGTGAAAAATGTGCCGAGTACGCCGAGTACCGAGTATTAACCGAGTACTCGGCCCACCTCTAATAAATAGTAAATACCTTAGGTTGATAGTTCCTCTGTAGTAACGGCAGTGGTCTGGGAGTGACGACCGGCGCCGGCGTGGGAGTGACCGGCCGCGGCGTCGGCGTCACCGCGCGGATCGATCCCGATATTACGCTGTTTGCTGTGAGAGGAGACAATATATCACGTAATTTTTACGCGATTGAAAATTATGCCACAATTTCGTTACTAATGTGGGTATAAAATAATATTCAGGAAGTTTGAAAATACTGCTCGTAGGAACTTTTCCTGCTTTATAAAAGTGACATGCAAACTCTTTGTCACTTGACAAAGAGTATTATTATAGATCAGAGTTTAAGAGCATCAATCAATTTCAAATATTGGCTTCCATGTCGTTTCCCTACTTCAACATCATAATGGTTATTAATTCGTAAATTTCTTTATGAGTGTTTGGTTCCATCTCACAAGTAAGTACAGTACTGGTGGGTAGCGTGACGATGGGAGAGTGCGAGAGCTGCGCGGCGGGCTGCGCGACGGGCGGCGGGTGTGCGCGCGGCGGGCGCGGCGCCGCGCGGGACCCGTACACCACCGCGCTGCGACCGCGGCCTGCAGCCGACCAGCCTACGGGGAACATACCAAATACAGGGCTATGGTTTAGGTTTCAACATTTATGTATTATACTATGACAGTATATTATAAGTAGTGTTTCGACTTCACCCAGAAAACCCATGATTTGAAATCATCGTTTGTTTGGCGGATGCTCCACTTCAGTCTGCACTTCTGCAGTTTTGGAGGTTAATGTGGGATGTTAAATATCTTGGGAGAATAATAAAAAATATTCACATTTTTGCTTAGTTTTTATAGGTGTTATGTATGAACTTATTCTACAGTTGAATTACAAGTTTAGTATTTTACCTTGTGTAGCAACAGAGGCAGAAGGTGGCGCGACAGGACGTACGGCGAGAGATGCCCCGGCCGCTAATCCGCGCGGCACATGACTTGTCACTCCTTTACTCACTAGGACACCTCCTCCAGATGTCACATTCACATGCACTGGGTAAAAGTTATAAATTAATTATTAAGACACAATAAATAACAAAAACTAGAAGATGCTATAATATGAATGTAAAAAATGAAGTAAATGAATTAATGCAGAAATAATTAAAGTAATGCATCTATGATCTTTACCTGGCCTATTTGTATGAAGTGGTAATGGTGGAAGCACCCTAACACTAGGCGGAAGTGTGCGTACTGATGAGCTGACTACCAAATTGCCAGCCCCGCTAACTAACCCCTGGGCACTACTCACTAACCCCCCCACACTCAACACCTGCCCACTCACAGATGAAGGTACAGACACTTGACCATTGTTAGAACCTGCATTATTTGGATTTGATACTTGAGCAGAGAGCTGGGTGCCTTGACTTATAATTTGAGTACCCGGACTCAATATCTGGGCATTAGGACTGATTATTTGAGACTGGGATATAATCTGTGAGTTTGGTCCAATGATCTGGGATCCTTGACTGACTATCTGAGAGGTTTGCAGTAATGGTGAGCCACTGACGATCATTTGAGTCTGAAATAAATAAAAATAATTGTTAAATAGATTGAATACACATAATTTTTAAGAATGATTAATTACATTTTGTAAAGGAACTCAAGGATTTAATTTAGACTACCTAGACCAAATTTCTGAGTTACGACGATTTCGTTGCAAGAATACAGGAAAAATATTGAGGACATAATTTCATAGCTTTGTCAAAAAGGGGGCTGTGAGTAATCTTAGGATGCTATTTCATAAAAAGGATCGACGAGTCTAATAAAATTAAATCACTGAGTGCGAACTTGTGCTGTATTTGTGAATTATCTCAGGAGTATCTATTATTTACCTGCGAAGAGACGCTTGGCGACAGAATAGCTGCAGGACGCATTATTCCCACGGATCCTGTGTGGGTGATAATTTGACCCGCCCCACTTGTCTTTGGTTGGCCAGGTATTAGATGTGCCATTTTAACTTCTGTATTGGATACGCTTTTTACAATAGTAATTTTCTGTGCCAAGTCAATAGGATACATTTTGCCTGCTGCGACTGATCTATCATTCTCCAAATTGCCGCTCATTGTGACACAGAACACTTTCAAGCTTTATTATTGTAATGTCTCATGTGTTCACTTTCTTCATATTCAGCATATTTTATAAAATGTTCACTGTTTTTGAGTGCAATTTAGAAAAATCTGCGACCCAAATAAACGAAAACGAAAGAAAGTGCTTTTCGGCGAACTATAGACAAACCATAGACAAACAAAACAAAGAAGTTTATATAGATATTTCACTAGATGTACCGATTGGTGGTGGTGTAAGAATATTTGTCATTCATTCGTTCAATATTTTTAGTATATATTGTCTGTGGGTGTTAGGAAAAAAATTTAGGTTGTTTATGGTACGCCATGGCGGATCGAGTCGGTGATTGTGACTTTTCGAAAGAAAATATACAGAAATTTAATAGTGAAAGACGGAGTAGCAAACAATGGGTAAAGCTGAACGTTGGTGGAACGTATTTCCTTACAACTAAGACCACTTTATCTAGAGACCCTAATTCATTTTTGTATCGATTAGTTCAAGAGGACAGCGACTTGATTTCAGACAGGGTTTGTTGAATTTCTCATCGTCTTTTTGTATGCAAATGAGATTTACCTTTTTTGTGAGCATTGTTCTAAACTTAAACTTTATTCTAATGCTTGTGTTGCAGGACGAAACTGGCGCATATTTAATAGACAGAGATCCTACGTATTTTTCACCAGTACTCAATTACCTGAGACATGGTAAACTGGTTATCAATAAAGATATTGCAGAAGAGGGGGTATTAGAGGAAGCTGAGTTTTACAATATTACTGAACTCATAAAATTAGTAAAAGAAACAATTAGTTTAAGAGAAAATAGTCCTTTAAAAGATTCGAAGAAGCATGTCTACAGAGTTTTACAGTTCCACGAAGAGGAGCTGACACAAATGGTTTCCACGATGTCTGACGGGTGGAAGTTCGAACAGCTAATAAATATTGGCTCACAATATAATTATGGCAATGATGAGCATGCAGAGTTCCTTTGTGTGGTCAGTAGAGAATGTGGTAGTAGTAATAACAGCAATGACGTGGAACCCACGGACCGTGCCAAGGTACTTCAGCAGAAGGGCTCGCGTATGTGAGCTTACCTTCCAATACCCTGTACACACTTTGAGACATTTTGCTTTGTGTTGCAGGTGTACATAAGTATTTGTAGTGTGAACTGTTATTTTTTGGTACCAGTAATTATGTATTCTTGGAATTGGAAACTGGACTATTCAATTCTTTAGTCTTTTTATTAATGAAATGATTTGAATGTGATCACCCTTTGGGTCAGTCAGCACTTAGGATTTTTTATGTAATTCGAGTTTATAGTCAATTGATGGAAATTGGTATTTAACACCATCTTTCAATACTTATGAAATTTATAAAAATACTCTCATTTTACAAATTAAAAGATTGTTGATTCAGTCTTTATTTACTCTATGTGTAGCATTTAGTATTGGAAATTGTGACATTTGTATTTTTCCTTATTAGATCTTTGTTCATGGTTGATACAAAGTGAATGAGGCTTTTCATATTTTCCTGTTTTTATAGAATTTGTAATTTACAGAGAAAAAATGAAAATTGTAAATAAAAGTTATGTTTTGAATGTTAAAAGGCTAGTTGTCTATTCCAGATATAGTGCTCATTTGCTGAATGTAACAATACTTTAATAAGGATTAATAATGATTCCATAAATTGTTTTATTAACTGAGCTTCCCTCTCAAATGAAACCAAAATTGTGTTTACATGATACCTTTATTTCACTGAATAAGTAAACAATTGACTGAAAACGTAAATATGATTTGACACGCCTTCACTTAGTTATTACTTTCTAAGTTAATTTCATAACTACATAATAATTATATAAATTTATAACACGATGTTTTAAAAAAATAAACATTAGCACTATTTAAAACTTACGATATTAAATTACACAATTTATTTATTATTATAAAATATTGCATTTAACTGCATTAAATACAAGATAACGTGAATCTCACAAGACACTCTAATGTTAGAGATAACACTTAAGAAAAATACAGAATATTTTCACACAATATGTAAGGCATTGGGGTTTATTGTTTCTAAGTAATAATTAAGAAATAATGTGATTCCCTCAATAATATAAAATGCATGTTTGACACAATTACTTATTAGCACCAATCTGCCATGTATGTGAAGTCCGTAAATAGCTTATGGTCAGCAACGGTGAGCAATCTCGGTTCTTTGGGCGGGGTGAGCACCGCCGCCTCCGACGTAAACTCACTGTCGAAGTTACTCACGTCTTCGAGGTTCTTTATCGTTGGCACAAATGGTGGTTTTACTTTACGTAGTAATAGTTGTTCCCAATCAACATTGAAGAAAAATGCCTGCTTCTTTACATCTTCTGCATCTCTCTCTGAAGATCCCAGGCGTCTTTCAGGATTCTTCCTCAATAAGCGACGCATCAAAGCAATTGCTTCCAGAGATAAAGTCCTGGGGTAACGCACTTCGTCATTGACAATGGAGTCAAACACCTCACCCTCATCTTCACCAGGGAAGGGCGATTCTCCAACTAACATTTCAAATATTAAAACTCCGAGACCCCACCAATCAACGGCCCGCGTATACGATGTCTCTGTGAGAACCTCTGGAGCTAAAAATTCTGGAGTCCCACAGAATGTCCCAGTTCTGTCGCCCCAACCCATTCCTTCCTTGCAGAGTCCAAAATCAGCAATTTTCACATAACCTTCAGTGTCTAAAAGTAAGTTATCTAATTTTAAGTCTCTATAAATAATGTTATTTTCATGTAAATACTGTAGGCCTAATACTACACAAGCTGCATAAAATACTGCCCTGGGTTCAGTGAACACATCGGCGTGAATGTGCATCATAAGATCGCCACCAGCTGCATACTCCATCACAAAACAAACATGTTGTTCTGTTTGGAAACAAGCAAACAGGTTCACCAAAAATGGATGCCTGATTGCATTAGCTACCTCAAATATTCTTTTTTCTGACAAAAGTGATTCTACTTCATCTCTAGCTATTATATCACCTTTTTTTAAAGCTTTAATTGCAAAATACTCATTTGTGGGTTTGTACTGAGACAGGATAACTTTACCAAAGTGTCCTCTTCCCAAAACACTTAGCAATCTAAAGCTCTCCATAGACATTTCTCCAGATTGCCTCCTGGAATCCTCTTTGCTAACAGTATCAATGACAGATGACGAACGGGAAGATGATATTCTCATGTTGCTCGTGACTTCAACAATCTGGTCTTCATTACTGGGGAAATCTAGGACCAGTTTAGGCGATGGCGAGGGTGGATACTCCACGAGAGGTGTATCACAAGATGGGGTTTGAAGTTCTTTGGGGACATAGTTATCCCTGTTGTATGAGTCATCCAAAAATGCAAATGCCTCTTGGAGTTCCTTTTCCATTCGCAAAGTGGATACATTTGGCGGCGGGTGAATTGGCAAAGTAGGCTTTGGTGGAGGTACAGGTGGCTGAGGTGTGACTGGAGTGGAGGGGAGGCCCAAGGGTCGCACCCCAGCCATGCCACCCAGTGTAGCATTCGGATTTTCTTCTTTGTGTTCATATGTTGATTCAAAATGAAGCTGTTGGGGTTGAGCTATATGAGCAGTTTGAATGTTTTGAATTGACGGTGATGAGCGTTTCAGCAGTCTGCCTAGGACTACAGCTGGTATATGCATTTCCCCATAAGAAGTCCTTGGTATATTTTTGCCCTGTTGCTTGAAAATTTTCTTTTGCCTTTGAAGTTTTGGTTTCCTTGATATGATTGGGTTTAAAAACTTAATTTCAGCAAATAATAAACCTTGGGGTTCTAGTTCCAAAGCCATTCCATGTCTGATATCATCAATGAATTCTTCCAATCTTAAAAACTTAACAGCACACAGACCTCGCCAGTCTTTCCAATGAATGCCGATTTCCAGCTCCCTAGATTTGTCCAACTTGATAGTGAACCTGAAATAGAAAAAAACATTTCCTTAGTAACACCTGAAATAACATTTAAAGAGCTTTTTAGTTACATACACAATTATGGCATAGCGTGTGAACTACTTTAGTCACACAACAAATATGCACAGCCTAAAGATAAGATAGTATGAGTAATACAAGATACAAATTCAAGGAAGTTTTAAGATTAAGTAGTACAACATTAAAAAACTTGATAAGGATAATATCATGACACACATAATTTTTAGTTTTAAAAGTAGAAATTAAGAAAAGAGTAATAAATAATCTATATCTGTCTGGACTAATTAACATAAAAAGATGATAAGCTAAATCTACTAACCTTTGGTCCCAAGCTTGTTGTGAGCATGGTCTCCAACTGGTCTGAGCTACAGTATGGTTGTCCAGCTTCAGAACTGCCATAATCTCATTACTGGTGTCTTCCTTGATACTGTATGTATACTTCATTGAATTTCTGATGGTCACTCCCTTCACAAAAGACTTCAAGTCAGATGGGCTTGCAAGTGGATCACGGCGAGTGCGGCCAGGCACATCTTCCAGAAGGTCCTGGCACCCCATCAATCTAACTTCCAAGGTGCCAGTGACTTGCACACATGGACTGATTAAAGGGGTAGGAGATAGAAACTGTGATCTTGAGCCACTGCCTCCAGAAAGGCTTGTATACCCAGGGCTTGAACCAGTGCTTCTCAACTCATGACCCAACTCAATAAATGCAGTACTTTCAGCTGGGAGCTCCTGACGTCTCATGTCCAAAGATCTTCTCAGTAAATCTAGTTTTTGAGTAGACTCCACAAGGTTTGTCTGAGCCTCATGAAGTGCCTTTTTGTCAGTAACTTTTTTATCGCTTTGAAGGAGTCTTATTGCATTCTTTGAGCCTTCTACTACAGCTGCCTCAATTCTTAGCCTATTTCTTAATTCTGCAATTCTTTCATCAAGAAGTGGTTCCACACCAGTGATGTCTGAGCTCCTGCCATCTCCATTGGCACCAGCATTTTCGCCTTTTTGTTGTTTACTTAGTTTAGAAATGCGCAATTTGAGATACTCAATTTTATCTTTAGAATCTGCAAGCATTTGGTGAGCTTCTGCTAGCAGTTTTTTGTCCCGGGACTGATTACTACTGCTTATACTTTGTATCATATTCTCAGCGCCTTGTTTCACTTTGAGTTCTATATTTAGTTGTTTCTCAAGTGAGGCCAATTTGCGGTCTGAAGTGGCCTCGCCGAGCTGCCGTTGTTGCTGCGCCGCTTCCGACGCCAGTATGATCTCTTCATCGTAGGATAAGTCTTCCGGCGACGTGGGCGTGGATTGTCCACGCGACAGCAGTAGCTGCGATTCCAACTCCTGCAAATCTGACTTCAGTTCATTGAGTTTAATGTTAGCCTTCTTCACGATGTTAGCGACATCGGACAGCGATCTGCGATCGGTCGCGACTTCACGCAGTTTCTCGGCGCCTTCCTTTATTTTGAGTTCCTTACGTATCTCTCTACGTATGACATCCTTGAGCTCCTCCAACTTTGATGGCAAAGCTATTTCTGGAATGCACTCGGTTTTGATTCCATACTTGATGCCTAGCTCGTACAACACAGGGTGTCGAATATAATCACTGTGATAATAACCTGGGTCTGCCATAATTGAGGATGCACAGACTAACGTCAGTTAACCATAATTATATGTGGGAAAATATCACTATTGCTTGTAGTTCACTTAACGTAGGTGGAGACCACACTTTCACAAGTGTATTTTGACACGATACGCAAAAACAGCTTGTCTCAGAGTCATATTTAACATTAGTTCTAATTATATCACAAAACAAAACAATTTTCCAACAAATTGATCAGTCAACGAAAGAAACGAAATCCTACCATTATTCCATAAACAATATAGAAAGGCCATAGACGCCAAACTTTACAGCGTTTTTAAATCATTCATTCATTTCAACAGGGACGGATTTAGGGTGGATGGTGGATGCAGTATGGATATTTATTTGTAAAATATATTGTCATTACTTAAGTGTATTTAATTGAATTTAGTTTTAAATATTACTGATGCAAATAATATCAGATCCTGTTTCAAACTTTGTGACTTAATTCAGTAGGAATTTATTTATTTTGTTTTAAGTGACGAGGTTTTGCCATCCCTCAACCATAGACAGCCACTCAGCGCCCATAGACAAACTGAACAGTGAACTGTCAGGCTTTAGTTAGCTGTCAATTACTCGAGGAAACTTTCACTTCCTTTTTACAAAATTTCTCCAAAAAGCAGTTCAAAGGTCTAAACTTGATTGAAATCATTTTCATAATTTTTGTAAACACCGTTTCAATCATACGTCGCATATTTTCCTGGTTTATTGTCATAGAAATTACTAGAAGAAGAGCTGTCAGTAAGCTTCACATAGAAGATCCGCAGCTGTCTGTCAATAACGTCTATACAAAAAGCTGGGTCACCGTGTTGATGGAAAAATAATGCCAGTAAAAGTGGACATAACTCCACCGCCTCCAGCGAACTCCAAGCAGCCTGGCGTCACTAAATCTTTGCTCTACAACGGTTCCAAATTCCAAGGGCACCAAAAATCCAAAGGAAACTCTTATGAAGTCGAAGTCGTTTTGCAGGTTAGTAACAAAAACAAAGTAAATACGCAATTTAGGTGAGAGCTACAATCTGCGTGTGTTTCGGTCATTGCACTAGCGCAGATAGATAACAGATTATCGGTATTTTGCTACTTAATTCAAGATATTAGAACAATGAAATTTCCTATAGGTTTTTGTTTAATGTCACGGAAGCCGTATTGTCGTATTTGTAACAACTAACAATTATGTAACTTATTACAATTGCAGCATGTTGATGAAGAGAATTCATACCTGTGTGGATATTTAAAAATTAAAGGTTTGACTGAGGAGTTTCCAACACTAACAACATTTTTTGATGGAGAAATTATATCTGCCAAATATCCTTTTCTTACAAGAAAGTGGGATGCTGATGAAGATGTTGATAGGAAACATTGGGTAAGTGTGTGATAAAACAATGGTTTCTCATTTACTTGTCATTGATTGGACCTACATGTAACCTGTGACTTATTTGTGTTTCAGAGTAAATTTGACTTGTTTGTCCCATATTTGAAGACATTCAATTCTGACTCTTTTGATTATGACTCTCTAGCCAAGGCTGATTATGTTTTTATGAGATGGAAAGAACACTTTTTAGTTCCTGACCATACAATCAAGGATATCAATGGTGCTTCTTTTGCCGGTTTCTACTATATTTGCTTCCATAAGTCTGCAGCAACAATAGAAGGCTATTATTACCACCGTAGTTCAGAATGGTATGTTTACAATCAAGTTATGTTATTGCTGTTTTATCAAACTAAAAATCTTCAGTTATGTTTATTTTATTACTCACAAATGGGACATTTAAACTTTACTATCATATGCGTTGGAAATTTTCAGAAACAAATTGAAAGAAGAAGGTTTTAAATGTATGGTAATATTGTATCATAGTCCAGTTTGCTTAGTTTTGTGTATTTAGAGAAATGTTTGATTGCTGTTTCAGGTACCAATCATTGACTCTCAGCCATGTCCCAGAACACAGCATCCAAATCTACGAGTTCAGATGAAGTCCCTGCCTGGCCATGTTCTAAGTTTTGGAAGGGTAATCTTGTCTGTTCGTACTTATTTGTTTCTTAAGTCTATCAGTTGACATAAAAGAAAAAAAGACAAAACCTTTTAAGACAAAAAGAGTACCCATTATAAGTTTCCTGAATAAAAATAAGATAAAGATGGCCAAGTCGCAAGTAGGGATTTCTCAGAACAAAACCAGTAAAAAAACTTAATACACATTATGAAATAATTAATAAACATTGACTTATGAACCGTTCTTGCATATACTTCAATTAAATGAAATTATTTCTAAGTATGTGTGTAGTATATGTGTTTCTGATTTGAAGTAGTAAAAAGAATACTCTAAGAATTTCCTTTTAGGACATACATAATTATGTATTTCATGTGCTTTTCGTTTAAATGACGTGCGATGTGTATAGTTTCTCAATAATACTAAGTATTCTTATTATTGTGATATTTTGTACAAATTACTCACAAGTAAGGAATCATTATGTTGCTATAATTTTTATTCCTCATAGTATGTGAAAATGTGAATGTTTTCAATTGTGTTACCCATATGTCTGTAAATTGAACAAGGTATATGCAAGTGCAGGAAATTCTTTCACTTTGAACAAGTTCATATTTGACTTGATTCTTGTAGAAATTACTAATTGAAACGACATAGATCGAATATATTTGTTTTTAAATAAAACATCTTGCAGCTACAGTTGGGTTTAATTTCACGATGAGGTTCCGTCTGAATAAAATGCGATTTCATTTGATTTCACTTTTAATGTAACACATTCATATTTACAATAAAATACTGGCATTGACAATATTAATTCTTTAAGTCATTGAATAGCAGTAAAGTAAGCTAAATTCATTTGTGAAGTATGAGATATTCTTATTAAAAATCTTAATCTATTTGTACAGTAAAGTTCACATGATAAAGGTAATTGGAAAGAGTTTATTTATTATAGATAATATTTTCGTGTTTAATTTATAACTTTAATAACTGTTAAATATATTTTAATTGGAAACATTTAAGAGGCATCATAGGATTTACTGAATGTTAATATAAATATTTTGCCTGTGCAAGATTATTATAAAAAACTTGTTACACTGGGCAATGAAATGTTTTATAAAATTGGTACATACTAATTTATCGATTTGAAGAACTGTCGCTATTTATACATAAGTCATGCAGTATCTTTATTGTGGATTTGTAAACTTTTGACAAATTCCTAATTTTAAATTCGAACACTAGATATGTATTCCATGGTTGAAATAGCTTTTCTACATACTGTACACATTCTAAGAAAAATACATTTTGTCTACTATTCAACTTCATATTCAATCAATATATTCGATAACCTAATTAATTACTTAAACTAAACTTTGGTGGGATCGTTAAAATGTGTTGTAGTTCGGTAAGCAACCGATTGTTCACAGAGAACAACAGTGACCAAGATATATTCATATTTCAAACACTAGACATTAACGAAGCTATGTCATATCTATTTGAACTCGATCGGCGCTTGCGTTTTTAATAATACATACAAAATAATAATATTGAAACTTATTGTACCACATTATTTTCATTGAAAATATATTAATGTTATAGAACCAGGACCAAACTAAGGCAAGTCTCGGCTTAAGAAATTTCGCACTATATTAGTATAAGTGTCCTGTTATGTTACTACCTATTATTATTTTGAGGTGGGCTAGGAGAGTCTGAAATTACATTTGGATATTGTCTTCAACTAATAATACAAAGGAATACCTATCTGCTATATCTACACATATATAAACACAACATCCATTTATTAGGCCACCGAACGCAACTCAACTAATTATTATACCAAAGCAAACCAGTGCCGAGATAATGAGACCTATAAACAAAATGTTAGTTTCGTAGTATCAGACGAAACAAACAGACTAAGCACTACTAAATCTACATTCACAATGACATGAGTTATCTATTAAAATATACATCGATCAAAAAATATAAATAATTAAGTATTAAAAATTAGTTACATAACATGAACAATTTACATTCAACACTACATAAAACAACGATAATACTATGTGAACAGTTTCCAGTAGCAAATTAAAACACTTAAATTAAATAGGCGTGTATTTACAAGAACCTAAACAGCTAACGAAAGTTTAACTATGACTGTAATATTTGGCTTTGAAATAAATAGGCTAATATATTGAAAGCTATGGATAGAATTGACTGCAAATAATCTAGTTGCGGGAAATAGGTGCACATCTACAGTACTGTCTCCAAGACTTGCGAGATAATTACGAGAGTGGTCTCTAATTCCATAGCTTCCATTATACATCGTCGGGTAACATCGAATTGTCTAAGGAGAAGAAGCAAACTATCTTTTCGACGTTCCTTCACTGCTGAACCAGTGTCTTAAGCCGAGAAGAGTGTACAGGTCCTGGTTATTGGTATGTGATCGCATCGGCCGAGCATGATGTGGCATCAGCCTGTGAGTGGACTCCTGAGGCTGCCCGGGATACGCTTCCTGCGACCGGAAGAACGGACCGGGGTAGTTCGCATAAGGCATGCTGTGGGCCCTGTAATATGTATGCGGATAGTTATGGTGATGTCGTCTCGGATTTTCGTGGCCGATGTTGTAGAGTCCCCCGATCTTATTGCGATCTGGCCAGTAGTCCTGAATGTGTCGGAACGGATAATCCGGCGGTGGAGTCGGTGACTGTTCGCCTGGCCACGGATATCGGTAGTAAGAATTTTTCTTCGCAGTCGCGTACCGCACGGGCATTAGTTCTTTCCTGTTGTCCAACGATGTAAGCTGGGGCGTAATCTCCTGTGACACACCGACTGCGTTCGGTTTGTTACGGCGGTATTGGAGCTTTGTACGAGTTCCAAGAATATTGTCGTCCTTTGCTGCGAGCTTCTTTTGATCTTTGCCGTAGTTGTCATCAGTGGTTACTTCAGCGTAACGACTTATCAGTTTTATGGCTTCGCCAATGTCGGCGTATTCGTTTTCAGGATTGAGTTTACTTTTATCCCCGTCTTTCGTTAATGTGTGTGTTGTATATAAGGTTTTGGTTTTGATTGCATCGTCTAAAGGTTTTATTGTAGTTTCTTTTGTGTCAGTTGTAGTAGTTGCTACTGTTGTAGTAGTTTCCTCGGTTGTTACGTCGGTTGGTGTTTCGGTGTCAATTTCTATAGTCGTTTGTTCGGTTTCCGTTTCGATGTCTTGGTATAATACAGGATCAACATTTACGTGTCCATAGACTACTTCCTTTTGTCCTTCAGCGCTTTCATCTGTCTCAATTTCAGTTGAGTTAGTAATAGGGCTGTCACGCTTAGGTTTCTCGAGTGCTTGCAGGACGTTGTGGTTTAGTATGTCGGAAGTTTCTGCTGAAGCTGTCTCGTTCTGAGAGTTCTGTGAATGCTGCAGCTGCAACAGTTCTAGTTCCGCTACTAGTCCGGCTGCTGTGTCAGGTTTATTTTCTTCTTTCTTGTCAACTTTCACATAGTTTGGTTTTAGCTCTTGAGCCTGAAATAAAAACAATAAAATTTGTCAACCACCAATAGAATAGGTAGAATTTCTAATTGTTTTCTTAATTACTAGGAATGTGATAGGAATATGCATTGCGGTTTATGCATACCTGTGCAGATGGCTCTTGTGCGTGAAAAGGCGCAGCTTGAGGTTCAAGCGCGATGGGGATAGACAGCTGCAATGGGCCGGGCTCTTCATCTCCGTAGTCGTAGACGACGTCGCCGCTCGGCGCTGACGTAAATAGTGCATTCAGTTGTTCCAGAAGTATGCGTTCATGCTCGTCCTTATTCACTGTTACCACCTGTAGAGAACATTATAAAGATGTAAGAATTCGGATTCCGGGAATCTAGATTTGAATAGTTTTCATGATTTAAGTGCAGGATACAAAGTTCCCTTGTCAAATATCTGCTATTAACATAACATAAATATTTACCTGGACGCAACCGTTGCTGTCTAGCCTTTGCCCTTTCGGACAAACTAAGGGCGTGATGAACAGTGATTTGGTAGTGATACGTCGAGGTGGAGCGTTCTGATTGCCGCTCTCGGGGCTTTGCAGCCACGTGCGCCAGGCGAGCTCAGCGGCTTGTCGGTCGAGGGTGCGCGGCGGCGCGCGCGTTGTCGCCGGCACCGGCGCCTGCGCGATGCCCGCCCCTTCCGCCACCAGTGCGCACGACGCCACCAGTAACGTACTCCACAGACACCACATGGCAAACACCTGCTGACAAAAAAAAAAAGGATTGTTAGATATTTGTTACTGTCTACGAGTATACGATTGCTTGCACGTATTCAGTCAGTGGTAAACCAAATGGTGTATTGTGTGTATCTACGTACCTACCTATATTGTTATTTGGCGGCTCGATTCACACAGTCGGCTTATGAATATTACTTTACAATTAACTTTTAAAAGATCCGAGACTAAAACATGTTCGCGTGAACTGGATCAGTAGAACTTTGCATAAGTTCATTGCCTACATAACGAAAAGAAAATAATGACAAAATGGTTAGCCATTGACACGGTTGCGGTTGTGATTCTACGTAGTATCGTCATACATAACCACGGAAGTGGAATCATTTGATGATGCTAAAGAAGAACAAAAGCAATTCAATATTTCAAAGTCATGTAGGTATAAGGAAAGATTCCTTGCCAATAACATTGAATTGTGTTCTCTCGTTGAATCAGAAATCGCTGGCATTCGTAGCTCAGAGGTGATGTCACTGGATCAAGCCTCGGTGCGGTGTTACACAAATATCCAATTACCTATGCGAAGTCTAAGTAGTTTGAGCACAAGTAGCATAACCCAACCACACTCTGTTGAATCATAATTGCAGCGGCTTTCAATAGTTGCAGCCACCGTAATTGAAATAACTCATCTTAAAGTGAAGTGGGCAATCAGTAGTTATTGTGTAGGCGCGTGATTATCCGATCTCAGACGCCGCAGCTTTTAATTTCGACGCATTAAGATGATGAAGAGACATTGACATGTTCTAAATACCAAAAGCATTCGGCCTTGAATCCCTTTATCATTTGAGAAAGTGAAAGCCACATCAATATGATCTTAGTACATGTAATTCTCCCTTGCCTTCACTTTTTAGTTTAAATTATACTTAAGTGTATGTCCGGCCTGGTTGTAAAGTGGTGCGCGTACCTACCTAATGCATGTCATATTAATCGCATCTGTGATATTACCTATAGCTTTTTAAACCAATACTTAGCGTTCCTTTTCTGTTTTTAAAGATGAAAAGAGACGGAAAAAGTAGCAAGTAGCTAAAATACGTATCGTGGTGGAATGTTAATAAATCCCTAAATGGAGGCTGCCTAGTTTTTTGTTTCCGTTGCAAGTAAAATGAGAAAGTGAAAGACAAATTACATGTTACATTTGGTAGATCGACGTAATGACTGTGGGACGGATGTTTCTTTTTGCATAAACACAAATGCTTCGCGATCTTAGAATTTCTAAACGCGTGTCGCAATTGCAAATTGCTACAGGAATGTCTGCCTCTAGTCGTAATCGTAGGTGTTCTTGCAATTATGTATGTAATTAGTCTTAAAAAATGACTTCATTTTAGGACAGCCACCTGACTAGTCATTCAGGTTTCTTTTATTTACATTTGCAACGTCGTGGTGTGGTTTGAAGAAATATTTGATGGTATTTTTATTTTAGTTATCAAACAATTTTATGAAAAAAACAATAAAAACTTAGGATCACTCAGACACTTATATGTAAACGTGTGTTACTAATGAATATAAACTTGACCTCTTGATCGACTGTCAAGGTTCAGATCAAGAGACCTTTTACTAGTACTTAAATGACGGTTCATTTTGTCAGCCATAAGTATGGAGCCATAAGTATGGAGCCATAAGAACATTCAATCCTTAACAAATAGAAAATTAGTTATTTAAAAAGCTTATTCTTTCAGTGTTACAAATCAGAACATAGTGATAAGTGCCGTGAGGCACTTATGGACTTTTTCTGCAGTTGCATTTTACAGTCTTATCTATGCGGGTTGTTGTGATTGCCCAGAGATCGTTTGGCATGCGGCAACAACCCAATGGCAACCAAACGCCAAAAGACCTCGCGGCAGACCACGGAAAAGGTGGCGAGATGAGCTGGACGCCTTCACGAACGACTGGGCAGAGGCGGCGCGGGATAGATAATCATGGAGAAGGAGGAGAGAGGCCTTTGCCCAGCAGTGGGACAGCAACGGCTAGATAAGATAAGATAAGATCTATGCGGGATTTCCAAACACAACAATAGACAAATGTACTTTGTAGACAGGTAAAGGGACTATTACCTGAATCAGTACATTTGCACGCACATCAATCGTTTAAATCGAACTTTTAACCTTAAACTAAATTGAGCTCTCGTGTGCTTATAATAGCGTAACTCCAACGAGTCAATTTGAAGATGCATTCTCGGAATTCCATTGCTGCTTTGAAGACGGCGAAACGCATTAGTGTTTTGTTTAGCTACAAAACATGTCCGTAATAAGTTATACAAGAAAAACACGCGTGCTAATTTGATCGTGATGAGCGGCGCTTTGTCCGCCCACTGCCGAGCGCCACCGCACTACACGCAAGGCAATTTCACGGTTTATTAGGAACAAAATATAAACAAAAGTTTATGTCATTCATTTCAGCGTTAGCGTAATCGTTTCTACAATTTCTTCTTTAAGTGTTGTGTCATCTGTCTAGGCTAACAAAAACATCTTGTTTTGAATGTGCGTTGCAATTTTGTAACCCTAAATGTAAGTAACTATATTTCAAAAGCGCTAAGATGCTCCCATCTTTGACCTCACCTCGACACAAACTCTGACGGACGATTTTTCTTTCGCTTCTCACGCACTACCTAGTACTTACTTAGTTGAAAAAATGTGTTTTCTTGTATTTTTTATAAACTTGAAACTTGTATAATGAACCTTAATTAATCCAGTGAAAATTTGGTTTTGATGAATCAGATGAGTCTTAAATGTTATATTCTTCTGTCACCAGATAAGGAAGTCATTTTCGTTTGTTTACATTGCGTAACATCAAATCTTTACTTTTTTCAGGCTTTCAGACTGTTTTAGTCTTGTGAATTCATTACCATTTTAAGTTAATTGTTGGTAACATTGTTTCAACTCATTTAGAGTCAGTATTACCTAGTTTCATGTTAAGTAATGACAAGCAGCTCGTGTTAATAATTTATTGCATCATACTGCTCTGTAATTGCTCGTGCACCTATCTCTACATTTTATTTACATTGTTTATTTCCTTGACCCTTCGTGCGAGCTATAATATGTTGTAGTTTACACTGGAACACTCGAGTAAATAAATTAGTGCGCAAAACAAGGGCAGTGGCTGTTGACCCCGTCGCGATCTATCGGCGGCATCTGGCAATGATCTCGCGAGCGCGTGCGCCGCCGCCGCCGCGCACACGGAAGCGCCCCGCCTGACCGTATTACAATACTTCAATCAATTGAACCCAACTTAACTCATCTCACACTAGAAAAAGTAATAGAAAGTTACGAAATCATCTCGCAACTGTACGACTACTTGGTAAAAAAAGTTGATGCCCTGGCGCAGCTTTCAGTTTCGAGACTGCGTCTGACCTAATGAGATCATTCTGTTTACATAAAACAGACGCATGTCGGGTGTTCCGCCGTATGTATTATTATCTGCACGCACCGAATCCTCGAATGTTGAACCCTACCTTGACATGTATGCGCGAGTGAGACGACGTTGCGGAACAGAGGTGCGCCGGCGCAGGGTTGCACATAAATAGCTTTCCAGTCAGAACTCAAGTCGAGTGCTTCTCAGAATGCTCCTATATCAGGCAACATAAATGGATTATAATTATCTGTCTATCTATACATTAATTGAATCAATAGGTACTAAGTATGTATAAATAATTGATTCTTACGTCGTAAGTGAGAACGACCAACCTATAAATATAAGTTACGTGGATTATTTCAATAATTTAGAATCAAGTTATAATATAGCATTAACAAAAATTTAATATGTTAAAGCGCTTGAGATAAGGGCACCGTTTATGAAAAATGGTTGAAAACTCGACATTACTTTAGTATCGAGTTATTATCTAGTTATTTTTTGTTCGGGTATATCACAGTGTCTAGTTCTGCCCTTACGAATGTAAGTTTGCTCCCTATGTTTATACAGGACACGCACGCTTCCTTTAATTAATACGGGACCGGGAACCAACAAGAGGGGCTCCTAACTTTCTACAGTCACGCTTGGACTACGTCGGAGCACCCTCTAAGGACGGCAGGTGTGTAACACAGGTTGCCTTTTGACACACCTATGTTTATTTTGAAGCAGATGATATAGTTTCTCCTGCACGTTATTTTAATAAATTACAAAATGCGATAGAGATAATGTGTAAATCCATGCGTGTAATTACAGAAAAGTACATTAAATAAGCGAGAAAGAGATATTCAGAGAGCATAGTACCTACATCGTTAGACGAAGATGATTCAAGTAGATATAAGTAATCGAAATCGGAAATCGATTTTATACGGTGATAGTGGATTTTGCGTTATTACTGGCAAGTTAAAAAGAAGTCTCGCATATTGCGGTTGATGACCATTAATGTTCATTGTATGGTAATGGTTGCCGAGAAAGTGTTGCTCGGCCGACTCGCCCGCTAACTCGTCGACCACGATTTTGGCTAAATTTGCATATTAGGTAACTGCTTGACACTATAAGTGGTGATTACTTCGTGAACAGGATATTTTATTCGGTCTAGATTACCAAACAAAAAACCGAGAAAAGAACTCACCTTTAAAAATACTGACGCTCGTAAGAAAAAAGAACAGTGACACCTTAAAACCAATTTGTCGTCTTTGTCCTTTTTGTGTCAAAGTGATTCCCATTGTTTTATTATTCGTAAAAGGAATTTGACACCTATAAATCACCGTTAAAACTGTTTCGTTGTTAATCTCCCAGCCACCGAGTGCTAGCGGGTAACAGCTAATAAATACTAATGAGAATAGTTGTTCCTATGAGCTTTAATGACCGTGTCATTGTGAACAAAGGGCTACTTACTGGGAAGATTTAGATATAACCCCGACTGTGTCTCAGATACAACCATTTGTTTTGTTTAAAAGGATCACGTACGGTGTCTTTTCACCGTTATATTGAATTTATGTCCATAATGTGCATTACGTCACAATCAGAAGTTACACAAATGGTATAGAATAGAAGTATTATCATTAATAGGTTAGTAGAATTTTATTAGTGAATGTTGGTCATTCGTGATTATAATTTTCATGCTCATAGTATCCACGTATTGCAATTGAAAAGTAAAGAAAGTTTCTCATCTAGCCAACGGAGTAGAACCTGTAGGCACGTAATTATTTCGTCTTTTTCGGATGCAAGCAGTTTTGTCACTCTCGTGGACAAGTGTGTCGGCTACCAGCGGCTGACTGCGACCCACTGACTGACTCACGTGTGCCGCAAACATTTCACTATCGTTCCTAAATCTGTGATATTTTGTCTCAATTGCTATCTCGACAAACATCATATTATAGATTCACTTTCGTACAAGTCTATGTGTAGATAAACTGTATATTATTTGCATCTACGTATGCAGAGATCGTCAGTTTTTTGTTTGTAGGGCAATTACGTATAGAATCAAGTTAAAAACTGGTAATTTTTTAAATAATCTGTCCAGCTGTGAAACATAGGAACGCAGTTATTTTAGGACATCGAATGTTTTTATATTATCTTAGCAACAAACGCGACACATCAATGTCCAAAATAAGCAGACGCTCTACATCAAGATGCGTAGTACGAGACGGCCTCAGACACGTTCGGGGACAGCCGACGAAGTGTTTATAAATAAAAAGCGCCCATTCATCTCCTTTTAATTTTTAACACCCTCATTTAGTGCCGCACCCAACGCGTTTTAACGCCGACTGAATGAGCTTAGTCGTTGATTTTTATCCGAATCCATTACATTAACTGCAAACTAGTTTTTAAATTAAAATTAAGTTCACGCTCGGTCTCTACTTTATAAATTAACATGATATTTAGTTTCGTTGCGTAGCTAATTCAAAAGTAGAGTAAAAATTTGATTTATGATAGATTCATTTACGTAGGTAGGTTGTAAACTTTACGAAAGATCTAGATTTCTAGTATTTGGTTTAAGATAAGCTCAACGAGAATGACTTTGCGATTTGACGTCACGAGGAGAAGTCTAACAGGAAATTGCAGGAGTTGGAAGGGCCCGTTCATTTTGTGCTCTAATAATCAAACGCGTTTCTGAACGGACGAGCGATGTTAATAAGCGTGTGAATATGAAATGGTATGCATCGTACCGCGACGGATGCGTTAGGAATACCATCTTAGTATTTTTGGAAGGGAAGCGACGCGGACGGTGTCTGCCGCCGGTTTACTGAATGACAATAATATCACGACCCGTCTCATGGCCGTTTCGTTCAATACAAGTAAGGAAAGAGTGCACAGGAAATGTACATGTACGCATGTTTCTGAATCGTTATACTGTCGCTGCCGGTTTATGGGAAACTACGTAAGCACAAAACTACACTGGCTGTGACCAGCTAGAGTTTCACACTTTTATGAAATTTATTGAAAAAGTTTCAGTAAACAGGTATAGTGGCAATCCTGAAATCCCTGTAGCTAACGTTTATTCCGGAAAGCCTTTTGTATCTCGTGCTGAGCTCAGTTGACTTTAGAACTGTAGATATTTCACGGTACATTGAGTCTTTGCAGAATTTGTATACACTTCAGAATGTATATGTCGAAGCTTCAAAGGTTACCGGGCGCTGTAGCGTGGATCTTGTTTTAGTAATGGACGTATCGCGTACCTGCTAAACGGTTTTGCTAATTTGCGTCCTTCTTTGTTTATTAATGATTAAATGCATTGTGCTCGTGCGTGTCTTTCAAAAGAGAACCTGGAATAAATTAAAATGCGAGAAATAGGTCCCGGTCTTTATGTTCAAATTTGAGACGTGATTTATTTAAGTAGGTAATATTTAAAAGTACGTTATCTGCTACTAGCTAGGTAAAGCTTTCTTAAAATATTAACAATAACTCGTCTGCGTTAAAAAGTCACATTACAAAATGCAAAATCTCAGCTAAAAGGTTTACTCATAAATCGATGCGTGTGTGCAAAGTTCTGCGGAGCCCTAGGAAAGAGAGAGGAGCTTACCTTGAGAGGAGACCCGCCACGGGCGCCGGTCACATTATAGCGGGCTCGCACACCCGCCTGCCCACTCTGCTTACCCAGACCTGCAACACGGAAACACTGATATTTTATACTGTATCAATATACTTCAATACATGTGTAAATACATTTGTAAAATTTACTGCTATGTACGGTACATAACAGTAATACGTTGGCACTTTTAAAGTTTGCAAAAAGGAACCGACTGTAAAAACACTGCCAATTTTTTCTTCGATAATCCAGTGAAAACTCTATATTGCGTGTTATAATGTCTACTAAGAAGCCTTACATAACAAATTTTGAATATAAGTTGCTGTTAGCCGCAGATAAACAACTTTTGTAGAGACACTGAATTCGCATGTCCAGCGTTTTGGACATAAGTAGACAGAGAGCTTACACCGGATTACTTTCCAACGAGACGGATTACAGAGCGACGCAAAAAATCCGCTCGATTTTAATTTCATACTTTGCTGCTACAATTAAATCATTTTTGAACATAATGGCTCTTATCTCGTCGACTTTTGTTCAATCCCTGGTACTTGAAACACATAAAATTCGGATACAACAGCTTTAGCAAATCATTGGCAGTCATCCAATTTGAAACAGCTTTTGTCGTGAGATAGGTACTTTCTTGTAATTTTTATATTCGTGTACGTGTATGGTGTGTCGGTATTTTAATCAGGTTGTAAAAGGTACTTTTCAGAAACCTGCATATGAAGAGTAGAGCTGTTTTATTGATGATTTACTTTTATTATTATGCGTATTTGAAATTGCTATTTTCTTACCGATACAATTTGTATCTGGGTACATACAAATTATGAGAAAATTATCTTGTAAGTTGTGGTAAAGCAGCCAGGTAACTGAATTTACAGCTAAAGTTACGATAAGTACGTTTTTGCGGCGGACAGTAGCGATTTCTCCCTATACCTATAAAGTTCCTCGTGTCCTAGAGACATGATTCGTCGGGACGCTTTCTACTAATATCTGTGTGATGTACCGCCTAGAATCTCGCGGTGCAACATTGCGTTGCAGTGGCAGTTGGCACACAAACTGCTGGAAAGTGGACCAGCCGAGCCCAGCGTGGCCCAAACCACCACTTCAAACACTGTCACACTCTGCAAATGGATTGATGACAAATGCTAATGGAATCTTCGCCATCGCTAACCATTACTGTTTGTTTACAATGTTTACGACCACTCGCCTTTTAGACTTCGTGGGTGGCAAAAGCAGCTTTGAAATCTATCTATTGTTGACAATTTACGCCCGTTATTAATAACCTATCCTGATCTGTTTTTACCAAATCGAGATTGAAAAAACAAAACACAATTGTCACTTGTGTACCAAAAACATGTCAAGAACACAATCGTGTTTTGTTTTTTCAATCTCGATTTGGTAAAAAACGGATCAGGATAGGTTATTAATAACGGGCGTTAATGTATTTTAATAATTAGCTACCACAATTCAAAATGTCAAATTCAAATATTGCTTACCGTTCTAAAGAAATATGTTAAAGAAACAAAAGACCATCTACCGGTACGTGTAGAAGATTAGCTGTCAGTTTGGAAACAATGCGCGTGTATCAATAGGTTTTGTGTGGAGGTTGGCAGTAGGCAGTGGAAGCAGACGTGTATACTTCATATGCCGCGAATTCAGTCGGATTCCGTCTCAAGCATTATTGTCTTTGAGACAAAGAAAGCAGTTCAGGTTCCTTAATGATTTATCTTTGAGTTAATATAATCTATTTTAAAAGATTTTTCTTTGCCTAGTGTTTCTAACTCGTAACTCTTAAATACATTGAGGTCAATATATTCTTTAAAGTGCTAGTTTAAACGTAAACGTTAAGAAATTATAGTTTTAAATTTAACTTAACCAGTGTTGCAATGTTGTCTAAAATAGGTAGTCGTTAGTGTCGTTATGCGTCTAGACTTAATCATTTACTTAATTGAACCTAGTTTACATAATTTTATGTTCATTAATAAATCTAAGGACAGGAGGTTAACATAATATCGGTTGTTAAGTATATTACTAATCGTACAATGCGATATAGTTATCCAATCCAATTGCTTCTCAGAAGTTGTATTTACAGTTTTCAATTAAAAATATTTAAATAGTTATGACTTGTTATATTATACTGCATCTCATGGATTCCCTGGCACGATATTAAAGCCAACAATATTTACCTAACTTGCGCCAATGTTTATTTATTTAAAAGTGCCTTCCAGTACAGCATAATATTTTGCAAACAAGAAGCAGTCGTCAACAATGATAGCCAATTAGCATCATTCACCCCTGACCACATCAGCAGAAACAAACAATTAGGTAGTGAGCCTACCTAATTGTTTGTTTCTTTTCGACAATAAAATTACAGAGTAAGGTTCACAATAATGAAAAAATATGTTGATAGAATTTATTCAACTATGTATGTAATAACAGTATAATGATTCCCAGCCACAAGGCGTGAAGCAAAACATCGGCGATTGTTTAGAAACATTGTGTGCAAATTCGTGTAGATGAAACAAAGATAAAACCAAATAGGCATGTCTTTATTGGTTATTCTCTTTCGTGCTTTGACGCGACCTGAGAATATTGGTTGCTTTACGTGTTAAGACTTAGCTCGTATGAGTTATGGTACTAGTACAGGGTTCACCTCACTTTTATAGGAATTCACATATCTACTTAAATTTATCCACAAAGTAAACAAGGAAATCCAGGAGCTTATATGATTCGATTATATGAAAAGAGAATCTAAAATAAATTTTAAATATCTATATGATATTGCCTACATGATAAATAAATAACAATACTTCCAAAATTTAAAGAGATATGAATGAATGCGATATTGTCAGATCGATAAAGCTGAATGCGTGTTAAATTTTATCGTATTTCCTAATAAAGAGCATCGGAATGTTTTGTTTACAAAAAGATAAAGCTGCAAATTACTGCACTGTTACTCACGCCGCGTGTAACTGCAATTCATTTTGCATCACCTCTCACAAACATAAACAAAAAGATTTATTAGCATATCCAACTGAATCACTCCGAAATTTACCTTGCATTTGGGACCGCTTATTACTGATCAAGGAACTTGAGTTTTTCCTTTCTACCCCAATAGACACTTTGTATATTTTTGTTTCTAAAACTGGCGGAAAGTTGTAGGCACAGAGTAAATGCTGACCTAAATCCTTCCATAACGAACGCGTGTGTTAGACTGTTTGACTCACCATACGCTTCCCTATTTATCATTTGGATATTGTTTTTTCACACGCGTCATGAGGAGCGGATTGGGTGGCACTCTGCCACTATCTATTTAATTATTTCAATGAGATTCATTAAGGGAGCAGAGGTTGATTGATAAGTACGCGTTACAAACCCACTATAAGAGATAAAAAACTCAAAACATAGAGTTCATGCGTGTCTAAGGAGAAACACTAATAAACTCGGAACTAATTGCAAACGATAAGACGAAAGCGTTCTGTGCTTCTTCACAGGAACTAATTTAACCGCTGCTGTGTGTCTTACTCGTAGTCGCAACCGAATGCAAATCCAATTTAAATACGACATTAAATATAAACAAAATGTACAGCTGTACTTGTTTCTGAACGAACATGGTCGATTTATCATGTGAACCTAAACATATCTGACCCAAGACTTATTGTTGTTTTGCGTGATAACTTAAGTATAAAAAATAATTCTTGATTGTCATTTCGAAATATTCCACTACCTACACCATATTAAACTACAAAATCATTTGTGTTTTATGTGGTGTCATTTATTTCAATGCGTTTTATCATTGACTGGATAAAATTAGACGCCATAGGTATACTTATTCGTCAATACATTAGTCATGACGAAAAATCATTAATTTAACGATGATGTAGAGAACTCTTTGTATTTTATTTGTTTTGTTTAACGAAGTATACCACGGCCAAGTTTGAGCACAATGCCCTACAATGTAGAAATAAATAAATAACGAAAACCAATTATGAAGACTGAGGTTGGAGGCGTGGTCATATCAGATTTAACTCAAGGACCTTCGGGTTTTGCATACATTGTCCTCGTGAAAGTTGATTTCCTTGCAGTTTCTTTTTAATTAAGACATTATCGTAAAAGTGAAGAGATATTGTTACATAAAATTTTACGCGATTGTTTTCAACCTTAAGAGGGATGTAAAAGTGGCAAACAGCTCAGTTTATGGACAATCCTAACATAATACGTCGTTAAATCTTAACCGTGGCTTTTGCAGGACTCTTTAATATTTAAAAACGCCTCTTTTCATTGATACATAGTCTAGGTTGCAAAATGCACTTAAAGCATGCAGGATATTTGCGCTAAAGTATTTTAGTAAATACCTGAATTTACAAAATAGAATTTGTGAAGCCAACAGAATGTGTGTTGGCGAGGTCAGTGCCGAGGGAATGCAACGTGTGAACATTCAGGAATTGCTATCCGAATAACATGAAAATCCCAGCTACCTTTCTACCATTCTAATTTTAACATAGCAAATGTAGGCATCCTTAACAAAGCACATTGAAAGCATGTTCGTGTTCGTACCGTATCAAATCGCGCGACTCGATCAAAGCTGCGTTTCCTTAGCGAGCGCGGTCCTAGAACTAGCCAGTTAACTATTCATGAAAGTTGCTCCTGCGCCTGCCACAAGAATGTCAGTTGGCGCCACAAGATTACACACACTCGTACGTGGCCAGTGTTTAACAAGGATTAGACTAGTTCTAATCTTGGTCTACGGAAAAACGACTACCAGGAACCGTCATTTACAGTCTCCTAGCCTTGTGTTGTTATATTATTTACTAGATTTTTTGCTCATTGCTCGACATCGTCAGTCTTTAACAGTTATCCGCAAAATTAGTTTTTGTTTTACCTTATACCTATATTTTCACTTTAGCGTTTATGAAATTCTTATCATACTCAGATGTCCTTGTTTTAAATTAATGATATCTGGAATGGTAAGTGGCATAAGTGGCCACCCTGTTAGTGGAAAACTTTGACATAAAACCCAGTACGCGTAAGTCGAAAATCGGTGTAATAAGGGCAGCTATTTTCAGGAAATTGTATATCATTATGATAACAGGGAGATTCGGAAGTATTATATTGTACCTACTAGGTAATTGGAAAATGAGGCCATTAGATATTTGCGGCGTTAATAAAATATGTGAGTTGAGTATCTAAGGAAAACGACATTTAATTGACCTTTTCGCAAACGGCGAGTGTGAGTTGTCTTGAATGGGAGGTAATAAATTGTCGGTAGGTATCTATAAAATGTAGGATTGAATTTATACGTGCAATGGAGTTACTCGCTCCACGTGTTCTTGCCATATAAACTTAGATAAAGCCAGTGCGAGATGAAAAAGAAACATACAAGAGTGGCTTTAGAAATAATCTAAATTGTTTCTTATAAAACAAACAAGAAATAAAACTGCTTTTTGCAGCAATAAATTGATAGAGCACATCTATTTCTGTTTGTTTTGACTATGGCCATACGCAGACTTGTGGATGAATGTGTATGTAGATGTAGCTACATTAAACATAGGTACTTGTAAGAATAATGTTTGAGAATAATCAGTATAAAAATCATCTTGAAACCAAAACTAGACTCGTAATAGACCAAACAACGATACATATAGGTAAACATAACACAAAATAACCGTTGTTCTCGGTTATGTTAATGATAATTTTCTATTTGATAAAATCTATGTATTAGTAATAATCATGTGTAATCAGGAAGTGTTGGTTATCTTAGATCGTGAGGTTAACGTGCGGATCATCTTTGATTTATCTTCGCGCGATGAATTCAATAAGCAAACGGTACAAAATAATGTTTGTTTAATAATACCTACACAAAGTATTTGTCTGTTATGTTTTATGCAGGAAATTTATACAAATGAGAATAATAATATTACATAGTATATGTAGGTACCTATTGAAAAGTTTTTAATTCAATCGTATTACTCATTAGTTGCCAAAATAAATACCAAATTAATAAATACAGAATGCATTTGTTTGTAAACATAAATTGATAACTCGACTAATTATGCCACATTGCTCGGTGGTTCCGTGTGTAATTACAATTAGTTGAAAATGCAAATATGTGGAACAGAGTAATGCAGGGCATTTTGCAAGTGCATTTAAAATTCAGAGTCATGAGGCAAGATCCTGGTAAGGCGGGGTGTTACAGCATACCGCACCGTACGCTTCACTTTTACTACAACATATTTAGGTCTCTAACACCGTAATTATGACATAATTCTATTCATCCGTGCTTGCACGAAATACAACGCAATGTATTGTGTAGGTAAATTGTATATGTTATAAGTATTAAACGTACAAAATACTACGAGCAGTAAAATGCGAACTTTAAAGGTAATGCCTTCGTTGGTTTCTAACACTCTAACCATTCTTAAACAAACTCAACTTAACCGCTCAGTCTTATGTCTTTTAATCGTGAAATATAAACTTTACGTTTAACCTAAAATGACAACGGATGTTGATTATGATATTTGCTCACGTAATACATTATAATCGGACGGCAGTTTTCACTTTCGATTGAATTACTTAATACGAGTCAATGTATATCGTAGGACAGGACGTCACGTGTGCGCTTCCGTGTCTATGTCCCTCGACTTAACACTTAGATTATAAATGCTTCTTACTTTCTTTCCATTATTACTAGCACATAAAGCTTTATTTATGACTTCTGATATAACAAAGTCCATCGCCGTTTCTATCTTTTCGACTGAATTCAACATCAAACGTATCAAGATGAGTGATTTAAGAAGTCATTGTCATGGAAATAGTCGTGAATAAATGTTAGTTTCTACATGTAATTATGGCTAAGAGACACTAATTAATGTTCACAGTCATTTCAATTTTAAATATTCGTAAGTGCGATCATCGTGTGTAGGTGGCACTTTCTCTGTTTTGACAGATTTCGTCATAGCGCAGCCAGCTGACAGCGAGATTAGTAATCGGTTATCAAATTTCGGAAATATGTTTTATTCATTTGTTTTTAACAATGGATGAAGATATGTAATTTCTAGTAATCGGGGATCCCATAAATGGAAAGTAATGTAGTTGTGATTGAAAATCAATACTAAAATGTTTTATCAGGGTTGAAACAAGTTGATGCAAATCATATACCTTCGCCATAAAACTTTTTTTCCAGTGTTTACTGAAATGTATCGTTTCGCCGTCCATCAACGTGTACAGCCATTAGGTCCTCTGTTATTACACGCCTACACTCTACGTACGTCCTGTAGTTTTTGCAGTTCTTTTTAGCGTCTTGCCATTCCTTGCAACTGACAACCATTGAAAATACGTCTTGTCCACCCACCTGTCTCATGTCCTTAGTTTTATCGTGGTTCACCTAATATCTTCTTTTTTGCCGGCGGATATGACTTTGTAAACGTGAATCTGAAAGGCATTTCTTGAAGAGGGCTTCGTCTGCCCGTGACCTTTGCCGAGTCGGTCTTCAGCTCCGGAAATAAATGTTGTAAATAGTGCTTTACGGTTTTAAAAATTAAAACCCATTTATTTCTTCTTAAGCTACCTTTAGATGAGTATTTGCAATATCTGATTAAGTATATAAAGTTTATGTTTTATGTACGAATATGCAAAAAGTGCAGTTGACTTATCTTGAAAAATACCAGAGATACGGTTGGATGTTAAATACACGAAAATTTTAACTATTTTATTCTGAAAAAGTTAGTCTATACGTATGATTATTTGTTTTTGCTTTAATAAATACGAATGATATTTACCTCGTGCAGTAACTTCGGAGGCAAGGCTAGAGCAAGTCAATCCAGTTGCGTAAGCGAGCGAACTTAGATCATTATTACCTACATCACTTCGACGCAATGGAATATCACGAAGTAGTTGTTTATATTATTCTAATCGATATTAATTTTATTTATCATAACGCTGCCAGGAAAATGTGCTTAATGGAACTCATAGTGCCTATTCATATAGTTAGATATGTAAATTAAATTACACATATTCCACAATTGTCTTGAAACGTAACAGTTAAATGTAGGCAAAGTCTACAAAAACTACTCAAGCACTTACTTTCTATCAACACTCCGTTTTTTAAACCTAGTTATAATTAGATAGATGTTTGACGTAAATGTCGGAAAGATAGATTTGGCATGAATCCATACGAAAAAGCTAAACGTAATAAAACTTCATGTGAATGGGTTTTGTTTATCTCTCACGATAATATTATTTAACAACGTACCTACCGATGAAATCTTAAAAACTAGCAACCATTCAAACTAACGCACATCTCACTCGTAAGTTATATTTTTTAGTCTCTGGAACTTTTATAAGAAGTTTTGGTTTTAAATTGGAATGGAATCAGCGTTAGGTAAACAATTAGGATGGCCAGTGATTAGTTTTTCGTTCCAATACCTCCGAATTCAGCAGACCGCCAAAAAGGGAAAGCATGGCATCAAATAGCGTTGAATCCATTGTTTGCTCCTACTTTTACTGCGTGAAACGCGCCCGCGATGTCTTTATTATCACTGTATTTCTGTCCATCGGACAATGGTACCAATTGTTTGGACTCTACTCACGGACAATCGGTCAGAAGCAATCGTGAGATAATAAATAACGGCCAGTCGATACCTTTAGAAATTGACAATCGCAATAAGTTAAGTAATAAAGTAAGTAACACAGCGGTCGGTTTTTAAAAGGTTTTTGATTTTGATATAGCTCTACTTTAAACCCTTGACGATTTGACTCTTCAATAACTTTGAGGTATCTACCAACTTGATTATTATTCATTACATTTATCTAGGACGCATTCGTAAATTAGTACGTGCAAGTTCTTTGACAGTATAGAAACTTTTGTTCAGTATCATAAAACACTTGAATTACAAAAGTAACTGTTAAGCAGGGGCTAGGCATTCTAATAAACCCGAGGTCCAAAGCCTAATAGCTGTGCGATGAAAATTAATATTTTTCTTGAATAAATTAGCGAATCATGTGGGTACCTGTTGTTATGCGCCACAAAGGTCTTTCAAGGCGCTTCATTGTGCGTTTGTCATACATATTGACAAATCCATGTAGCGGAAAAGCGGGCGCGCGTAGTGTAGAATATTCATTAGGTAGGTACCTACATGACGTGGTGTGTGCCTTGACGAGGGTTCCTTGTCTTATGGCAATAAACAAAGGCCCAGGACGAATTGAATGGTCACAAACCATTAACTCTATAGTTGATTCTATAGTAATGTGTGAAATTAACAATGATTGACATAAACTTCGACTGCTCTCTATTCTAAGGCGAAAATATCAATACCTGAAGTAGATATTGATCAGAGAGACATGTTGCTTTTATCATTGTCTCCTACCTATAACTCATTCCATAATTACAACGGTTTCCATAATGAATATTTTCACAATTTCTAATTGACCTAATCAGATGTAGTATGATACTAATTTAGGGATTGTGAAACGCACAGGAATGTATAGGGATTTGAATTGAGTTCAGGAGAGATATCTGAAATTCTATTAACGACTAATTGGATAGTTCAAAATTTTCAAACGTTATCCGATGAACGTACATAGTTTCACACCTGTGGAATGTTAATTACAATTTTAATTGTGAATCGGTAATAATAACGTCAAATTGAACGATTCGATACATCACAGTGTTCCAAATGTTGGTTTCTTCAAAATCATAGCCTAAATTTATATTTACTTAAATTTATATTTATTTATTCATAGGGAGTACAAAAATACCACCATTCATGCTATGCTCCAAAAACAAGTTATAAGAAAAGGCAAGTAGAGAAACTCTCCATTCGACGGTTTTCTTCGACGGACGAGCGTCTTTTACCAGTATTAACTGCAGAGAAGAAACAAAGGGATGCTGTTAAATTTCTCCCCAGGGACACACGTATGCCTTTATTGCATTTCCTGCCCCAATACACAGGTGCGGACTTTGATTTGGAACGAAAATATTCCAGACCAATGAATATGTCAGATTTAATATACTTGACGGGGTCTAATAGCGTCAAATGAATTGTTTGTGTAACTTTAATTCATATTGCGTAAACATGTAAATTCACAGGCGGGACACGTAATAAATGATAGATAACAGGTCAGTATAAATTTAGGGTATTTTTCGAAACACACAACCAGTTTCCGAATAGATTCTACAACTTCAGTAGTCAAGAATGAGAAGGCGATCGTGTCACGTAGAAATTGATGAATTATCGGCTTTACTTGCTAGTCAGTTCAAGAGTAAATCCTAGAATACGTCCCTGGTAAAATAGAAACATTCATTACTTGTATGTACCGTCACCCCTGTTGCACGTCCCGTGACCGACCGCGGTTGCCTAAAGCACCTATCTTCTAAACGTACACCTACTGTTATGTAGATATAGTACACCTTTGGTTAAAGGAGTATTCTCTGTGGAAATTCGTCGGTTCGTTCAATATAAAGCGGTAACTGGATGACGTAGGTAGCTTTGGAAAATTTCGGCTCTTTTAAACTCTCTTTAAGATTCAAAGGAAGAGCGCAATTTCTTTTACTCGAAGCTCGAAGGTGCCTTTTATAAAATGTGAGCCGAGCTTTAACGTTGCATAAAAGATCATTAAATCTGAAATGTTTATTTAGTAGGTAGGCGTACCTATTGACTTACGTTTTTATTAACAAGCAGGTAGGCTCCTTAAGACGATGCGAATCTTCTTTTATCTCTATATGTTAAATGTGTATTACCTAAACCGATCTCCCCATGATTCAATATATTATTCTCAAATATAATAATCAATATAGAACACAATTGACGTTACATTGGCGGTCCATTTTCCACGCCAAACTTCATTATCAACGCTGAGAGAATACTGAAAACTGAATTATGAACATAATTGGTTCATGTTCAAGTACTTTTTTATACGAAGATCGGCGTTTTTGTTGGTCGAATCATAATAAAAATATGTAGGTAGGTAATTGAATTGATTGATTGTAAATAAGACTGTTCTATCATTAAGTAAGGCTTGAGTGAATATTTGAAGGTTTTTTGTTCATATTTTTTTGAGAATAAAATTACTAAAGGCCATAATTAAATGTCAACAACCCATGAATCGACGCATTAGTAAATAGAAAAGGCTTTATCCCCATAAAATTATGAAAAATCAACGTTACATTCCATACGAATTTTATGAGTGCAATTACTTTTGAACTCATGAATTACTTTCTAATATACATTTTATTGCTTTGAAATAAGGAGTGGACGAGTTCGTTTTAATGAATGGCTAATTGAATGCTATAAATTTAAATTAGATATCCTCCTATCTGTCCGGTTTGGTTAACACACAAGAATGAGTTACTAGCGATTGTTTGGTACTTGTCTCAACGTAGGTATACAGATCTTTGTACGTATATATACCTATTGATTGTGAAACTTGATTTAGTGATCTTACTCTAGTAAGATTATACATTTGAATCCTGTGACCATTTTTTTACATCACACTTGCAAAACCATAGAACGTGTGAATTATTACCTACTGTTACGCTTGTGAAACAATTTAAAGCGATTATGTTCAAAGTTTTCTGTGCGGAACTGTGACAAATGGGATGGTGGAGAACATTCCACGTATCGAGGTTCACAAAATAAGTCAGACTAATTGGCTGGGTCGAGCTCCAGCGGCTGTTATCGAACCGGTGACTGAGCCCGGGTATGCCCTAGCGCCTTGTTAACGTGCCTCTGTATCCAACTATCGGAATGATCTTACTTTCTATATAAGGAAATCGAAATTATCTCACAACAGGGCACGGGACATTCCATTTCTCTCTCGTCGCTTTTGATAATTGACCCCACGCTAGTTTTTACTTTTATCTCGTCGATATTTGACATGCAATCGACATTCCTTAGATATTTCCCGTGTTTACAAACGTGTTTATTTGAAACCGGCGGTTATGTTGGATAAACAAACACAAGTGCTGCATTTCAATGATTGGGCCGATGCTTTCTTTTTATGAGACGTCCCTTCCTGCGACATCCGATTGCGTTCAATTGAATTGGAACGCCGCGGCTGTCACCCACTGCCTGTAAATTGGTCTGAGCACAACTGCTCCATTTACGAGCGGTTTGTTTTGTTCCCACTTGATGGAACCCGCGCCGTGCCTTATTGGCCGGTACGTCTCGAATGACATGTCAAAGCCGCGAAATCCGATTTCCTGTTTCTATTAAGCAGCTGTTTCGTCGAACTCGTGTGTGTACACGGAGGGCAGAAATTCTGTAACTCTCGCAAATACACTTAAGTTTACAATCGCACTGTTTACCAACAGAGTCTTTGAGAGGATAGTGCGATGAACTCGTGTAAAAAATGAACGAACGGGAGATCTCGAGAAAAAGTGGTCAACAATTCATTTAGAATCAACAATGAAATCGGATAAAAATGTCGCAATGAGCAAAACATGCAGTTAATTGCGGTTCGGGTGGACGTCTAGTTTGCCGTAGAAGGAGGCAGACCTGCCCGTAGCGATATAAATAGCGGAGTGCGCGGACGCGGACCGAGCGCGGCACAGATGTAAAGTGGACACCAGTTTTAGTGCTCACATCTATTTCGAACAAGTGTAAATAAATCTAGCAAGTCACTTTCGTCGACGGTTGTCACTTTCATTCGCCCGCCTCACCCTGTCTTGTCGGCATGTGTTATGATTATGCGCGAACATGGCCGCGCGAATTGTGGATTGCTTGTAATTTTTTATGACTGGTATTTGCTGAACTGGATTGGCGCTCTTGATGAGAAAGCATCGACCGCGAGACAGGTGGATTACGTTCTTTCGCAGAGATTAAATAGCATGTTTCGATACGCAGATACAATGAAATAGAATAGCTATCAATAGTTTTAATACATTAGAAAACGTGGGTAAATTTAGGTAGTCTTGGGTAGTTATTATTAAAGCATTTTTATAAACTTCGTGTTAGCAAGGAAATCTTTAATGATAACATGTTGTTAGAGATCCGCTAATAAATGTCTAATTAAGAAGGTCATATGAGTTCTAAGTAATGGTGTTTAATGGGAATGGGAATATACACTATCATAGACAGAATTTCTCGGTATAAAGATACGTGTGAGGGAGGTCGCATTTCATTGCATCGCCGACGCATTCCACGTGCACGGAACCTCAAATTGCTTCCCAAAGCATTCTGGCCTAGTGACTATAGGTAGAATTTGACTTTTAGAAATTAATGTACTGCTACAAAATGTCAAGCCAACTAGAAGAATACGTTATTACTCGGACTGCATGACATAATAATAACATCGAGTGCATTGCCACCGTCCGTCGTCGTCGCGCCGTCATGTAAGTGCAACTCCGAAGTAAGACCAAGGCAAACCAAAACAAATGGACACGAAACCGCACCGTTACGGCACTTCGCGGAATTAAAAAGAAAGAAATGACAGCGGCCAACGGTAATCTTTGTTCGCAGCGTAAGGTCGAAACCCCCTCAGAGCCGTAAGCCACCGATTGCTCGAGATGTACACGCTGATACCCACCTACTCTGACAACCACCCACTAATTAAACTAACTCAACACCGGAACGCTTGTGATGTCATTGCCCGCTCTTTGCCTGCATAGATGTTATAATAACATTACATTTACAACTATCGTTAATTGCGTTAAATGTTAAATAAACGTAATTTAGTTACGCTCTTGAGTTAATTTGAATAAATGTGTCTAGGCGAGAATTTGTCTTCAACTTAGGCTCGTTGCTGTTATAAAAGGGTAATAAATAAGAGGAACGCGGTCGATTGTCACCTTTAGTGCACTAAGATGGCACAGTTCCCAGTGAAAACTTTGGCGTCTCAGCACGCGAGCAGCGGCGGCTTATTACCGGCGCCAACGCCACACCGCGCTCCACCGAGAACGCCTAGCTAATCACTGTTTACTCTGCGGTCATTTCACGATTACTAACCGTCAATTGTTTGAGGTGTGAACATTCGATCTAAATCAGGAAGCGAGAAAACACGCAACAAGAAACCTGCAGTCGAATGCACAATGCAATTTAAATATGTTTCCAAATTATAGTTCTTAAGAAATAGTTCTTGTTTATGGTCAAACTACACGCTCCAGTTTGGAATCGGATCAGGTCGGTCTGATAGGACGGGTGCGACACATCGGCTGCACTATCAGCAAAAAATAGTACACGGAAGCTGTCTTGATTCTTCAAAACGAAAGAAAAAGACAAGTTTCTCTTCCAGGAATTTCTTGATGAACGTTAACGATTAATGTAAACAACAGAGTTGAGAAAAAATAAGCGATAAAGTAGCTATTGTCTGTCCATGAGGTGAAGATGTAAGGCGGGCGCGTGGGAGCCGGCGGGACCTGCCCCGTCGCGGGAAAATACCTCGCGAGTTCACAGCACCAATAAACACCATAAAAACCCCCACTGTAAATGTCTTTCCCGCATCAAATTGAATGAATTCGGAGCAGATCTAGATTTACCGATGTAATTCAATTCTCGACGATGTCGAAGCAATACGAAATTTGATTAAACGTAAAAACATGTACGAGGTGCTAGTTTATAGTATTGAATGTCGTTAAATGTTAATTGAATTAATTAAAGGTTGGAAGCGTAAACTGTGCTCCACTTGCAGTGCTTTCACGCGTGCACTTTGAAGCTATATCTCTTTACGAGGCCTGAAATCATGTTGCACTCGTTAATTAATATAAGTAAAACAAAATATTAACAGTTTAGGTACAAGGCTAGTTGCTTCCGACTTCCGAGACAACCGGAGATCTTTAATGGAGGCAAGAATAGGGGAAGTCCTACAGCCGATGATGGTGAAAAATCAATACAATTACTCACATCATCGTCTTAACTTTACACAGTATAAATTATAACTTTACTTTAAATAAAACTAATTAATTAATTAATGTAGAAACAGTCGCATAATTGTAGGTAAATTACTTTAATATTTATTATTGTTAAATGAAACGAGGGCACGTACATAAAGGGCGGTAGGTACATAAGACGGGAGTTCGGGGAGAAAGTAGTCTGGAGAGATTTGTAACCAACTCGTGGTCGGCTAAAAGACAGCCCTTGACTTTTACTTAATTTATACAATTAACTGGTTACCTTTCATTTGAAACGTTACATTTAATCCACATAATATCAAATCAAGTCTTGTACCTAATTAAGTTTTGTTTCAAAACCTACGTGAATTTAACTTTGCCTATGTAAATTGTAGTGTTACTACGTTAGTCAAACAAATCCAGTAGAATATAGACTAAAACCTTTTCAGAAGTTCAATTCAGAATCCTCATTTAGTTCGAAGTACCAAATCGAGTCCGATGTAGAAAGAAATAAATTAGTAGTTTCGATTAGATTCGTAATTTAAATGAGCGGCAAGTGTAAATGAGGTCTTCTTGATGGCATTTGAGTTTTGAGGTTTCAATTTCACTATTAATAAAGCGCAATAAACGTCGGATGATGGCTGATCGATCGCGCGCGTTTGTCGGTCGGGCAGGTGCGCGCGCGCCGGTGATTTCGTTGCAGGTTCCTGCGCCGCGGGCTCTTGTGCCAATGTCAAACTAACCACTTTTGTTAATAGTGTTATTGTTGCTTGCCTTTGTTACCTTTACATGCTTTGTTGTTTATGATCCTTTTATTTGAACGTTGTGGTTTGTACAAACCCTTATCTTGCTATAATGGTATTTTTTTTATTAGCAAAGGGATTTTTAGTTTATGTTATAGATCATAAAGAAATTGTAACTAACTGTTTAATATTGTGTAAAAAATTATAGTTACAAAAATAGATCACCAATAAGCCCATAAAAGCAATACAAGAAACAATCAAATTCCCATAAAGGCCTAGATTGTTTGTGCAACAGTATCCATGCTATGCGCTCGCGCACTGAAGTTTACACAGCGAAGCATTGCACGCGCCATTGTGTCGCTTCGTATGAGACATATAGTGGGAAAAGTACAACAGTTCATGGCTGATATATTGTAATTAGTTTTAAGTTTTTGTTGCACACAGCGATACTGTATTCAATGATAGGTACTTAATTAACTACGTACTTAAGAACTTAATGCTAATAGGTATAAGAATATTGCATGTTTATAGTTGAATCTGAATAATACGTTAAATAATTATAATCGTTTTGTACCGTGACTAAATTTAGCTCTCTAACCCTTTTCATTACATATTAATACAATTTCCATAATAAGAGAGTATGATTCGGTACCTTACATGTGTATGTCAAATCATATTATGTAAAATTGTCAATGTGAAATCGTATCTATCCAGGTTCTCCTTGCAATGAAACTCCATTGCAAACTCGCCTACACACAAATATAGCAGAAAACGCTGGTTTAATACATAAAAGTTTCAGTCCAATCTATGTACCTACAGCATGAAAAAGAGCGTTAATAAAAGGTACATGTGATTTCTCGCTGATAATGAGTAAATACAAGGATTTAGTACATTTAGCGGTAATTTATAAAACTGTGTAACTCGGCAATTGTAACGGTAGGTTAGCGAGAGTCGAAACAACGTTACGTCGCCGGTAAATTTAAATAAAATACTGTAACAAGATTTAAAGGAACGACCTAAATATAATACTAGAAAGGAGTCTGTAAATTATGTAAGTTTAGTGCTTAGATCCATCTAATAACTTACAATTTATAGGCCATATTTTTTCGTAGGTAATTGATAGCTTTTCAGAGTATCTAAACTCGCTTACCTTAAGTACCAAGTTCTTTTTCAAGTTTATTTTATTTATTGAATAGGTCTACTTATGTTTAGCTCAATTGAATTAAGTCGCCACTAGTAAAACCAATAAGGCAATTAATTGTTTACAAGTTTACATGGCTTTCTTACTTGTAGCTTTTAAATTTTTCCTATAAGATTTTATGCTAAAATACTTATTGATAGTCACCTAATAGTTTGGCAGATAGTTTGTAAAACTGTCGCGGTTATAGTAACGGTGCTAGGTGACTTCTCAGCATATCGTGCCAGACACTCGGGTTGTGGTGCATTGTTTACGATATGACGACGTGTTCTGTTAGCGAGAATGCAAGAATATACCCGATGTACTACCTCAAGAGTGAAAGAGATGGCTCATTGTTAGGAAAACAATTGAAAATCTTGGTGGCAAGATAACACGGGATAATTGCAGCACTTCAGATCTTTGCAATTTAGGCTTTGACAGAAGTTTATATTTTTATTTATAAATGAATAGCAACAAAATATTTTCAATTACGTACAAGCGGCGATTCTCTTTTATTTAAGATCTTATAAATAAAAACGAATCACCAGAATCTTAAGCGCATAACTCCAACACGACTGAATTGAATAGTAGGTACCTATAAATCTTAACCTTTTTGGGAGATGTGCACCTGCGAAAAGCAATTTGGATATGAAAAGAAAAATGTATTCGTGCAAAGCCCATTGCCTAGCTGCTAGGCTATTTTAATAACGTTCAGGGTTCAAAAGTAAAGAGTACGAACATACCTATTTACGTAATAGCATGTTAAAGTAAGGGAATACTTTTCATAATAAGTTAATTTTATGCCTTGGAAATAGAGATGAAAGCACGGAGGGCATACATGAAATAATAAACAAATGATAATCAGTAAGTAACTACTTATTAATAACCTAATTTTATTTTAATATCGGCTTTACATCACATGATAAGCGTAACCAAGTTTTAAATGTGTCGAGTAGGTAGATAATTTAGTATTTAATTGAATAGCATAAGTTGAACGCTTGTCTATAAATCTATCTGAATTAAACTGAATAATATTGCATAAAATCTTATCTTTATTCAATAAGCAATTTTAATCAATATTGAATTTGTTTAGTAGTACCTAAATATTTGAATTCAGAGTTAATGTCGGTACCTACCTAATTACATTTTATCTAAAAGAGGCCACTTCTTCCTATGTACCAAGGATTATTGTAGAATAAATAAAACAAGCAAATAAACAAAATGTCAGTATTGATTAATAATATTTACTTGAAATCGTCACAGAAGCGGTATTGCGGGCAACAATGTTTACTAAATTATCTGTGTATTGTTAATTGTGTGCATTTCAATAATGGTGAATTTAGCAGAAAATAAGTAACGTGGATTTACTCTCTGTAGTTAGTAAACTTAAGTAAGACTTAAGTGGGTAATAATAATTCACTTTGAAGATTTTGTTGCACTTCGCATACAAAAGACATAAACGCACGCTGACTTTTATAATAACTCAAAATGTCGGAGCTAGCTGTTCCAGATAAAACGGGACTAGATATAATAATTAACAGTAAAGTACATCTTCATTACAACTTAGAGTTTCAGACTTATGAGTTACGTTAACTGCGTAATGAGTGAAATTAAGAAGTGCCGTGGTTAACGTGCTTTCATTTAATAATTACTTCAACAGTTTAGCTACTGTTATTTGAGGAAATGCAGTTATTCACTTTTCCGAAAACCTATTCACACTGATTGACGTTCGTTTAAATCACAATTAGTGATAGTGATATAATGAAATTGGCTTAATCGATTCAAACTAGAAAATCGATTACCAACAATAGGTAATTAAATTCTGGTAATGTGAGTTACATTACTAGTACAATAGTCTCTTAAATGAAACGCTTTGACCCCAACTAATAATGACATAGAAACCGATTGAAACGCATCGAATCGACGACCTTCGGGACGGCGACGGCGGTGCAGCCGGCGGCGCGATCTCCGACATAAATCAGCTGGAGCACAAACCCATGCACGAATAAAATATTCAACAGGTACTTACCGTAAACAGACGGCCTTATCGAAAATAAACTAAACACCTCCAATGTGCAAAGTCACTGAACAAAAACAACACAAAACAAAACTGTCCGTTCTTAAAAGTCAGTAAAAGGAAAGTATATTGAAATAAAAACTTGGTTGTTATTCAGATTCACTTCATTCACGAGACGTCGTGTGGTCGGATAAAGTTTGGTCGTCGATGCGGCAGCGTGGCGCGGCGTGCGGTGTGCGCGGCTGACTCGGCCCGAATGATTCCGCACCGCACTCGATACTCCGTGAAACGACTCGTCTCGCCTGTCTTCGATGCATCGTGATCGTGACGACCAAAATTTGTGCATCAAATAGGCATCAAACACATCAAACGCACATAATTGCAGACCTTCCGACGTGAATGTCCGCCGGAAAAGCCAAATTTGGAGATTGACCAATTTCTTGATAGCTTACCTTACCGTGATGAAATTAATCTTTGTTTAAGTTATCCTCGTAAATGTGGTTGTTAAGCTGTCGTTGAAAATTCATATCAGGTTGGGTTTTCTCAACAGCCCAATACACAGAGTATAAGTGGCAAGTACTTAATGAATATACGGAAAACTTAAAGATACAGGTTCTCTCTGACTGAATGATAAATTCGGCATATATGACAATAATATTGCCTAATTCTTTAAGGTACTTTAAACTATTGTTTTGTCATTTATTGGCATCCTAAATGTATCTGAAAAGAAACACTGTAGATGTAAGTAGTCTCATTTACATTTAAGTAAGTAGGTTTTATCGTAGTACACCATATGTCTTCTCATTATGTATACCAAGATATCCAAAACAAAGCAAACTAAATTCTCTGAAACTTGAAAGTCTGTGCAGATGTTTGTCTTGTCACCGCTATGTGATGAAGGGCTTCATCAGAAATAGGTAATCAAAGTTGTGTACTAATTTAATCACTAACATCATCTAACTTTATATAAACTAAATAATTTAAAGACGAATAAAATAGATTTTGCTAAATCTACCTCAAACAATCAATTTTATTTTTGTTCTTGATATTTGTTAAACAGCCATAAAGTTATATTGAGAAAGGGTATAATTTATACTGTACCTATAGCGTATAAATAAATAAGAAATTATTTATAACATTATCAAAGTAAGCGCCGTACCTGACTGGAGTAATTTCACTTACATTGAGTCCCCTGGGTGGCGGGTGAAAGTAGTTCCATTATGTCACTCGTTTGTTTTGCTGCTTGCCCTCTCCTGAGGATACGCTTGACACAGGCTTTGACGTCTTTGACATGTTTTAAAAAATAATTGACACCCTTTTTTATTTACCCTACGACGACGTGCGTTCATATGTTTGAATTGTGTAGAAAGGAAGGATAATATTTATTTAAAATAAAAAAGTATGTTTCAATTTAAACTGTCCTCAAAAGACATCCCTAGTTTTAAATAAAAAAATATTTTAAAAGTAGAGCGAAAACATTTTGTTTTATTATGCATGTTTTTGTTTACTCCCGTCTTTTGCTGCATGCAATAACAAAAATTGAGAGCTTCGCATCGTGTTCCTTTGACCCAAAAAATTAGATCATCTTATGACTGATCAGATCAACTAAAGACGGATCTGTTAAAAACACTTTCTATTAGCATATTAATATCAGAGTTTATTTTATCGTATTTTTATTGGAATTATCTGTGATGACACTGATGACTTAACTCCATAGGAGAGAGTTGACATCACTCAATAGAACCTGGAATTTTAAGCTGTTAAAGTACTTTATAGAAAGTGTGTGGAATCGGCTTGACCTTCGAAGGTAGCGATTAAGTCAGTTTTCACCACATTTATAAGTGAGATTACAAGTATCGGCAGTAATCCTGATTGATCAGGAAGCTGGGAAAAGGCTGCATAAGATAAGAGTCGTCGGTGTGTTTGAAAGTCTCTGAATGTGTCCACGCTACGTCCGCTGGTAGGTTATTCGGATGACTTCCCACAGATGCCTCTTTTTATCTAGAAATCTGTCACATTTTTCTTTATAAAATCGGTATGCCGATGTCTATATCCTACAACTGTCTTGATATCTAAGTTATACAAATCTATTTTGCCTTTTCCTTCAATGTTAACTCATTTACTCCAGGGACAACAGTGTTTCACTTCAAATTCTTAAAAGAGGACGGCAAGGACGCTCTCCTTGGACATTGTCTAACTTTGGGGTTGTACATAACATGATTGGAACAAAATTGCATTTCGAAAGGGCACATAATAATGTAGTCTCCTATTGTACGCTTGTTACAACAAAATGTTTACGACCTACAGAATTGGGACAAAGTGAAAACTTCTTTGAAAACTTTGATGCCAATGGAAATGGCACTTAGGATAAAATATCATCAGGGCCTCATAGCCATAACTTTCGAATTGAATGTTAGATAGAACTTACATCCTATACTATCCACAGCTTCTTTCTATACAAAAAATTAAATTAAAAATTTAAAAAACCCCCGACTATAAAAAGCAACAAATAAGTTGTATTTAACTTTCATACAAACTTCATTACGTCGAGGGACCGCATTCTATCTTCCTTACGAATATATTAAACTTATCGATTCATTTAAAACATTTTACAGGTATTTTTTAAATTTTGATATCACATTATGATTATTTATGATAGGTATTTTTGCGTACCCACCGAGCTACTAAGCGGTCCCCCGACAAAATGAAGTTTGTATGAAAGTTAAATACAACTTATTTGTTGCTTTTTACAGTCGGGGGTTTTTTAAATTTTTAATTTAATTTTTATTTCGAAGTTTTTAAACCTTTTTTATAATAATATTATAATTATTATAAGCTCCTCCTGTTGTCAACATTGCGTTATATTAAGAATTGGACACTGATCAAAACGAATCCAAACACGACATATCTGCTGTGACATTTTTCAAGAATGGGTGGAGAGCTGGTCTCCATCATCAACTCCTTATCTGCTGTTACCATTGCATTACATTAAGAATTAAACGCTGATCAAAACGAATCCAAACACGACATATCTGCTGTTATATTGGATCTACAATCCTACCACAGTCGACAAAAGAGCTGATGACCCTGAAATGGCTGAACCGATTTGCATATTATATATCTAAGAACACTCCCAGGAATACCAGCTTTAATTAAAAAAAACCGCATCTAAATCCGTCCACGCGTATAGGAGCTACAGTGCCACAGACAGACAGACAGACAGACAACGACGTCAAACTTATAACACCCCTCTTTTGGCGTCGGGGGTTAAAAATAGGCAATTCTGATGTGGTTGAATTATAAAGATTTCCATTTCACGCCACTTATACTTAGGTACAATGGTACAATGTAATATGTTAAATTGTTAAACAATCTTTTAGCTTTTAAGTATCTACTGGAAGAAGGTTGTGTACAGAGCGTTATGAAGCACGCTCATACACATACTGTCTACATTTGTGTGTACTTATAGTCTACTGGACAGACTATAAGTTCACACAAATGGATAGAGATTACCGGCTGCTGGTGCAATCTAAAATAATAAGTGCATAGCTTCTGATACAATAAGGCGGAGGTAGAAAGCCGGTTTCACCGCAATCTCGAGAGTACTGCGAGTGCTGACAGATGTCACGACTCCACTTTCTTCCATCACGCGTAATATTTAGGCATTACTTAAAAATAATTTAAAACACACAATCACTAAACGTCTCTATTGTCATTTGTTATACGAGTAGGAACGTAGTGGGCCATTTCAGCTTCGTTTCTATTAAAAATTGCAACTATCACAGTGAATTACAATAAAATGGTATTTATCTGCAAACGCTGCATAACACTCGTAACAGGTAAAATATTACGGGAAAATGATATAATACCCATAAAAAAATGTTATATAATTACCTATCTAAGACGCGCAAATCGTATTGTCCATCCAAACGAATAATAATGTACCTATGTAAGTACAAAATTGTTTTTTGTCAATTTTGCCGTAACTTAACTATTCATTAGTATTAACTGTCCACCCACGCATGATACAAAATACTTATTTATTATCATTTATTTTCTCTAAGAAAAAGCATATACAGTCTCAATATTTTTATCGATTTGGTACTTTTTACGCAGTTCATGTAACACACGTACTTAATCATTTTAGTCTTCTTCCCCTTTTTATATAATCTGGTAATTTGCGACGACGTTTATTACGTCACGTTAGGTTTTCGACTAAGCTTTTGATAATCAGGATGAACGCCTGTTACATGAAGCAATGTGTTACGCAAACGTTTGGAACATCATTGCTTAAGGTAGAATAATTGGATAAACGTTTACATACATACTTAATTCCGTGGGTCTTCTTGGGTAATTACGACAGGGCTCATGAATCAAAGGGCGATAAATAAGCAACTATCAATAAAGTACTTTGCAACACGTCGACTGATGCGTTGGCTATGAGTGTGTCAATATGCAAAGTGCGAACCTTGACAAAGCCTCGGCTATCTTATCTGAAGAGCTTTTAGAGGTAAATTTGTATCGTGTTGCACTGTACAGTTGTGAATTTTACATGGATACTTTCACAAAGCGGACTTAGTACTTATATGTTATAATAAAATAACATATTCATAAATAATAAGATGATTGGAAGTATAATACAGATCGTATGTTATTTTTAGAAGAGGCTGATAGAATATCATGAAGAGAAAATATTTTTCATGATATTGCTACTCCACTCCTACTCCTACGTTATGGCTTTGATACTTTTTTAACAAACGGAAAATCAAAGACACAGAAAGGGACAAAGATACTCACACAAGTATACAAGTTGTTGTTTTTGAATGTCGCAAATGCATCTCATTGAAAAGGTCGTCATTTTAATGCAGTCATAACATACTTACTTGCAAAGGTTAAAATGATATCTGGCAATTTATCAATTTCACTGTACTTACTTATCAGAAAATCCTTTGATGAACGTCGATAAAATTTTACCGAGAATAAAATAATTGCCTACCTACGTTAGCAGTATTTTATCAGGTTTCGTCGAGTGCTAATTAAAATGTACTGAATTGATACATTTATTCTTTCTTGTGGCAGATATCCCTATCGATATCGACGAAATATAATAGAATTCATATCGACTCATGTAGACTTTATCTAGTTAGTCCATAGATTTGTCTGAGCTATCTATTATCAAGTACGCAACATATTGCATCAATCTGAAAATAAACAGATGAATTGTTGACTGTTGAATCAATTTGATGAATGCTTCTAGCCTTTGAGTTACAAGTAGATTTCGCAGTAATTTAGTGGACACGTGGACTATGAAGTGGACTGAGTAAAAAGACAAACACTTTTTCAAACTAATCAGGTGTCCAGGAAAAAATTCCCTCCTTTTTCTTTCATGTTTTGACCGTAGCGGAAAATGTTGCCACGAGAGCGTAGAGGAACTGACATTTGAACTTCATATTTGAAATAACTTGCGCTAGTTTTTTTCATTAAAAAGTAAATAGAGAGGGTTGCTCCGTTCTAGTAATATAATCATCAACGCATTTGAAACTAAAGTTGTATTGTAGTTTTATACTTATTTTTTAACTGATTTCAGCATTTAAAATTTTATAATTGTCTTGACCTGCAAACATAAATAAAGATCGTGGATTTTTCTCACCTGCACAAAGTGTTAATTAAAAGTAGTTTAATAAGTAATTGCGATTAGGCAGATATGGTTACAAAGAACAATGAATGTGATTTAATGGTTCGTGTTTCATAAAAACTACACTCATTAAACTAGTTGTTGCAGTTTACAAAACATTTATGAGTATGTGGTTAAATTTTTGTTGGAATAATGTGCGCATTAATTGTAAAATTATCAACACTTCATATAGCAAAGACGAAAGTTCATACTGCATAAAAAAGTTTGTATAGGTAGGTAGAGATATTTATTTGACAGATTTTAATGTAAAAGATAACCTATGTATAATCACAATACTTAATAGGCAAAACAATCTGATTAAAAATAATTACAACATTACTGAAGCTGATTCAAAGCTGAATCCATAAAGATGATAACATTAAGAGCGAACTACCGAGAAACGGTAACTTTATAAAGTTAATTGTTATAAGCGGACTCGCTCTCGTTTAACGTTTTACATAAAACCAGTAAAAATGTCATGAGGTGAAAGTCTATATTAATAAACTTTACAATAACATTATGCAATTTTACAATAAGTAAATGTTTATTAACAGCGATATTTACGATATTGGCTACAAGTGTCGTTGGTGTTATTCACATTTTCTTTTTAATAAAATAAATAACATTCTATTCAAGCCTTATAAAATTGCTTGGTCATAAAATTGAGCATGCAGTTTCAATTTCATTTAATATTAATTTAATGTTCCATATCCGTTATGTTTCAAGTCAGCGTCCACGCTTCAGAGCTTAAAACTTTTAATGGTCCATTTGATTCCGGATGTCATAGTTTATACGTTTGCAGAAAATAGATTGTAGTGAAAATCTAGGAAAATATTCCGCGACACTATTCTTGAACTTCTCTTTCTACTTTCAAATATACATATAGTAGATAGATAAGGAAATAAATTGAAACCAAAACATTTTGCATTCGAACGCCAAATCGGTACTTTATCAAAAGGGCGCAATTCTTTCATCTTTTATTTGTCTTCAGTCCTCGTTTCCTGCTATAAATTCGACTAGGGCAAATCACGTGAATGCCACGATCTTGTTAAACACGTGTAGTGCTGTTCAATGCGTCAGGCATGCGTATGCACATGCTGCGCTAAGGGCTGTTATACACGACCCCCATGTATCAGCAACGAATAAGAACACCGTCATCTTTACTGATATCTGCGACGACCAGTGTTAAGCCGTTTCCGGAAAATTCAACAAAAAAGTAAGAAAATTGCAGACGATTTTACCGTAACATCGCGACACGGCAGTGCTTGGTTATTATAACAAGTGCCCCGTGTGCGTGAACCCTAATGCCGCCACTGTCGCCGTAGTCCTATCGCTACAATGACCGTAGCAGCCTCTACAATCAATATTATGATTTACTGAAACATAATATTTATGAGACTGATATTTCAAAAGTACTTTAAAAAAGAAAGTCGACTTTTTCATGACTAAGTTCAATGGAACCTACGACTTTGATTCAACAATAAAGTCTGGAAGTGAATATTTTATAATTGACAGAGAATTATCAAAATAACTTTTACGATTTAATGAGTAACATAAAAACTTTTTGAAGATTTTTAGGTTTTCTTACCGAGTATAAATAAATACTTTTGTTACATACTGTGCGTTATGTAATACCTAACCTAGTATTTACAAGCCCTTTAGACTGGTCTAAACAATTTGCTACTTCGAAGATAGGGCAATTTTGAAACAAATTTCGAAGTTTGTGATAGTGTGGGAGGTATAACTTGAATAATGTGGGTACTGGACACACATGCGGCCGGCTTCGTGGTTCCCACGTGACTATGTTTGCAAATATGTAGCTTCAAACGTGACTGGTACGCATGGCTGCCTAGGAGAGGGCTATAAAACTTAAAAGTCTCATTATAAACAATCATCACAAGACAAAACCCCAACTGTAAAAAAAAGATTTATCTTTGTTTTAGGAAACACCTTTTTTTCTAATTTCACTCACGCGTTAGAAAATCTCATAAACAGAGTCACGAGATTCCTCCTAATTGGTCCAGCTGTGAGATTCTTATCTGCTGTATGGGAAATCTTTAATTCAACATGGGCCTTTTATGATACACCGTGGTTACAGCTATCCAGCTACCAGTCGTTTGACGTTACCTACGTCAATTTTTGTTTTGTATGGATGGAATTATTTTATAGCAACAGACACAATGACTTAATCGCGGCTCATAAGCGTCTCTTTATCTGATTATCTAACTGAAGTGTAAAACAGTGTGATGAAATGTGATCTATCTTAAATCTACATTATTAAATATATATATATATCCTAACAAAACATATCCTGACACTATTACAAAATCAGATCAAATATTATGTAAATGGAGTAGCGTCACAATTCACTATGATGGATGATACTATCAATCGAGTGTGCCAAATAGAAAAACCACTTAATGAAGAGGGATCGGACATATTATACTTAATATACGTTATACTGGACATAAATCGGTCACTCCAATTTGGAAATATGGGTCTTTTGAAGTCGCCTACATATAGATACCTACCGGTCATATTGCCAGGAACACCTACTTCTCAGTTTCCCTTAATTTATATAATACCTCTACATGTTCAATCTATAGACAAGAAATGTCTGTGGTATTTACCTCAGGAAATAAATTACTAAATTCTTTAGTGGGAATGATTGTTTTATGTGTTTCGTTGACTTTCTTTCAATTAATCATTCATAGGAAATAAACTTGTTTGTTATAGACTGTTATTTGCACGAAGTGTAGGTAGCATTTATTTTCAGTAGATACGTACTTATTTTTTAGTAAGTAAATGGGAGAAAAAAGTTGATCGTAAACGGGCAACTGACATTTAATACGAGATTATCGGATATTTCATTGAAGTTTTCTAAATATAAATTATAATCAATTTGATAAGTATCTTATTTGATATCATCACGTGTCGGACGTCGCGGGCTGCCGTGGAAATAGCCCGGGACGTCTTAGGCAAGGGTTGTAGGTTCCAGTCGGTCACGTTTACCACGTGACATCACCCGACGACCTCATAACGACTCCACCTCTCAATATCAATACCTAATTTAATATTACCTATCAATTGATTATTATCTATCAATTTTTCTGATACTCGGCACAAATCTTTCGTAATAGAATCAATTCCTGAACACTGCAGGAAATTTTATTTGGTAATTTTCGAGTTTCAACCTGAAGTTGAGTGAACATAAAGCTGTGGAATGGGCAATATAATGTAACAATTGTTGGGTTGTAGAGATTTTTATTTAATTTGTTAACATTTTTTAAATTTATGTCGTAGAGTCATAAAAACGAATATTTAACGATGTTTCCGTTACTGTAGCATGAATTAAAACGAAATCCAGTCAAAACCGTCCTAAAGCGATATTTTAATCCGACGTAAAAGAAGTTCAAGATCATTGGGCGTTTATGGTTATTAAATAATCGGATTAGTAATTTAAGACGTGTACATATATCAACAAGTGGGGAAGTGGGTCAAGGTCGTGTTACCTGTTGAACATACGCTATATGGGGTCCTAGCCCTTCGCTGCTGTTAATGCATTCAGTTTTACATTACCATAACGTCACTAAAAACATGATCGTAAATAGCCCATTTCTTCAAGTACTATAAACTTTCATCGTAAACGTCTGAATATAATCAAAGTACTTATATAGTGGAGATAGTAAAATAAATAATTTGTGGGTAATCATATTTTAATGTTCTTGTTACCGTTACATATTTCCAGGCTTAGAATTACATTTCATTGCTTGTTATAGTAAATATGTTAATTGGTTTAAAATTGCAATTGACAAGACCATATGTAAATCTTTAGGTGCCGAGTAGGATGTAAAGTTAAGGTACCTATATTGTGAACTTAAATCAGTTTTGTCAAGCTCAAGCATTCAGCTCAAGCTGTAGGGGAAGTAACACATGCAACGTTTAGCGACCTGTGACCTGATCAAGCTTAACTTCTTATAATAGAAAATAATAAAGCGCTACTTGTCCTAAACTGGGTCACGGCTAGACTATGTAATGCTGAAGTTGAATTTAAAATACAACGCCTAGCTCTTTATTTATGCAAATAAGTGATATGGTTCCGTAGTGAAATCATCAGGGTCGTGCAATAATCTACAGGTGCTTAGGGTAATTAGGAGGCCGAGATGAGTGGTGCTGGATGACGTGTCATCTAGGTACCTCTCGTGGCCGGTGATGCCTGTGTGAAGTGGTTTCACACTGTGCAGCAGAATTTGAACAATTCTCATAGCAAAGATTTTAAGTATATCTTCCTTCTCACATTGCCTACATCATCGTCCAAGTGTTATTTTAAAAATGAATATTTTCTTTTGGGATCGAATACGAATCTACATGTATCTGGAAGACTCAGACTCATATCCGAAGCGATATTAAGGTAGCCTCGTCATAAAGTAGATAATGAGCTGACAACTAAATTAAAGGGTTTACCTATTACCCTAGCCTACGAGGGCATCGTAGTCAGCGATACGCGCTAATGATTCTTAAACGACTTATGGATGTGGTGTAAAATTCTCAGATAAGGTGACTCACTCAGGTGTTTCTCTTGTCGTCCCTTTTTCACAAACGGAATAGTTGTATGAAATTGAGATGAAATATTTTACCTTTCATTCGATCATCTGAGTCACGAGTTAACCACAAATTGGTATTAAAAGTTGTTTTATTCGCAGACGGTTTAGTATTATCCTGACTCATGATCCAAGAATCGAGGCGTGATTGCTATGAATCGTCTCGATATGCGTGAAATACTATAGCTTTGTCTCAGCGACGATAAAGATTTAGAAAGCAGCGATAAAGTTGGTTATAAACAATAAAATGATTTCGGATTATGCAATTGTCGTCTGTTATCTATTGTTACAGTTGGAAATTTTGTAACAGTTACTCCACTGTTCTTAGGGTAATTGAACATCAGATTATTTATAACTCGACCTCTTCGCAAAGTACTAGTTTAATATAATAATAAATAATAATAATAAATGCGATTTCATGTCTCGTCGCTTTCGGGTGCAAGACATAAATAAACTTGTCAAAGTAGACAAGTTAAATAAAAAGTTGACTGAACTGTTCTAGGACATTCCTCCCACTTTGGGTAATCTATAAAGTGTGGAAAATGTATTTCATAGGAACGAGTCAATAGATACCCATAGAGTTACTTGACGTGAAACTATATTTGTGAGCATACAGCTAACTATATTTGCTCATTAGTTAATTGATCAACCACTCAATGGCGATGGGCTAGGAAAGGACCAATATTTTCTAATTCCCAAATGGTGAATGGGTTCATTAGAAGAAATAATGCAAGTCATGGTTCACGATAATAAAGTGTAAAATGTATTTAAGTTGCTTACGTAATAATAAACTTGGATCTGCGAAACTGCAGGAATTTGTGATTGGTTGAACTTTGAGTACCTATAGTAAAAAATTGCTCTATATAAATCCATATTTATGTTTTAATTAACTATTCTGAAGATCATACCTAAACTATTTAGATGTTCTTTAAAGTAAACTCCATCATACTTTGCACCTATTTCATTTTCAGGTTTACCAAGTTGCATTAATACAGATTCACTTTTAACAAGAGCTTGTGAAAGGTGTAATTTATAAGAAGCCATTGTGAACCGCCCTGTTGCGTGCCCGCTCCAGGCGTCGATTCAAAGCTCACTCCTTTCGAAAGGGAACATGCTCGAATCGACACTAATTTATTGAATTATAACGCTTCGATTTCTTAAGAGCACACATGACAGGAGGAAATATGGTTAAATTGTTTCCAGTATACTTTCACGTCGCCTTCGACCGAATTAGAATCTTATTAGAGAAGAATTTATGAATGTAAGTAGAATACACGAAATTACTAGTTTAACGAAAATTTGTAATCAAATTAAATTTGAATCTAGGTGAAAATAGTAAAACCGTTGGAATTAACATAAAAATTAAGAAAATAGACCAATGGAGTAAGCGATGTAATACTTAAAATTCATTAGGTTTGGTTGATAAAGGCGTCCCAATTTGTGGGCGGCGCCGATGCGTCGGGGACTTGCATTCCAGAACAAGGTGGAAACGGTCGCTTCCGTTACTGGCGTCGACTTACTACATCTACTATAGCTGCAGGTGACACTGCAGCATGATTTTACTTAAGACAGACCTACTAAATAGTACGATAGAGACGATGTAGAGACTATTAGAATAAACTCGATGACGAAAGAAATGAGATTGCTCGTTGTTACATATAGTTTTCGATCTTTCACCAAATAAGTGAAATAATAAAATTATAGTGGCAGAATCTTATGCAAGATTATCCCATATCCCATATTTCCAAATGTTAACACCGTGATTGCCAGCTTCCGATAATCGCGTGTGCCAAACTGCGACCATTCAAATATTCGGATACTAACGAGCGTATTCCGGATCACGATAGAAAATGAATATTTAATTTAAAGAGACAGGAAGCTACGTTGTGATGTGATCGACGGGATTATGTTAATCGAATACATAATTCGATTACAGAAGCTTCATATCCGGCGATTATCCAATTTTAGATAAATGATTTTAACCGGTATAGTTCATTGATCAAACTATTATACCTGCGTGTTATTTAATGTTTTGGACGGGTGCACTGAATTTGAATTAAGTTAGAATATCAATTCGCGCTGGAGATTGAAATTGCATTTTAGTCAAACTAAACAGATAATTAATTTATTTCATTTGATTGAGTTTAATTTGATCTGTTATTTACCTGTTTACTTTAGTTTAAATTGAAAACTTTGTTCATTATCATTTCCGATTTTCGAATTGAGTCGTTTGGTCACCCAAGCGATTTATTTGTGGAATTTAGGTGATTTATCATTTGAATGTATCTTATTAATGTAGTAAAAATGTATATCATTGTGAACGTGTAGGTTTTTACTGTTTTACTATGTATTATAGTTGACACGAATAAGATCTTCTAATCTAGAAGCATCAGATGCTGTTTTATGAATGACTAAACGGGAGAGGTGCATTAGTGAGTAGGAAGTTTAGATGTTATCGCTTTGTAGGAACTAGGGCGATGCAGATATGGCAGACTATAGGCGCGGAAAGTGAGTCGAGAGACGCCTTCCTGGCGGTAAGGCTGGAGGCGGCGTTGTAAACATGAAACTGGTAAGCCGTAAGCGCTTTGTTTTGACAGCTCTCATGGCTCGTCTGCGTGCAGAAATAACGGCGCTGATTGGCGTGTTTTTAGCACTTAACTAACTTTTACGATTCAAATTAATTCTGTCAGAACGTTTGTCATTTATCGATTTTCAAATGCTTTTATTTCGAATTTCAAAATATTAAATGATTTGTTTGCGGTTTAAATTGACAGTTTTGAGTGGTTATGCTGTTAATCTTAAATTGAACAGTAATTAGGTAACATCAACAAATGAATCGGTTGTTACATAAGTGTACTGTATTTTTCCATTAACCCGGCGGAGTCCAGTTAACTGTGACCTTGACTGTGAAAAATGATAGTAACTGTAAAAATGTCTACATAATGCAGGCGCCTACTTTACGTTTATTTATTGTTTCATAGATGAAAGAAACCGTTGGAGGAAAACCTTATTTGAAATAGTTTTTATTGAAATAGAGCGTGAGAATGGAAACATGAAAAAAAGTTTAGAGAGTCTTTTGCCAATTTAGAGACATATTTATTTATTAGATTTTTTGTCTTTAAAATGATCGATTTCTTAAATTATACAGCCTTTTATTTAGTTAAATATTTAATAAGCTTAGACTAATAATCTAAAGCACAATCAACTTCCCCCGCATCCAATTTCAAACCATAATTCCATTTTACTGTACCAACTTTTTATGAGAACTTGAAGTGACTCCTAGTATAAACATAAGTCAATGCTCCTTGATGTTTTGAAGCATGACGAACGATGACTAATTCGAGCATTATGCGGACTTACAAATTTATTAACGGTACTCGCTGGTACCACACGCAACATCTCTTGATCTATTACTTAGGTGTCACTTACAACGGATTCTTATGTAAGAGGTCACTAAGTGGAAGATTTTTTAACACTTCAGGTGGTCGAGGGAACTGCAGATTCGTCAAGTCTCAAGATAGGTATAGTATGAAATTAAAACAGATTTAGGTAAAAGGGGAATAGATGTAAATAGATGCATCATTAAGGACTAAGAGACAATAATTTAGAAGTTGTTACAGTTCATCTCCGTCATGGTTTCAGCTGACTGTTGAAACAAGAAATATCAATTTAAAAAGTAGATTCCAAAATTCTACTTTGTAATGACTGTTCTTTCATTTTTTGCGCGAACTTCAAAACAAACATTGATATTGAAAGGAAATACCAGCTCACTCATTAGCGAAAGTGGTTTGCGAACGTGTGACATTCAGTGTAGGTGGACTTGCCAGCGTGACGTACACATCAGGATAACCAATTGTGAAATCTCTATTGATAATATTCAGATGTTTGAACTTTCATTAATACAACTTTTGTGCTTCATGTTGAATCCCGGAAAGCCTGATTACCGTTTGCCGAAATGCAAGGAATATACTTAAATAAAATGGCAATCACTAGCAAGGGCTTTTATTACACTAAAAATATTTGCCTAACAGAATTTTAGATTCCGATAATCTCACAAAGAAATTACCTTCTCTAATACTAAGTAGTAAGATCTGCAGAATAAACTTTTAACTTAAGAATCTACTGCCTTGTTTACCAAATGCACAGGAACTACCTTGGCGCAATGCAATGTACCGATGATGGTTCCAACGCAGCCGTTGGTGAAGCAACACGCGCGTCAAATCGGCGGCGCGATGCATTCCGGACCGTTACAGCACCCGGACACCCGGACCTCGTTGCGTCACTGAACGCATTCGCCGGTTATGTAACTATAACTACAGGGGACACACTATGTGGGAAATACCCACGGGGAATGTTGATGGTTAGGAAAAAGATTGGGTGATCATGACTGAGCGAATGGATTCAAGTACAAGTTTATGAAGAGTACTTAAAAGTGCTTATGTGCCTGTGATGCTTGATGAAAAATGATCATTATTATTGGCTTTGTTACAATCGTGTTTTAGTTCAGAACATGCAAAACCCTATCAATCTATTCGTTACATTAGACTCTCCTTTATTATTTGCAATTTTTTTATGGTCCCATTTTAAATCCAAAATAGTCATCTCTCTCGTCTCTGTATTTATGTATTGAACTGGATATTACACATAACCTAAAACTAAAAATCATTGTTTGTACGAGAGTAAATGGTGCATAGAAAGCGCGTAGTGAGAGTCGCGCGCGAGTGCGTGTACGCAGAAGAAGGCCCGCACGCGCGGCCTCGAGCGGCCTTGACAATGTCGTCGGCGCCAACCACCTCCCCCGCGACCGCACTCCTTCCCTCCCCATTTTTCTTGACAGTTTTTCATGTAATGGATGTTGGAAACGAGATTTTCCTATTTATGAAGCTAATTTCCTCAATCAATACTTTTGTATGTCCCAAGATTTTAAAAACCTTGTCTAGAGCGATTTCCTGAAATATTTGCAAAGCTGTTTAGGCTCATGTACCTACACCAAACCCAGCGTTCAGCTAGGTATCTATAGGTACGACTACATAAAAATGTCAATTCTTCATTTTATTTATAATCTTTTTTACAGCATATTGAAAAGGTGAGTAAGTAGGTAAGGTCTTTTGTTTTGCCATCATTGGCGCCAGTAATGTCAAGGCGAGCGAGTGATGAGTATTTGCATTATTTTTTATTGTTGTTTTGCGAAAGTTCTTCAGATGAGATCACAACAGTTTAGTTAGACGCACTAGGTTGTTCCAAATAGCAATAAATAAATAACATACAGCAATACTGTCATCGACCAAGAAACCATAAAAAATAAAAACCTTAATTTTTTTGAAAGAATTTATAAATTAAACCAATCAAGGCACAGGAAATAAACTTATTGTGATACCATTCAAAGGAGTTTCCATGTGGCTGTCGCTTTACTTTACGAAGATAAAGTCGATTATAATAACGAAAAGCTGTGATTACATTAGACGAATATGTGAAGTTACCTACGAGGTGAAGTAACTTATTGAACTAATTTACCGACGACGAAGAGGTGCTAATGAAATTGTGAAGTCAATGAAGAATGTTTTCAATTATCTTTTCCTATGTTGAATAATTGTTGGAGACTTCTGGTAACAGGTAATTATTTAACAACCTAAATCTGAGCACAAAGAGAAATGAGTTATAAATTCTATAAGTAGTAAAGTAGATTATTATAAAGTAGAGGCATATTTTCCGCAATGGATAAGTACTTGCAAACCTAAAATAATTTTCCCAGTACATTCAGTGCAAAGTCATTAGAGATGAAACGAAATAAGAGGCGAGTGTAAAAAGAGTCTGTTTGTATCCATAAAGTCAATAAATTCACGTGTTTATAGTACTGATGCGCCTGATTGCTTGTCTGGATCGACGCCAAAAACTGTAGCTGTGGCTACGGAAGTTGTATTATATTGATTGGGTAAATGGATTAAGGCATGTTTTTTTTTCTAAACAAGTACCTGGAGGCACTTTTGGGAAACGTAAAACAAAAATATGGCCTGTCTTTTTCTCTTTCATGAAATTCCTGTATTAAACGATCTCATTTTTTTCCAATGCAACATTGACTTTTTGAAAATGGAAAGCTCGTTCAAAACCGCAATGCTTGAAGTAGGTACTGGATTGTCAAAAACTTTCCTTGTCCTTTTCTTCCTTGCTTTGCAACTTCAACACGCATTCATGACTCTAATTCACTAGTAGATCGAAGGTCGTCGTTCGCGTCTGGACTGCGTGTCGGCGATCTGTTTACTCTTGACCACGCTACGGATTAGTGCGGACCATACGCCATACGCCAATGAAACATCCATCAAACAGATCCATGTTAAGAGTTCTGTGAATCATATATTGGTCTGTTGTTGTAACCTTCGTGCTCTTGACAGCTGTTTTGAACAGACTTTTCGTCTATTGTCAAATATGAACTTGTAGCTTGTGAAACATCTTGGATAACTTGACTTTAGTCTATTATCTTATAAAAGGTTCCTATGTAATTTGAAAAATAAGATTCATCTCTACAACAAAATAACATTAAAGTATTATAATACTAACTCTAGAATAAACTAAAACATCGTGTGCGTCAGACATTATGGCGTTTTGGCGCGAAAATTTCCGTTGTTGCCTGCCGGAGTGAGGTTAGCAATTTTATTTTATGACTAGAGCCTTGGCAGTATGCCTGAAAGCGCTAAGCGGTCGAACGTCAAACGCCTGACCGATATGTACAAGTATCATCGTTACCAAAAAAAGATTGCGCATTTCAATATGTACCTATTTTACGATGGAATCTACATCTAACTACTTATTCATTCAGAGGTAGAAATGACAGATCTAGTACTTGACTATCGTGTGCTAAATATAGCTTGATAAAGGCGTCGATCATGTCCCCGAACGTCTCAATTCAACCAAGGAGTCCTGACTGCCTGAATAGAGAGGTATTCATTGTTTAATGTGTTTACAAATTGTATTTCAATTCGTGTAGATACATATCAAGTGGGAGTTGTTTACCGAACCTAGGCTATATATAATTCAAATTAAACTTATATGTACCTTTGTGATTTTTCTTGTACTGTACAAGCAACAGTTAATTAAGTAAGCTTATGCCAATTATGTTCACACTGTCAGGCAAAATTTAGTATTTAGGTAGGTTCAGCTGGGAGCCGGTAAGTGACTTGTGCCCATTTATACCTTATTCGTAGAATACCTAAAACTAGACAACGCAACAAACGGTTTGAACTTTTGTTTCTTAATTTCCTTAATGCAATCTACGGTGCAGGTATTGTCATACATGTTAAACTTTTAAAAATAAGCTAGCTAGAAAGGATGTTTGTGATACACGTAGGCATATTCTTTTAAATTGTGATGAAATCGCATTGCGATCAAAGCATTTTCGTTTAGCATAATTGTGCCCATCCATAACATTTCCATAAAAATAAGCTCTTATGATTTACTACAAAGTAAATTATATTTTGGAATCTTTTTTCTTCGGAGCCGTTTTCTTGGGAGTTGTCGAAAAATAGGTTTGGTTCAAAATAAAAATATTACAAAACTTTTTTTACAGTCTGGCGCTAAATGCCATTAAATAACAGTTATTTGAAAATAGAATTTATTATAAGAAGTTTAGATAAAAAGTAGCTTGGAAGGAAAATAAATCAGAGTTTGCGCGATGGCATAGTAAACACTTGGTAAATGCACATTGTTATTCGTTCCATTTAGGATTCACGTCTTGATTCCCAACTTTACAAGTATTATTCATTGCTTGAGTTGGAGGTAAACGATCCGATGAATAAATAAATACATTTAGTTGCAAATTCTTGGCGTCATCATCTCAACCTAGATTCTTATTAGAGCTTTGTGAAATTTAACGAACTCTTTGGAATTTCTACATCTTACGAAGCTTCAAATAAATACAATTATTTTAACAAGATTATATGGGTAGTCTCATTGTTTGCGGTTCATTAAAATTGTGTCTGAATTTAAAGTAACAATCTACTTATACGTTTGTATCTATGGAACGATGTTCCAGTTTGAAATGAATAAAAAAGGTGTTAGATATTCAAAATTTCTTACCCGAGTTGATGACAACTTTTCAGCAAGTAGACCCGTAAAACATAGATTAAATTGTTTTAATGGACATGCTGCTCTGTTGAGAAGGTCGGCTAGTTAATTAATAACTTCTGTAGACACGACTGAAGTAATTATTATGAAGGTACCGACACAAGATAAGTTTGTTAAATGAAAATATATAACTAGGTATACAGATACTTACCTCTTCAGAGCTATTTTCGGATGACAAAATTGAATAATAACCCCTTGGAACTGATTAAAAAAGAATATGCTGAAGAAAGAATATGCTCCTAATTTAACAAAGCATGCGTGCTCCAACCATCTCAGTAACAATGCATCTAGCCTTAGCCTTTTCCAAACTCCTTGATATTGCTCCGAGTCACCTGCGACCTCTCATACCAATACTATCAAAATGGGCGGATCCGCTATTACTAAGGCATCTCATACAGCACATCAATACTCGGGCAAAATGCCGCAACGTCGAAAGGGCAACTATGATGAGGTGTAATGGTATAAAACGCCGATAGTTCACACTGCACACTCAAAATCTGTTATAGCCTCAAGCTGTTAACGTGATCTAACTTACTAGCGTGCCATGTCTCCGGTAAGGATATTTATCTAAAAAAGATACGGGAAAATCTGTTTTTGGATTTGTGGTTCAACTTGTTTTTAAAGCAAAATCCGGGGTTGAGTCTTTTTGTTGTAAAACTAGTTTAATCTTATAAAGGATATTGTTTTGTTTCGTGTTTCAGTTCATTCTTCTAGTGATGGTGGCAGCAGTGTCTGCGGGTCGCCTGGATCACTTGGCATATTCCCAGTCCAATGCGTTTGCGTCTGCCAGTGCTAGTGCAAGTGCTAGTGCCCGTGCCAGTTCTTACAGCAGTAGTGCTGGCCTGCCTTTCCATTATGAAAACGTAAACAATGGCGATGGCAGTTATAGATACAGGTAATTAGAACTTTAGTTACTAAGAAGTCCTTAGCATTTGGTGATATAAAGAAATATTTGATAATTGATTGCCTGAATGAACACATAAACAACATGAGGAGGCGACAAGGAATATCCCAAGAGAAAAAAAAACAAATCTTGAACAAAATTTTCAGACCTTCAAATGTCTGCTATGACGTAAGTTGTTGTGGTTTTAAAATATGCAAATTCGAAACGTCCCTAGACATTTCTTTGTCTGACGAAAAATACGGTCTAAGTATAATACGTACCTGAAATCAAAGCTGACAAATCTTTTTACTTTGAGTTTTTTTTTCCATAATATTAGTAGGCGATACTTCGATTTTATCCGGTTCGTAACGAAAGGTTAATTTATTATTAATCCCACGTTTTATTAAAGAAAAGCGCCCTTTTCAGCCATAATCTTGTATATTTTTCCTACTTAAAGATTAAAAAATAATTCTGTTTGTTTAGCTACGACGCCGACGGCATCTCAGCGCACGAGAGCGGATCTCCGCGCGCGGCGGGTCCCGAGGGTCCAGCGGTGACAGCTGACGGCGGATTCTCGTACCGCGCGCCCGACGGCCAGCAGATCTCACTCTCCTATACCGCCGATGAGAACGGCTTCCATCCCGTCGGATCCCACATCCCCACCCCTCCCCCCATCCCTGAAGAGATCCTTCGTTCCATCGAATACAACAGACAACATCCCAAGTATGGATTGATTTATTTAATTTTTGCTTTACTCTATTCTGTTAGCCACAAAATTAGCGCTCTGACTATGGGAAATCCAAGATGATCGTTTTCATAGTATTTCCAGTAAAAAATGGTTTATTTTCCAGTGAGGAAGGTGCCTACAACCCCGGACGCAACGGTTACCAGTATTAATTCAAGAATGAATGAACGAAGCGAACCTCCTAAGATGACTTGGACTGTGATAAAACGAATAAATTATTTGTAAAATACATTATTTTTAAAAAATAAATATGATTTTGTAAAAAAATATCATTTTATATATCAAGAAACCCACTACTACCTACCTACCTAGTCAAAAAATAAGTAACCAAATTGTAATTTATAAGAATTTAAGGTCCTGAAGTTCCTGCTTTTGCTTTCTTGAGGTGGGTAATAATCTACTGTAGGATTATGTGCATAAAAACCAGTAGAGATTTACTAATTACGAGTATGCTACCTAGGTATGCAAAATTTTGACCAAGGCATTTTTTGAGAAATAAACCTCATTAATATGGGGTTTTTTGAGAAATAAACCCCAAATTAATGAGGGGTTCATTTCTCAAAAAATGTCTATATTTCTATCATACCGGTCGGAAGCGATTTGTGTTCAGCGTAAACGGGCAACTTTATAGTAATGTACAGCATAAGCTAAAATATTATTTTTCCTGCAGACTCCAGAGAGAGAGAGAAGTGCAAGCAAGAAGGCGGGATAGTCAAGGATAGGGCAATTAGCTTTCATCAATTCACCTGTCCTTGTTGTTGGTGGATATCTGACATCTAATCGTGCTTGCTAGATCGCGGTCTCTACTCTAAAATTTGTCGGCTCTTTCACTACGGGGTCGAATCAGCTACTTAGTATTTCTTTCTAGAATTAAGAGTAGGTATGTTAGGTTAATATGATCGTCGTCCAGCATGAAATGAAAATAATTTTGTTTGAAGTCTTTTTAGGTAGTTTTAAGAAAATATTAATGAAAAATTTGTAACTTGTATTTGGAATAAATCAAAGCAATTAAACATTGCGTAGGAGTGTCATTTGTCATACACCGGACGCTAGTTAGGAACCCTAATGATATCGTAAAGCGAACCTAATTGTAATAACAAACGATATTAATTAATAATACCGCAGCCACAAACCATAAAGGGGTCGCCTACTCTGTAATTTTCATTGGTTTTAATTAGGCTTTTACTTAAATAACATTTGGGATTTTTTTTTTCACTGGCCTTTCAGCGTGGCAATGCTGCTAGCATTCTTGGCACTTTTCCACCAAATTTGACTCGAGATGGGGATATTTTTTTTTGATTGTGTGGCCTGATTTTGTGTATTTTTTCTATATTTATCATAATTTTAGTCATTATTTTTAGATTATAAGTCTTGTTAATTTAGTTATAAATAAATATTTGGATTTTTCCTTTTGGATAGGTATAACTTTGTTGTTCATAAGTTATCTACCAAATCTCTACTTTCTTGTATTTTCTTTTTTTTGTCCATTAAAGAAACAGAGTTCAGTTTATGAGATAATGAAGGTATAACTTAATTCATAGGTAACTATTTAGATTAGGGATTTTATACATGTGTGGTGACAAGTTTATAATTGTAATGAGTAGGTATTCATTACAATTATTAACTTGTCAAGATGAGGTAGGTATCTACTTGTTTTTGAAGGTTACTGTCGCATGTCGTCGTGGTATTATTAAAAGATGACAAATTCCGGAAAATAAATTATATTTAAACCTTTTACAAAGTAATAAATATGATGCTCTTAAGTATCCAAGTCGTTGTAACACGAGTTTCTACTACAAAACTCTTCAATAATTATAACCGTTGTTGTATCTTCTGTTGTTGTATGCGCCGTTGTCACTGAAAAAACAAAAGAAAAGAGAAACAAAATTATTAAAATGCTGATTTAGAGCATCAGAGTAGAAGTAATTATAGCTTATTGGATGACGAAAATTACTGCGTTCTGGTCTTATCTAGAGGTTCTCAAATAGGGGTCTGAAAATGCGGTGAAATGGTTCCCATAAAGGATAGTAAGTACGGCAGTGTCGCTTTGCGCCCGACTTGGCGGAGGTACTGTCGTGCCATCGATTCTAGCAAAAAGGATACTCACGAAGAAGGGTTTTGCCTGTTGTATTGCAGAGATCTTAGGATGGCTTCAGGGATGGGGGGAGGGGTGGGGAGGTGGGATCCAACGGGATGGAAGCCGTTCTCGTCGGCGGTATAGGAGAGGGAGATCTGCTGGCCGTCAGGTGCGCGGTACGAGAACCCGCCGTCAGCTGTCACTGCTGGACCCTCGGGACCCTGCGCGCGCGGGGATCCGCTCTCGTGCGCTGAGATGCCGTTGCCAGTCTCATAACTACAGTAAACAAAAGATAACAGTGACATTAATATTTGTTCACGAAGTCTCTTCCATTAAAATTTCATTAGAATTTCAGTCATAAATTAGAAAAAAACGGAGGTGTCCTCTACACCTCCGTTTTGTTCTTTCGAGGAGAGACGTGTGGTGAATCCAATGGGTGCATCGTAGCAAGTGGAAGGAAGTTGTCCCTGCCTTCCTCGGTGAGAAGGGTGATAGATATTACAATACACGTATGTATCTATGTACGTATGAAATTAGGACGTCACTATAACATCTTCAATGAAAGATAGGGAGATACCTATAAAATTATTGACTTGATTTTGTAAAAACAACTTCTAAGGGTTAAAACTTACCTATATCTATAATTTCCATTGCCATCGTTGACATTTTCGTAGCGCAGTATTGGTATTTGAGGTCCTCGACTGAAACCGCCTGAATAGCCGCCGCCGTTGAACCCACTAGGGCTTGCAGGTGCTCTGAAGTTGTTGACATTGTAGCCACTGTGCGCAGATACCATTGCTAATGTAGCTAAGGTAGTGGCGATCTGAAAAGTTTTAACAAAAAATATTTTAGTTTGTTTTTGTAGCTGAAAAAACTTTCCCACGTTTCAGTGGTTATTATAAAGTTATCGTTACACTTTTTACTTAAACTGTACGTTTACCTTCAAAGAAATCATTTTGCAATTTTGCTTCGATAAAAATGTTCCTGAACAGCTATTGACAGCAAAGGCTATTGAAGAGTGATCTCGTTCAGTTTTAGTATCATTTTATATGATTGTACGCAGCGGACCCCACCAATGTGTTCACCTTGGGGTAGATATCAGCCATCTTTTATGGCGAATGCACCGTGAAGAGTATTGAAAGAACATTCCGTTGTTCAATAGAATGTTACAAACAGAACGCCCCTTCGATCGACGATCACACACGACTCTATTTGCTGCTCTGTACAGATTAAATCGTGTTTTAATTGTTTTGATGCACTATTGTACTTACAAGGTAAATTTTTCATTTGTGAAAAAGGCAAATACCTACTTTATTGCTTGCTAAGCAAAGAAATCATGGTAGTTCTTTCAAACCTCATCAAATACCAGGTAAATTGACTAATATCAACGTAGTTAGACTACGTTAAGGAAGATACAGCTGTAGCAATTCCAATAGTACCAATAGTATCAATTCAATTCAATTTTAACCCACCCCGGCATGCTTTGGATAACTTTTTGACCTCTTTCTAGGTAAAGGTATCTTTTTTTCTTCATAATAACTAGAACTACCTAAAACCATTAACATAATTACGATGTTAATGAGTTGAATGACCCAATATAATGTTCGTGTCAGTATCCTGAATGTCACGCAAATAAAGTAAAAGCACATTGACTTTATCACTTTATGGGCTTGACGGACTCTAGTAAGTATTTTATTTAGTAAAATCTATCCTGGTAGGTCAATTTGTATTAACGTAACATAGGTAACCCGTACTTGCTGGGTTAGGTAGTTTTGTAGGCAAAATAGTAGGTGGGATTATTGCTCTTTCAATTTTAGCAGAGCTTAAGAAAACTTATTGTTGCACTTACCCAATTACTAATGTCATTACCTATATGTATACATACGTACATACAACAGGATATACTAACATAGTACTGGATACGATAATCGTAGCTTAGTGAAATTAAACAAAAACATATAGGTAGGTACTTTTATTTCAGTTTAAGAAATTGTCTGTCTATGTTGATATGCCTTGTGCCTACATTCATTGCAACATTCTGTAGCAGTTTCATTTACAACAAAATGCATGCCATACCCTTACAGGCATATCCTGAGGCGAATTGATCAATTGCTTTTAGTTGCATCATCGGGATATGAACGTGTTTTAGGTTTGAACGCTTTACTAATTTCACTTAGCTTTTGATTGCCTAATAGGTACTTTGAATAATTTCAGAGGCGTGTTAATATTATTGTTATAAATTGGTATAAGTATACCTATTTATTCAGGTATTTATACTTATAATACTAATTATACTTAGGAAGCATGATTTTATTAACGTTAATGTGTAAACACTGTTGGTATGATTCTCGTAGGTTGTTATTTTATAACAGCTTTTTACTACCTCTTCTTTGTTTGTTTTTGGTAAATTTTTACGAGTAGTAGGTTTCCAATTTTTAATTAAGGAAGCACTCTACTGCCATTTCACATGGTTGACTTCCTGCAGCACCTGAAAAAAACTTGGTAGGTGCCTATTTATTTTTTTCGACGCTACTAGTAAGTAATGTCTTGTTTTATTAATTGTCTATCATCAGAGGGCCTGGAGCTCTGACTGGAGTTGAGTCATATAGTAGAACAAGAATAAAGCTTTTTTTTGCTACAGTTTGTGTTGTGTTTCAGTTTTTTCTTAGATCATCGGAAATAACTAAATCAATGTGACTCATAAACTTGACCTTTACTGTGTTTGTGATAAAAAAAATTGTGAGCACGGACCTATCAATATCAATAGTTACTTATACGTGCATTAGCTATCTCGTAATCATAAAAGTTAGGTATACTTTTAGGGGACGGATAAAAATTGCTGGAGGAGCTTTTAAGAAATATTGGAACCTTGGTCTCTAAATATAAAATTACAAATCTATCATTCAGACATATTTATTTCATTCAAGTACTTACATTCATTGAATACATTTAAATTATTAAATAAATTACACTAGGGTGCTCGTTCATTCGTGGTATCACAGTCCGGTTTCCGTGAGGTTTATCATCTATCGTTGTCGTACAGTTCATTTTGCTAATAAAGTTTTCCACTGCAGATAAAATATAACTAGATATCTAGACATCAGACATAAATGTGTCTTTCTTCTTTTACTTCTCGTCTCTACATATTCTATTGTCCAAACCACTGTTTCCACATTGCGACGTCTGCGTTTTTCCTTACACTTATACCTAGCTATAGTTGTATGTTATCTATAGTGGAAATGCCGTTAATGTTTGTTAAGTATTGAGATCAGTAATGGTATCCAGAGCCAGCTCCGCCAGATCCACCCGAACCTGACCCAGAGCCAGGATTATAAGCTCCCTCGCTGTAAAGAAGAAAAAATGATTAAGTAGGCATATTGTTCGTTATCTAATTAGTAGGATGATAGTTATTCGCTTGGATTTCACAAATGCTTATCCAGCCAGTTACAACGCTGAAGAAATGTAAGACAAGTTGTTTTTTGTGGCACGACAAAAAGAACTTACGAAGATGGGTTACGCTTGTTGAATTCGATGGAACGAAGGATCTCCTCAGGGATGGGGGGAGGGGTGGGGAGGTGAGCTCCGACGGGATGGAAGCCGTTCTCATCGGCGGTATAGGAGAGTGAAATCTGCTGGCCGTCGGGTGCGCGGTACGAGAACCCGCCGTCAGCTGTCACCGCTGGACCCTCGGGACCCTGCGCGCGCGGAGATCCGCTCTCGTGCGCTGAGATGCCATTGCCAGTTTCGTAGCTGAAATTGATATCGGAAGTATGAAAGTATCTGGCAGAAGCAAAACCTAGACCCATGCCGAAATGGACTTGCATGGTTTCTAATTAAATTAGTGAAAAATTGAATAACCTGAATTTATAGTTGCCATCTCCATTGTTCACATTTTCGTATTTGAGGATAGGAATGTTGGCACCACCACTGCCGCTGCCGCTGCTGAATGATCCTCCAGAACCTCCGAAAGACCCCGAGCCACCCCCGAAAGATCCCGAACCACCACCAAAGGATCCCGAACCACCTCCGGCTCCGGCGCCAGCACCACCGCTGCCAAAACCGCCACCAGGTCGGGGTGGAAGGTATTGGGGCTCCAGACGACCGCAAGAGCCAAAGGCGACCAGCGCCATGAGCGTCAACGTCAACTGAAAAAGTAAAGGCAAAATATTTATAGGGGACAAAGTACGAGTGCTATGAAGACGTTGGTTTAGAAATGTCATGGAAATCAAGATTGAAACTATTGATGGGTAAATTCTCACAGAAGCGGGTTTCATCTTTTGCAGACACGAAACTGTAATAAATACGCCTTAGGCGTATTTATTAAAGATTTGATCTGGTGAAGCCCAAGAAAATGATAAACGACGACTAAGACAAATAGGTAAAAGCCAGATCGAATAGGTGTGAAACAAGCGTTTTCGTAGTTGCGCCTCTCTGAGATACACGTTAGGGAATTAAACTTCAAGTTCCCACTTACCGAAGCAGTGGACATTATATTTTTGTATTAGCACTAAACAGGTTGATGTTCACTTGTTTTCTGAATACAATCTTCGATGATGTGCCTCATTTTATAGTGCTCCGATTTGCCCTTTCTCGGTTGCTTCACCTTGTGCGTGCTCTGCCGGTATCGGCGAGTGAATCCAGTGGCACGCCTCTTAGGATAAACCTAGATACCCTAAATAATTTTCGTTGCCAACCTAGGCAATAAAGCATGTGACATTAAACTTTAATGGTCCGGTTTATTACATCTAGTGGAATTTAACTATTGTGTCTTCTGATATTTCAGAGTAATAAAGACAACGTCTTTTAGGATATTGCTTGTTTTCTTACTTCTTAAAGCAAATTGTATGAACATATCTTACACGCAAATCAAAATACACGTCAGGTGTTACAAATGAAACTTGGCACAGCATAAATTAGGTCAAATTACTGTTAAGTGGCTTGAACTTTGCGATTGCTCGAATTCATAGGAATGCGCTGTATAAAGCATGAAACTTAGTGGTTTCGAACTAATATTGGTACCATTAGTTCTGAATAAGCTATCAGTGAATGAATAGGCCATGGATTTATAATTTTCTTACTACGTAGCGCAGTAAATAATATCTAATAACTACCCCTTAACCTAATACGAAAAGTGAATTGGTATTTCCGATGTCCGCTTCAAACAACGAGAAGGTAATGCAAAATTGCAGTAATAACTATCCGCCCTACCTATATCTCATCGTAAAATATTGTATTTAAGATAGTCTTAGAAATGAAGATTTATTACCCACTTAACTTGTTTAGATCGAAATAAATGTACTCAATTTAGCAAAATTAAATACGTACCCAAAAAGGGCAAAAACATTAAACGGCCACTATACATATTTTATGACCAAATGAAGTCTTGCAAATACCCGTTTACACGCGATAAGAACGTGAAGCAAATCAATCGGCATATCAAAGTATAGTATGAGTGAGTAGTAATGGATATGTTAAGTGAGCTCCTACCTACGTGCTTGGTTTTTCAATCTCGCACTACGACATAGTTAGTGACCCTTACAAAAATATTCCTTACAATGTGCCATCTCCAATTTTCTAACTATTCCTCCCTCATCCCCATAAAAAACCGGGAGTCGCTCATATTTTTAGTTACTGTGCGACCTTAATTTTTCTTAGTTTAGACTCTATTCAGAATAAACAAAAGCTTTATTATTTTACCAAAATTCTTATGCATATTTTAACGAATATCATTATTTTTTTACGTTATTGAATGTTAATAAAATTATCACATAAGAGTTAACAATTGGATTGTAACAATCACTACCGTTTGCCTTGCAGATTCAATATATTTAAGTGCCAATTGAAGTGAGGGTCTTGTTTGCACTTTCTAGTGTAGTGATGTGTAATTTGACTAGTTCCGACCTTGAATACTTAAAAGATTTGCTTAAAAAAAGAAATTACTACAACTACTTGAGACTAAGAGAGTGAAGCTATTGCTATAAGTTTTTGTGTAACATGATGTTACACCTTATATTTTAGAGAATTTGTGTACTCGTATAAGCTTAGTACCTTTGCTTAGGTGTTTCATACTTTCAGGCACTAAAGAACAGTCATACTGTTTGACATGAAGGAGATTGGCCTCCCCTCAACTTCTTCTCGTGTGTACCGTCCCTTCAGTGGGGAGCAAAACGACAAGCGTATTCACGGTCTGTCTAATTGCAGTTCATTCATAGTACAACCGAAATTTGTTTCTATTAAGTCGGATTTTATGGTTTTGTTTGGCAGTTCTTTCAATGAATTACCTAGCTAATACATTTTAAACACCAGCCATTAGAAATGTAGGTATAAAGTTCCCCAATACAAGTAGATAGGTACAAGTGATAGATACCTAGAAGAGTTGCGCCACGCGCCGGCATCACCCCGCCCCTTGCAACCGACCTCCAACTCTACCGCCGATCCGCTTCACTAATACCGTAAACTGCACGAATTGCCTGCTTTTGATTGTGAACTTTTAGGTCGGTATCATGGGAATGTCACTAAAAAACCCCTATAAATTATGGACAAAGGTGTCTTTGAAATAAACTTAAATCACACGGAAGACTACTCTCTTCAATGTAAAAATTAGCTTAGAATAGAGTATCCCAAAATATGAGTAATTTCCTCACTTTGTTCTACCACATACTTACCCCTTTAAAATCTCCTAAGTAAATATTTTTTAATAAAATTGACAATAACTTATTGGTATTAGATAATAGATCTGCTTTCAATATATCCTATTGATTGCAGAACTGCGACACAAATCGTAATAAAAATGGAAAGAGAACCCTACATATCTGCGGTTCCATCAGCACCACTAGATTGCAATCACAGCCGTGTATGCAGAGATGCACTCAGATTAATCCATTAACAAATACGTAGGTACCTACAATGTTTTTGCGTTGTTGAAATATTTTATCTATATTGAAAATATTCAAATTAAAAGCCTCAGTAGCTTACTGCTGTTACAAATAAGTAATACATTCACATTATAAAAGCCAATTTTAACTCTAGTGTAGATGATACTTACGATATTTATATAAGCTTCAGTTGTAGAAAACCCATATCTTGCCTTGTCGTCTTCTGGCTATTAGAGGAAAAAAATTATATTGTATTCGCCAATCCTCGATACAAATCTGTGCAAGCCTTCAAGAATCGAGTTTCAAACGATAGTAGCTATTGAGGTTGACTACAGGGCGTGTTTGAATACGAGTAGTCACTAAGCCCTGTTATCTTTCGGTAGCGTAAATTACTGGGATAGACGTCCTCAAGTTTATTTTGTAACACTGATCGAGGCTATGCAAATGTCCTTTCGAAAATGTCATCTTAAATCAAAGCTAATGGCGCTTTACAAGCTTTACGAGCTGAAAATATTTTTAACTTAAAAAAAAAGAGAGTTATTATTCTGTTATTATTCCATTAACACTAGGGCATGCAGAACCGAGTCCGGTTCCGAGTTTTTGAAACCCGGTTCCAAATCGAGCTCAGAACCGGGTAACCCGGTTCTACCCGGTTCTTTTATAATACCACGGAAAAAATTTACATGCCACGAAATAAAACAAAAGTAACTGTAAACGTACCTGTAAAAGTACCTGCTGTGTCTTTTATTAGGTCTTTTCTTTACCTACCTATGAAATTGCCGTTTTGTATGAAAAAATTCAAACGATTTTTTTTCATGTAATTTTTGTTTGTATTAAGTGAAGTAATTACCCATACAATCAATGCATCTTTGCCAACGCAGTGGCAGTTTATTAATGCCCTTCTTAAAGAAATCAGCTGGACGAGAGGCAACAAAGTCTTCAAAGGCGTTTTGAACTGCCTCTTGGTTATTGAATTTTTTTCCAGTCAAGAAGTTATCCAAATTCTGGAAAAAGTAGTAGTCTGTAGGGGCAAGGTCCGGTGAGTACGGTGGATGAGGGAGAGCTTCCAACCCCAGTTCTTGCAACTTGGAGACCGTCATTTGTGCGGTATGAGGTCGCGCGTTGTCGTGCAGGAGCAGCGGAGACGAGCGATTGACCAATGCTGGTCGGAGACGTGCCATCTTCTCCATCATTGTGTTCAATTCTTCACAGTACACATCTGCAGTAATACTCTCCCCATTTGGTAAGAAGCTGTGATGAATCACACCGGTGCTAGACCACCAAACAGTAACCATCACCTTTTAGGGGTAAGTTTTCGTTTAGGGCATTGTTTAGGTGCTGAACCAGGATCCAACCAACTTGCTGAGCGCTTACGGTTATCAAACAGAATCCATTTTTCATCACAGGTGACAATGCGGTTCAAAATTCCTTCATTTGTGTGTCTGTTGAGCAATGCACGGCACGTCTCGACGCGTACTTGGCGCTGGCGATCATTGAGTTCGTGGGGCACCCATTTGTCAAGCTTTTTTACCTTGCCAATTTGACGCAAATGGACCAATATTGTTTTGATGCTAACGTCGAAAGCTGCTGCTAATTCAGCCGTAGATTGAGTATCATCAGCTTCCACGATCGCCTTCAATTCGTCTGCATCGACCAAAGTCTTCGGACGACCGCGGGGTTCATTTTTCAGGTCGAAATTTCCAGAACGGAAGCGAGCAAACCAATAACTAGTGGTTCGTTGGTTTGTAGTGTTAGCTCCGTACACGTCGTTGATGTTGCGAGCCGCTTGTGCCGCGTTGCTGCCACGACGGAACTCATATTCCATAATTACTCGAATTTTTAACGTATCCATGTTGACGAAAATGATTGAAATGCAATGAAAATGTAACACTAACCAATAAACAAATGACTGTTTTTGGAAAAAAAATTCCATATTTTTAAAATGAAATTCATTTGAAATTAGAATTCTTAGCTAAACAAAAAAATTTTTTAATTGAAATGGCCAGTACTGTAAAACGGCAATTTCATAGGTAAAGACCTATTATAATCAACAGCTTAATTTTTTCTTGGTTATTACCCAACGTATTCGCCTAAGCTAACTATATTATAATTATAACCTCTGAGATCAGCTTAAACTTATTAATTAAATAACTGCAAAACAAAAAAGATCTCTAAAACATTAACTGAAACATAAAATAAAATCAACAGCTTCTCAATCTCAAATCTCATTTTTTTCTTGGTAATACGACCGTAGGAAACTTATAACGTCTAAAGAGCGGTCGCTTAAAGAAGTGCGCAAGCGATTGCAGTCTAACACCTGCAGATGAGAATATTCTCTCCGGCTCTACACTTGTTGGTGGAACTGTTGGTGTTGGTGGAACAACCAATCAGGGCCACGCATGATGCGTGGCGCGAAAAGTGGCGATGCACGCGAGTCCGACGTTGCCAGATTGAACAAATTTGTTAAAATAACGCAGCAAAAATAAATAATACTTTACATTTTAATATTTTGGTCGGAACCGGGAGAACCGGGTTTCATATTATTCAGAACCGGTTCTCAAGATCATCAAAAAACCCGGGTTTTCCCGGGTTTTTGAGAACCGGGTAAACCCGGGTGCATGCCCTAATTAACACTGATGAATTCCCATAACAGCCGCTAAGGCGTAAATTTTAATCCAACCGCCAAATGGAAGAATTAAAAATGTAATGTCTCATCCGCCCTTGGTTGGCGGTTAACGAAATTAAATTGTGTTGATTTCAAAAGATATCGTTAATATTCTCTGTTGTGATTCTCTGCTAGTGCAAAAACGCGAAAATCTTTCCTTCGAACTTTTAGAATACCTTTTACTCAGAAGGTGCTGATGAACAACAAAAAGAAATCAAAGTATTGTACTTTAGAATTCCTTGAACTTTGTACAGTCACGTATTCTGCTGTTTCTTTGTTCATCTCAATATTTTAATTTACTCGCGATGCCCTTTTGGGGGCTTCAATCCATATCTCTAAATTAAATTTTGTATTACATTTTCCTTATTTATATTCAATACCATAAAGTAACTAAATAAAAAAAAACATTTGTCGCTTGTGAAAATAGAGACGTGATATGTCAAACAAATGTAGGAATTTGAAGTTAAGATGTTATGTAAATTATTTCACGTGAAAATCATATTTTAGATTATAATTTTATCCTATTTTGTTAGATTGTCATAAACTACAGAAAAAAGTCAAAATGTTAATACCAACATGTATGATAAAATTAATGGAACTTGTAAGTAGTTTTCGGAGTTGTTTTGGGTTAGATCGGTGGTTATTTTCCTATGTTGATGAGAATTCCTTAGGGGGTTGACCGTGGTCTAATATCGTTGCTGTTTCTGTAAACATTGATGTGAAAATAAGAGAGATTTCATTTAGATTATTAAGGCGAACCCGATGATGGGTCCCGAGAGACAGAATCTGGCTAAAGTCAACTAATACTATTGTTTGTTATTACTAACTTAGTTTGTGGTATTCACACACGTGTAGGCGAATCAACTTTGATATTTTAGGAAAACCAAATCACTTATATCTTTGTAGAAGTAAGGATAACTCGGCTCGTTCAAGTCCCTCGTGATTAAAGTTGATATTAAATGTCTACAAAGTTGATAGAGCTCTTAGGGTAATAGTGATTTGGCTTAGACTACATAAATATCATTAAAATTGGTTATATGTTGATTGAAGAAGATTTAAAAGATAGTAGATTAGGAGATTGTCTGGTCTAAAGATTTGTATCTCCTTTGAGCTTTTTAAATGACTGAAGCTTATTTGTAGATATTGAAGTAAGAGCTTTCTTTCCAGACATTAGCAGTGGCTTGTCTCGTTCTACATCACTACAGTTATGACCTGACTGACATTCCTACCCTAATGATTTGTTCTGGCACTTACATAGGATACATTATAGTCTTCTCTGGTGAAGTTATTGGTAAGTACTGGTTGGTAAAATTATGAATGAATTACAAAGTCGCATTTATACCAATTAAAATGTTAGCCCTCATAATTTATTTTTAGCGGCATTAATGTTCGTAATTACAACTTTATTGCCCTTATTTTTAAATAGAGTACTTATGATAAACGATATACTAGGAGCCGTTTAAAATAAGCCTCTAAGAAATTGAAATTACGATTCTCTCTCTTTGTTTTGATCATTTTCCGTAGATCTACGCAGATTTTTTCTTAGATCTCTCAGTTAACTCTACAAATATCTTCGCAATCGAAGTTTTGAATGCTGCAATCAAAATGGGTTGTTAATATACTGAAATATTTTAGGGGAGTGCTTATTCGCGCCGTTGGATCTGGTCCAAGACATGTACTTTGGCATAGTCGGTACGGGCATGTTCGCAATCTGCGGTGGTATGGTCCTCTCGAACCGGCTGAAGGACTCACAATACCCTCACACGGGAGACACTATTGCAGCAATATTACAAGGCAGTATTGCCCTACTCACAGCCGCAGTCATGTTCCTAGATCTCAGTCTAGCTTATTTGGACTCCGATGAATTTGATGACGAAGCCAGCGTTTGAGATCCGTAGGTATGTTTGCAATTGAAAAGTTGATTTGTGTACTAATTACGGTATAAATGCGACTTTTAATGACAGTATATTTTGTTCAGTTCGTCTCCCTTGTCTTTTGTTTGGTATACGGACTAAAGCTAGTAAAGATGATATAAACTTGGCATCAAAACTTGTTACCGTCATGTCATTCCGACGATCATTATACTGTCTGCAAGAATGAGTACCTATAGTCTTAAGTCCTCCTGTGCAAATTGTTGACTTTATGCTTCCCTGTCATAGCGGAGGCAGTATCGGCGTCGGCAGATGCGTACGTGGACTCGTGGTGGTCGGCGTCGGGCAGTGCGCTCTTTGCAGCTTGCGGGTATCTCACTATGAGGGGATGGCAAGATGTAAGCCACTTTTTAATGAACTTTCTATTTATTTTTCCTCTTTTTTACTTTAAGAGTCGATTAACAATTTTTTAGTTATTCTACCCCTTCACAATCTAAGAACAGATTTTTCAATTACTTACTTGTCGAATAATTTTTATTCAATGTGTAAGTAATTCGTTTTATATTTGTGTATGGACTGAGAATAATCGACAATCGAAACAAACTACTTGTTCATACATCGAATTATATCAAACTATTGCAAACATAGGCCTAAAATTGCATTACAAACTTAGGTAACTCAGAACTTACATAAAGTAGAACTTACATAGTGACTCTCGTATGAGAGTAGGCTGGTGACCCTGTAGTAGGGAAGTTAAAAGAGCTGATGATGATGATACAGCTAGTTGATGGTTATATGATAATATCAGGTATTATTAATGTTTTATTTTACATGATAGGTAGTTGACTGCACCCGCCGCACCCTCGCTTACTCCTCCGCTATATGCGCGCTGGGAATCTCCGCTCTGCTCATCTTGGACTCGCTGATCGCCTTCTGCTCCGCCCACCGCGAAGACGCCGCCACACGCAGCGTTGCCAAATCTAAACCTTGTGGTGCTTAGTGCCGAACTATGAAGTACCTAGTCAATAAAGTTAGTTTCGTCATAAATGATTTTTTCTTTCCAGTACTTGGAAAGTAGTTAGACAGGCGGAAGTGGATTGATCTGTGGAATTTCAGATTTTCTACGAGAGTGCGAGTGCTGTGAATTTTCATAAAAGTAAAGTTTATCAATCTATAGCTGTTTAACTTTGTTTGTGAGTAGAGACATCCCTCGAAAGAGGTTGAAACTTTTATAGCCAACCTTGTTCGTACGGCTTTAGCCAGGTAGAATACGTCGTAGTTTTTCAAACAATTGATAGATGGCACTGATCGGCTTTCAGAAATTAGAAAAGTTTTAACCACGAGTTTAACTTTAATGGTAGGGTTGGTAGAGTCTTCAGTAAGTAGGGTAATTCAACTTAATGTTCTGTTGTTTTTGAAGCTCACTCACGCAAGGAATGTTAAATTATTAAAAACGCAGGTAATAAGCTAGCTAGTCCTACTATAAGAGTCATATAAATGACTCCAATGAATTTATTTGATTAAACTGAAAAGGAAAGCAGGACCAACGAGTTGTGGTCGATTTCGTGCTGCATGACCTATTTACTTAACCCGAACGTTACAAAGCCAAACCCCTATTCCCACTTCAATTCACAAGAAATTACAAGAATGAACGCTAAAACTCTTGTTAATTGCGGAACATTGAATCGTTTAAAATAGAGTCGTCATCGTTGTTGATGTTAATTTACTCAGTAAACATCTTCCTTCGCGCCATTTTGTGCACATTCGATACAGGCCTGCGAAGGACTACTTATTTAGAGGATTGCGTAAGCTTTCGACAGCGTTGTATTAAGGTTTTTGAGTTCAGTAAGCATTTATTTTTGATAGGGTAATATAGTGAAAGTTCAGAAAAAATATAAAACTTTGAAAAGAAAAAGATTTTGATCCTTTTGATCTATATGAAGTGAAGTCGATCACAATATACTTTATTTATATAATTCTAGACACTGCCCGCAACTTCGTACGCATTTATCGCCATATCTTTGAAAAACACGAAATATTTGCAAATAATATAGCCTATGTGTTATTCTGATGTCCAAGCTAAGTTGTTGTAAAATTTCATTAAAATCTGTTCAGCGGTTTTTACGTGATGAAGTAACAAACATCCATCCATCCATTGGCACAAACATTGTCATTTATAATTTAGTAGGAAATACTTATTTTTTGAAAATAAATATTACTAATGCAGAAACGAAGTTTTTAGGTAGGTACCAAAGTATTTACAAACTTATCAATTTACTTTAAGTAAATAGTTTAGATTATTTCTATAAATATTTGAGCAAACATGTTGTAAGTCTTATTTATTTTATGATACGATAATCTCTTTAATCTTTATATCTAGAAACGAAATCTAATGAATTAAAGAGATCAAACACCACGCTTCAATGCTTTGTTTCTCTCTAATTATGTATTCTATTCTTGTCATGGAATTTCTTTTTGTGCCATGTCTGTAGCATGGATATACCTCCGTTTAGATTAAAGAGCTGTGATGTACCGTTTAAAGTGTATTTTTATTTTTACACGACCTCCCTAAACCCGTCTCTGTGGTTAGATTTTGAGGCTAACACCAGTACACACGCACTTACAAAACCGGGTCTATTAAATTTTTATGAATTCTTGAATGAGATAGTAATCTTGGTAATATTTTAGTTATACATAGTATGTTATATTAATTTAATATAGATGTTTAAGAAAGCGAGGTCAAAATAAAACACTAGGTAGGTACCTATTAAATTAAATCGACGATTGCAAAAATTTTAACTTTGTAGAGCTAGTGATTTAGCCATCTGACTACGCTTAAACGTGTACAAATTGAAGGGATTTAAGTTAATCTTTTGCTCATTCACATTTCCAAGTATTTCCCTTTAGTTTTTCAGGATTCTTTTTTTATTTTATAGATAGATACTGTTACTGTAGTGTCACAGAAGTGTTGTGCATTTTCTTTCGTTTAATTTCTCTACACACGTACCTAATAGACATCAGAATAAGTCAGACTTACTTAAAAACAAGTTAAAACTCATTCAGCTGTAACTTGACATTGGCACGTAGTAAACAAATGACTCACGATACCAAATACAAATGGTTTATCTACTGTTTTAACCTTCTGCATCTTCATAATAAAATTTATCAAAAAATTATACCACGTAACGTTAAGATGTATACCGCAATTTCATTTGGATAACATTCGGATCAGAAAACCGTAGGAAGTTTTTATAAAAATTGTTCTTGGAATCTGGAGTCTATATTTACAAATTCTCAACTGTGAACAAACGCACTCTCCATAGTATTGATATGAATTATTCTCATCTTAGTACATAATTAACATATAATCATCTAGGAAAAACGTTAATTGTACCTATCTATGGAAATTCATAAATTGCATTTCGTAAAGTATTGCCTAATTGAATTTTGGTAGAGACAATTATTTTCGCAATAACAACTTACCATAAAATACTATGCTTATTTATGAGGTTAATGATTTCATGACCTTGAAATATCAACCTAACATTGTATTAGATACGTCAAGTGAACTTGTGTACAATTTAGTTCAAATTGTTCACGTTTTAGATGAAACCAGTCACGATTGTATGAGACAAAATTCCCAAGAAGAATCTTGTGATGTCATAGTAGATCTATACAAAATAGTGATGTAATACGTACCATTGATCGTGGGTGTATTGTATGGGGGATCATAATTACATAGTACGACGAAAACTCGTTAATTTTGTATTGTTTAGACAAGTTTACTATTTATAAGCGTTACGAGGTTTCGACTAAAAGATGCGTAATCGTTAATTAATGCAAATAATTCAGTGTCAACTAGAGACCTTTGCCTTCACAGACTTAAATTTTAATATTTTACGGATGTTCTTATCGCGGTTATATTCATTACTATTATAATATAAATTTCCTTGTATTTGTTCTACATTTACATCTTTAAATTTAGCAACTTTTGGTTATGTTAAATAAATAGCGTTTTCGTCTAGTATACTTATAAATTATAATGTATAAATAATTATACATTCAGTAGTCTGTAAATGAATAATACTCGTTGTATATTCTTATTCAAAACAGTCTATCTAAGTTGTAAATAAACCTGATTGTAGATACTAATATGAGTTGTTATTGAGGTTCATACCTAAGCACATAATCATATTTATTTTGTCGTGATTAAAACTCACAGAAATAAATGAACACCTGAAATAAGTAAACTTATTTTCCTTTAGGTTGGCATTGAAACGATTTATCGTATTGGTTTATTTTTACATTATTATATTTTATAGCCAGTTTAGTTCGTAGTATTTATCCTTAATGAAGTCTACTAATTCCGGTCAGAAACATTTATAACTCGACTTACTGATATGTTTTACAGTACAAACATATAAAATGTTTTTTATAGTTTTATTAACGATAACTTATCTAAAGTCAATATGGATAGGTACCTGTTAGTAAGGTACGCTCTAGATATTTTTATGTTGGTCAGAAAAATGTAAGAGAAGTGTACCTACTATCTTATTCTTATTTAAGTTCCAAAACTCTACCATGGCGAAGAAATATAATAAGGCTAATACTTAGGTCATCTGTGAAAATGGCGCTCATTTAATTGTCTGTTAGATTATAACGTTTTCAGATCTTAGACATTGAACGAGTTGGCTATAGGTTTAATAGAACGATATTTTAGTGACCCTTTTTGCAACGGCATAATACGTACACGAACCTATAGGTATTATAAAACAACAACATAACAACATTGTGTTATTTACTTTAACCTTTTAGCAGCCCTTCCGTCTCTATTGTTATGTTTGTTTGGCTAATGTACTATCTGCGACCCCGCTCCGATCGATACTTTTGCTGATATCATCCTATTCGCTACGTGCGAAGTACATGGTGGGGGTATAGTAAAGCGATCGCAGCGCTTGCCGTGGTAGAAATGCGCAACAATCCGGGAAAGTAAAGTCAATGTAAATAAATAAAAATGAATTGTTGTTCGTTAGTCTGATTAAAACTCGAGAACGGCTGGGCCGATTGAGCTGATTTTGGTTTTAAAATGTTTGTCGTAGTCCAGGGTAGGTCTAAACGGTGAGAAAAATTCGAATAATTGCCGGGAAAGCCCTAAAACAGACCTTTTCTTTTTCCCATACAAATGTTTTCTTACTAAAATGTAGAGTCAATTTTAACTTTATTCCTACAAAATAAACTTCATTCTAAGGCGTGACAAAGTAAAGCTCTGGTTATAAACACAATTGCATTTTACCCCAGTGACAACACGAGAATCATTGATCTGTAATAAATAAATTATAATTGTTAATTAAAATAGGTACGTTACCTATCATAAAATACTAGAGTCTGTGCGGAAAGAGAACCGTCGTGACCTTCAAGTGCATAAAGAGTCAAAAAATATTTAGATGCTATGATAAACTTTTATCATTTCCTTGAGACAGTTTGAAAATTACTTATTTAAGGTTATCAGAGTACTTACGTTTAAACTCGTTACATAGGGCGTTAATGTCACCGATGTTTGACGAATGATGTGGGCTCGTATTAAATAACTATTGCCATTCTTTCGTAACTCTTCAACATTTCTTACATGTTGTGCTAAAACTAATTTATTTCCTTTCAACAAAGTTTGAGGTTAGAACCTACACTTTCAAAACCAGTTTTTATAATGACGTCCATTATTTTATGCACTGTTTTAACAAATTCCTCTCAAATTACCACTTGTCGTCTTTCCATTTATCTTTTATTTACTATATTTATTAGAAAGCAATAAAATACTGATATGTTATTATTTGGCATAATCCCGGAAAGTTGCGCATGCTAGGTGGCGCTACTGTCGTGCACGTAGCGAATAAGATCCCTGCTAGGCGCTAGGGATGCCACATATTTCGTTTTTTGTACGACTACCTGCGCCAGAAGATCCCAAAATGCAAGTGCGACAAAAAACTTTACAAAAAATGTTTTTTTTTCAAGGATGCTTTGAGGTTTTGTTTCGAATTTTTATTTTGTTTTTTTTTACTGATATAGGTACCGATTGCACCTGTAGCCAAATTTTGAAACCACGTTCATTAACTTTCGCGTACTTTCGTTATGATTGACATAAATTCATTGGACATCTGCGGTGAAAGTCGCTAAGTATGTGCGAGTCCTTTTGAATTAAATTACTTACTGTGATTTGATTACAAATAGCTTCTTAATAAAAACATTGGTCATATATTTTCTCAATTAATCTGTATTGTATTTATTCATTAGAAGATTATTACGAACTCTACAAAAATAACTAAAAAGTAGATGTTTTACATATAAGGCAACAATGGTTGATTCATTGTGTTTATTTTAGGAACCATTTGTAACTAAATGAAGCAAGGAACAATTCATTCTTTCTTCACATTTCCTTAGAAGCAACTCTATAGCTGTCAATTATCAGTATTATCACTTTTTACCAAATGAAATGGTGTTTGAATGTGTACTTTGTTTATCAGACCAAACACCGTAAATTAAGTAACATAGGGGTATACAGGGGTTACTAAATGTGAGTGGATGATATCTAAGTATGTACTTTTTATTTAAAGTAAGTTTGTTGAAGATGATGCACTATAAGAAAATTAAAAGAGTAATCTTGTAGAGTTTTGTGTACGAGTCCCAAAAATATAAATTAACTTTTTGATTTTTAAAATAATGTAAGAGTTAAAAAAAATGATCCATAAATGTAATGGTTTCTCTGAACTGTTATAAAATACCTAACTCTGTATGTGCGTGGTTTGAATATCCTGCCAATATCTCAGAGGCCAAGATAAACCTGATGGCCACGCTTGGCTATGATGTCATTTTGCCGCCATTCAGATGTTTTGTGGCAGGGTACGCTTAGGCGTTGTTCGTTCGGCCGCGCAGTCTCAGTGTTGAACCCACGCCGGTTACCCGCCTGCACAGTGTAAACAAAAGCTTTCCACGTTCCAATATCAAAATTTAAAAACAGTTTCGAAAATGGCCGTTAGCAGATTGTCCATCATCAAGTTCTTGGAGCTGGTAAGTTTTCTTGCGGAATATTTGCCGAATTTAAAAGAAGAACCAACTGTTTCTTAGCTTGTAAACAAACCCATGACGCCGCCGCGCCCCGTGCTGCTGCGCCGGAAAGACGCGAGTATAAACAGAGGCCTACTCTCTGCAGATCTTTTACTATCTTCTATGACTAGTACTTTGTTTTTAACTTTTCATTTTCAAACAGTTCACATCTAGTCCTAGTTTATGAACTATGAGTCACCTTTTGTTTCTCTCGAAATAAATATTATCGTATTCTTTGTAAGCATTTACTATTGTAGCGTGATGAATAAGAAGCGTGGGTTCGTTGACTTCTTTCATTTTATTTTTATGCGTCTGTTGTGCCCTTTAATGGACGCTTCTTAATCGGTCAAGTGGAAACACAATTAATAAACACTTAGGTACTTCAATGCATTTTTATATGTTACATAGTACATATTATAAATATAAAAGATAGAAAACAAATAAATTACGTTAATTTTTTATCGTATCTAGTAAACCATATGTAAATAGTTCGGTAATCTCCACTTTCAATGAATACTTTTGATAAGGAATGTATCATATTTACTAAGAATCACTTATCTATGTTCTAAAATATTTAAGCAGGAACATCTGTACCCAACTACCTATATTTTATCTGTACCTATCAACGCAAAAGTATCTTACCCCTAGCGTAAATTGGAAATTGTACTCGTTCCCGTACTTGTTTACTTGTTTTGCCCTTGAATCAACAACAGGTGGGCGTAGCTTTTACTTGCGTGCTTTTACTTTCTTAGCGAACAATATTTTCATTTAACTTTTTAAAGAAATACGTACCTACTTTATTTTTTTCGCAAATAATTAATTTTTAACATTCTCGATCTCCTTATTACCGATGACACTGTGCTTGAATTTAATGAAATAAATAACCAAGGAATAACCATTCAAATTCTCTGGCAACTTTAACACTTTTAAATATTTGAATGCCCAAAGTGTAGCCTATTAATCAGAGCATAATGCCGAAGCGATAGATCCGATCTTTACGTCTTTTCTCTATAAATATCCAAGCTGGATACACATATAGTACAAAAGTATACAACGACGCCCACAGTCCTCATAAACAGGTTAATGCTTTAAACTCGAGGTCAGAACCGGATGCACTTCCCCACACTACTTGATACTCATTAGTAATTTCTTCTATTAACCTTAAAGGTGCAGATTCTAATTGGTCTATGTTAATTCAAATTAAAGTATTAAATTGTTTTTAATTTTTGTACATATTATTTTGTATAACATTATTGTTTTAAAATAAATTATGCAAATTATCAGCTTACTTCAAATTAAAATTCAAATTGATTCATAAGTTCAAGGTTAATAGTGGTCGGTCTTATAATTTGTAGGTATAGGGCCACATAGGGTCGGGGCCTCCATAGGAATGTTATGATGGATCACAAGCCAATATATAATGGTTTTATTTGTTCCCTATTCTGTCATACTCTAAATATAGCGGTGACTAATGTAACATCTATTTATTATATTAATCCTATGACAGTATGTAGGCTTAAGTTTGATTATTTCTTGAAATAGCTACCTACGTAGGTATACCTATGAATAATGTAACTAAAAAAATCGAGTCATTTATTAGGTCACGTAATGATCATTTAAACCAGTTAAACCTTTTTTCCGAGCACGTGCTCTTGTGTGGTCAAATTTTACGTATTTACTTGGGTACCAGAGTTTTTCTGTTGACTCAGCACATAAATATAAACATTCTTAATTATTTCATGATCCTATCCAAAACAGTATTTGGCTATAAATAAAATCTTTTACGAACGATATATTTGTCTATCCATTTCAAGGGACACCCTTTTAGCAACGTTAATGGATGTTTATTCAATAAATACAATATCAACGCCCTTTGTGTACCTATAATGTTTTCGTGTAAAAGAGTCTGTAAGCTATAGACCTACTTTAATTAAATAGGTAGTTAATTCTTATGTGATACATACCGACGTATACGCAGCGACTTGTGTTTACTCAATTGAAATGAATGATTTGATAAATTAAATAAAGTAATTCTTATAAATAGTACGCACATGACTATTGCTTACTCATTACATTAGCATTGGCAGTTATTAATCTATTGTTGCTAGAATAATGAAATCATTTGAGGATTACACACGTACTTAATTACTTATTCAATGACAAAGTGTTTCGTACGAAACGAATGTTATTTTTTATTTTGATACAAAGTAGGTAGGTACCTAAGTACGTATAGTCTTATTTGGTAGTGTTTTCAGGGGCTATGTAAGTTTTTATTACATTATACATACCGTTGGTATAAATAAAATACCTATTTTATTTATGTTAGTTTTAGTACTGTCGCTTCTTTTGCATCACTTCTTTCTTTGTGCCATTAAACATAAAAAAGATTAACTGACATTTAACGTAATAATGATCCACAATGGATTTTTTGAAGAAAAATTTAAAGCTTACGCTATTTGTGACAAGTAAAGAGACCCCTAAACTCCCTTAATGATACGCCCATAGTCATCACGGAATATGTAAAATGATGCGTAGAAAATGAATGGCAGTAAGTAATTAGCATGTAAATGTAAGCAACATGACAAATACGTATAATATAAAACGACATTATTTACATAGGAAACCAGACTAATTAAAAACAATGAAATCACCAGAGAGAATGCATTGCAACATAAATAGAGATACGTGACAGGTCCCATTATAAAAATGGTATAAAAAAGATATCTACACTAATATAATGTAGGTATGCATATCACGTATTGTTTATAACAGTTTATAAGCAGGAAATTCGCCTGGTATTATGTCATCTTTGGAGCCAGAAATAGGTTCAGACGCAAGAAGTTTTGTCCACCTTATCAATTAACTTTTATACTAGTTTTTTTGGAATTGTGTAGTTGGCTTAAAACTTCACCTAAATACTGAATGAAATAATATTATATATTATAATCTTTAAATGAAACTTAGGATTTTGATTTCCAACATTTGCAAACGAGGATTGTAACTTTGGATGTTTGACATTAGCTAGTGTGCTAGTTCTAGTTTAAATAAAGCAGTGTAATTACGCTTAATGGTTGTCATTATAGCCATCGTTAACACGTATAAATATGTTGAGAGTCGGCACCTGTTTATATTGTCATCTGCTTATATAGGAGAGTACCTAACCATGACCTAGAAGCCTAGTCATATTATTAAAATTTTGCATATTTATTTATAAAAGAAGTGTAAATAAACAAAGAAAATATTTCTGCTATTCATAACATGGCACGGAACTGACAACAAGGTGCAGTCATTTTGGACTCTCCATTGTCACCTATTAAAATGGGTCATCTAGTAAAAAATTGGCATGACCTCAATTTGGCCAGCTCTCACGCAACAAGGGTCGGCCTCGATGCTCGCTGTACTGTACATAAAGCGAGTTCTATATAGGTAGTTGTAACAGCTCTGACATCATCAGACCCCACGACTACTCAATACAATCACGTCATCAACGAGGTACCGACTTGGTCGTGACCTGGCCATGATTATTTCTAGAAATTCTTTACTAATCTGCTGAATGCTCGGTTTTCTTTTTATTAGAGTAAATATATACCACGAAGATAAATTTATACTTAGGTAGGTACCTACTGTTACTATTGAGGAAAATTTTTACATAAGAATATAGGATACATAAAAAAATACATTTAAATTACCAAGAATATTATCAGTTCTGTATGAGTTGGAATTGGAACAAGTATATTAGTGCTTACTCACTTAATTATCTATGTATTGAAATAACACTATGGGAAAATACATGTTCGTATATTTTATCGCTGTACAAGTGAATTACTCATACCATTGTAGACATCAGAGTGACAACATTTATCAGTGCAATGTTGAAAAGGCAATTAACCCGTCATATAGAGGTACTTCTGAATTATGCAGAACGTAAAGATATAACTTTTTTAACTCATTCAAAATTCGATATAATCGATATAAAATAATTTAATCAGATTCTTTAATAGTTCTACTAAAATTATGAAATAGGTATAGCTACCTTCACTATTCTGAAGGAAGATTGTAAAGTAAATTTATTCGTGCTCGTCATCATCATACGGCGTAACATTCTTTCCTTTTTATCTCACAAAAATTATCATCGTTCATTTGTATTTTCTAGGCGCTGACATGTTCATGCGTGGCGCTGCACTACCACAGCTACAACCTGGAAGCTGACATCGGTATGCTGGTCACCGGCACCTTCGTCGGCTTCCTTATCATCTTCGCTGGAGCTGCTGCGGGTAAATAAACTGAATGCATTGAGAAACTCATTTATATGCGCCACACGCGCTTTCCTCACGCGCACTTTCTGTTCTTTAACTTTCATTAATGGATCTACGAGTATGCAGTTTATCATTCCTGGTTTATGTTTTACGTCAGACTGTCGGTCCAATCAGAATCAGATTTAGAGAAATCGGGTTGATTCCGCAAGTGACGCTTAAAACGGAGGTAGTGGATTCGAAACAGATTTCCAAATTACAGAGGATCTTCAGAAAAATTATCAAGGCAATACATTAATTGCTTAGAAAGGTGTGGTTGAGAATCTAGAGATAATATGAAGAGTGACCAATTACACCAATATCTATTAATATTCTTCTGTATTGTTTTCATCCTGTTTAATTTATTTGTAATTTATTTTTTCAGGTTACGTAATGCAGACGCCTACCCATAAACGTGTGGACATCTTTTTCTCGATCGTAGGAGTTGGTCTCTTTGTTGCCAGCGGTGCCATCATTATTGATAAGTAAGTAGCCTATTCTCGATAAGTCACAGAACTGTTAACGTATGGTAGACAAAAGTTAGTGTTGTATTTTTACTTCTCTTTTCTTTTCTACTGCGGATTTCTTCTGTAAAAAAAGAATATTTTGTTCGCTGTGCTTACTTTTGCTTTCTCTAGTGTTCTCATTATTCTTCAACAAGTAGGTACCAAAATATCTTGAATTCCAACTAATTTTCCTATCATCTCTAGATTCCAGGGTCAGACCAACGAGTACGCGAAGAAGAACTTGGCCAAGGCTTCCCTGGCCATCATCAACGGAGCCATTCTCCTCATTGACGCTGTCCTCACACAGCGCGGCGGTTAAGAGCCATCTGGTGGCAGCGCCAAGTACAACCAACTTAACTTATACGGTAGCACTTGTCGTAGTAAGATGATTTCTCAGTAGATGGCGCTGTTTCAAAATAAGTCTAGAATAAAAGCTATTTATTACCCGCCTTCATGACTATAAGCAAAATACTTTCTCGTTTATATTTTGGAGCATTATTAGGAAGTAAGGCAATTTAATATTACGATTATTGTTATCATTGAACGTGTTTGCTTGAAATGTAGATTTATCTGAATGACCGATGCAGAATCTTAATGGATCGACATACTTAAATACTGTCTTCGCTAGTCGTTACTTACATAACAGTTAAATATTGATTTAGTAATTGCAGCGTCATAAATTTATTTCAGTACTATTCTTGTGTACTTACTCTGTTTTTTCGGGCTGTAGCTATCTGTTTCTTTCGAGCAAAATTTTAAATAGATAAACATAAATGAACCAATACTGCCTCGTTGAAAGTGTTTTTAGAATATTTACAAAACTCGTATATCTATATCTATAAATCTATAAATATAATAAACTATCTACTTACATTCTATAGATTTTTACGAATTAAGAACCGATAGTACCTACGCTTGAATATCTTTAATATTTATAAGAAAATAAATATAAAATATAAGAGCTAATTTTCAGATACATTTTAATTTAAGTAAGAACTACCCGTCCATGTTTTGGGTAACCTTGGAGATAACACTATCTATAAATATACAGATGAATCGAAACTTGGTAACTTGATGCTTTACTGTGGCTATGTATTTTGTAAATGAATGTTCGAATGTTATTGAAACACATTTTTATAAATTATCACGTAATTACTGGTTGTGTTTTATTTATTTATTCATCCCACTAATTTGGTGGTGCACACCCCGTAATAAGTAGATATGCAATGTCAGTTAATGGATTAATACGTATAATTTAAGGACTCTAATAATACCTACACATAACGAAAAATGAAGATATAGAGTATGTAAACGTAAACAATAATACAATTTATTTACATTGTAATTACTTACATAAACTTTTGTAACACTCGAAACCAGAATTCGTTGGCACAGAGTGGGCACTGAAAATATTTAGACACAAATATTGTGAGTGTTAAGAAAATAATATGACAGTTTTATTCAATATGTTGATTCTCATGATTGCTTTTGAAACTCAATGTTCGAGATTAATAGACACTGCAGTCTTTATAGCAGAAAGTGAATTTGATTCGAGGCAGATAACGTTGATTTTAAGGAAATGTGATGACACTGGAGTTGATATGAACGTTACTGAAGTTTTGATGAAGTATCCGGGATCGGTTGCTACAGCTTCGATAAACAATACTATTCATGATCCAAGATACTTGTTCTTTGTAGTTCGAGTCACACAAACCATTTTCGTAGCTACCAAGCCAGAAGATTTCGATTTTATGGCAAAAGTCGTCAAGCAACATGTCGTTATTCCACTTCGTGCTATTCTAATACTTGTAGACCCGGTAGTTGATGTGAACCTAGTAAATAAAGCTACTAATTCTGCTTGGGAAAATGATATTGGAGATATTGTCGTATTGACCCAAACAAGCCACAATGAAGACATAAAATATTGGACTTTCTTTCCATTTGGAAATGGAGAATGTGGAAATACTACGGCTATAGAATTAGATTTAAAAACAAACACTGGGTTCTATCCCAGAAAGTTTATAAATTTTCACGGATGTCCCATAAGAATCACACTTCTTCATTTCTTACCATATGTTTTGCTTGAAAAAGAAAACGATACAGTCACGTCTATCAGAGGAATTGATGGCATGACTTTGAATTTAGTGATGGAGAAATTAAATGCATCCTTTGACATAGTTTATTCTACTGATCACGGTGGAATAGGTGCATACATAAATGGATCAGGAACTGGGTCTTTCGGGGATCTAATTAATGATGTCGCTGATATTTTTTCACCTGCTATCATGATAAATGCCATGAGATATCCAATAGCTCAAACTTCATACGTTTATAAAACTCAAGATATATACTGGTTCGGACCAAATCGACGTGAGATTCATGCTTGGGCAAAAATCCTCCTACCCTTTTTTACAAGTATTACCCCATTTATTCTTCTTACATCTGTTGTATTTATAGCAGTCACTAAATTCATAAGACGTTACGATTTATGCCAGGTTGAAAGAAAAAAAGGAATCTTCTTCATGACTTTTGCTATGTTTCTAGGACAGGAAGTAAATTTTGAAACGAAATGCTTGCGTACAAACAGTTTATTCGTGATGTGGATTTGGTTTTGCATGATTGTAAGGATTGACCTCCAAGGAGATTTAGTAGAGGGATTACAGAAAGTAATTCTGGAACCGCCTCTTGGAGAGCTGGACGAGGCACTTACAAAAGTAGACAGTTACGGTGGCGTCGAAATATTTCGGCAGTTTTATAAAAATACTGATTTAGGGAATAAATTCCAAGTTCTGTCACTCCCGGAGGTTCCAACTAAAATCAGAGAAATTTCAGAAGGTAAACGATTTCTGTTGGTTACAGATATTTTACTAGTGAAGTGGTTTCGGAAGAACTTACAAGTTTTGGAGAAGCCATTGACGAAAGGCGCTGTTTGCTTATATATGCGTGCTGGGTGGCCTGCCGCGGATGAGGTCCGAATCATCACTTACCGTATAGCCGAGACAGGACTAATACAAAAGATCATCGATGACTTTCAATTCGACTGGTTTATACAAAGTAGCGATCAAAGTAAAGCAAGGAAAGTGCAACCACTTAGCATGACTACATTGGGTGCTTGCTTCTACGGCTTACTTTTTATGTGCCTAGTTTGTTTCGCGATTTTTTGCGGAGAGATACTTTGTTACAAATACGAATTAAAAAATAAGTTGAAGCGTAAGTTTAATATAAAATGAAATATTATTATGCTCCAATAAAATAGTTGCATTATGCAGAAGGTGGTTATCCTATAAACAGTAGACTTCGTGTGATCAAAATAGCTTATTTAGATTACCTGACAGATAGATGGACACAGGCAATTAGCCTGGTGTTGTGTGCCTTCCCAGTGATGTGATACCGGCCGCCTGATAAATAATTCAATCTAAACGTTAGGAAATAGTTATTTGTTTATTTTAAATCTTGTTTAGAAAAGAGAGTTGTGAGAATTGACCTATTTGTTATTGGCGTCAGCTACTTGGGAAAAACATAAAAAGCTTCATAACTTATTTCATCAGGAATTTTATTAATCACGGATATTAGAATAATTGCTATTAATATCATATTAATAACACATCTATGGAATTCTGCACGGTACAAAGCACTAAAATTTTTTGTGTAAAAAAATAAAGCAAAGTTATCGCAGCATGAGATTTCATTTACGTCCTCTGTATGACCGGCTGCCGAATGCTTTCAGAGATGGTGAAATATTCAGAGAGTCGCATACGGCGGTCGCGTCGGGTCAGCCCCTCTAACATAGCTAATTAAATCTTCAAAATGTGCACTTTCATAAATTTAATTAAGTCCTATTCGTGAGACAAACGCTCATTGTGCTTGTCTTTGTTCGTTCAAGTGCCTGTTGTATTTATTGTTTTGATCTTACTTAATTAAGAAAATTCAAATAACCGTTGAACAAAATCAAATTACTGAGAGGTTTGCTTTCAAGTGTATACCTACAACGTTCGAAGCGAGATCCTCACACAGGCATCTAGATATAATCAGGCAAATTGTGTCAGAAACTCTGACAGAGCGTGGAAATTGGCAAACACCGGCCAACCCCATTTGCCAATGAAAATCAAACACGGTAACCCACCTTTGATCAGACCATTCCGAACTTACGCTACGGCCTTGCATAATTTAAGTTGCAACATGAATATCTTGTGAATAAGGAAAGGAGGGTGCAATTCAAATATCTCGGCGGGAAACTTCATTGCGCACGGACATCGAGGAAGTTTCGGTAAAGTCGTCTTTACACAAGAGTTCACTAAGTAGAAACTTAACACTAAACCTATATGGCAATTAAATCACTTAATTTAATTGCCATATAGGTAGGTACGCTTTGCACTAGGAGATTAAATGGTCTGGGGCTAGTCTAAATTGTTTCTTTGGGTACCTATGCAGATATTTGCATACAACAACGCAGGTGCTGTAAAATACTTAAATATTCTTGTATTAACAATATCAAAAACAGTTTGATTTGAAAATTCATTTATATTATTGTTTCTCGTTTAGCTAGAAAAATGAAATTTACATTTTGACCACGAAAATATGTAAATATTCTTTCATATTGTTCCCAATTTATATTCGACGCTATGAATTCGCATCTTCAGATAGCGAGCCGGTTGAGGATTTGCCGTCTTTTACATTTCGATGCATTGGGAAATATTTTGTCTAGGTATAATATACAGTTTGAATTCTACTCTTTGTAATTCAGTACAAAATATCGACCAGATTCGTTATTAATAATTTAAATAATAGGTACCGTACCGATAATAAAATAGCTTATAAACCAAAATTGTCTTTTTTATTTTGTCTTAAGCTGGTTTATGTTGCCTCTAATCGATAATCTACTTATTGCTTTACATAGATATGTTATAGTATAGAGCCCGTAGCTCAAAATGGTGAATTTATCTAAAAAACTTTATGCAAAGGCAATAAAGTCAATCGGTTCAAAATGTGCATCGGGTCTTCGGTCGGCGAGTAGCAGTAAATCGAGTCAGGAGACCCAATGGGGGACTTTTGTCTCCGAAAGATTGCATATCGCTCGCCAAAGTACCTACAGTACCTGCTCCTGATAGGTATTCAGACATACGGAAATTTATGGGTTCAGTAACTTGTATGTGCACTAATATAACCAAGGTGTATTGGTCTTGATTTGGCTTTTTAACAGTCAATTGTTTGCACCAATTGTTAACTAAACAAAATTACTAAACTAGACTGAGGTCGTTAAACTGTTTACATGTACCAAAACGCAAAAAAGATGTAAATTTCAATAGTTACCTACCGGTTTTATTTTACTTGAATGAAGTATTTTCATGTTCCTCCAGATCTAATTAAATAAATTTCATCCACTTCACACAACATTGTTATAACAAAGTCATTAAGTACCTAAATGGATTTGTCTCAGAGCGCCGCCCCTAACATATAAAATAATGTGAATCGTGTACTAATAGCTCTAAATTCAGCCGATCAAAGGGTAAGGGACCACATTTCCATGCAAATGAACTTTGTAGCGGTGCGTGGTATCTGAACCGCACATCTTTAATAACCATAAATCTACAAATCGACTCTGGCAATTATTTACGGATGTTGGAAAAAAATGGAACGTTCCAATTTTGCCGTCACTAGTAATTGATAGTTACACATGTACATCCATTTGGCAGGAATAGTGGGATTTGATACTTAATTCTTGCTATTGATACACAATAGCTACCTATTACCTACAGTTAAAATCTAAACTGAGATTCTTAAAAGACAAATATAGTTTCCGGAACCAGAAATTATTATCTTATCACGTTCTTCTTTTAAATAAGAAACTAATTATTTTCTTTTATTTCTTACACTGCTCGCTGTGGCGACCAAATTATTTTTCAGTCTTCCGCCATGACTAGAATTAATTGCAAGAGTTAATTGTCTATTGACTTCCATTCTTTCTAGAGCATTCGAAAAAAAGTTAAGATCACAAACTAATTGGAATTGATTTTTATTTAAGTAGGAAGAGGATACATATAACAAAAATACATAAATAGAAACTAAGTTCAACATATTCGTTTGAAAGAAACATGTAATAAATTAGTTAATAAATAAGTAGGTACTATAAGTAGATTATACATAAGAATACGCGACGAGGACTATTAAAATGTCCCGCAAAGTCCAGAGGGACAGTGGCTCCTAAAATGTTCTGTCTGGCTGAGACATTTATCCCGCTCTAATTGGTTAATTTACCCACTAGACTACCAAATCCCAACTAGCTTAGGTTACCCGTAGAAAATGTTTCTCACCAAAAATCTGACTCGTTGCACTAAATGACAAATGTTTGAAATGGTCAGCGGTTACCAGCCAAATTAATGAGACAAGAAGGGAATAATTTAAAGTTTAATCTGGTTTTAGTGTGAGAAACAATGTTTTAATCTTAAATGGTAGTTGGAGGTAAGCTGAATATAAATGGAATCGTCCATTACCTACGTGGTTTGCCCGAATCAAACTTAACTAATTGATCTCTTTTATCTTTTATGAATTATCCTCCATTGCGCTGTTACTCGTACAAAGAGGGAGCAAACGTGATATATTGTGCGATTTAATTTAAGTCATATTCAGTGTCATTTGTAATAGGCGGACAAAGCACGGCCATCAATACGCTGGGTTGTGTCCAAGTGAATTGTTTAGGTCCTCAAAGCGTCATACATACAGGCTCGAGCGAACATCGCACTTAAAATATCAGGAATATTTGAAGGTATTTGTTGGTGGCGTAGATTTTGTTAGTCCAGAATTAATTTACGCTGGAGTAGGGCATAATATTAAGATTATTTGTGGTATTGAGGTACCTATGGCCTTACAACTGACATTAGTAAATTGTTTCGATACAATGTTTGCGAACATCGAAAAATCGCTAGTCTAGGTCAGTAGGAAAGGTTACGTTTATTTTTGAAATGTGTACTTATTTAACATAAATAAATACATAAACAACATTTCTCATTTTACATAGTAAGTTAATTCCGTTGTTCCGATGCTTGCATTCGATGTAACAATGATGTTTCATTAAAAACTCATTACCAAACATGCATCACGTAAATTCACGTAACACAAAATATAGGTGGGCATGTAGCGGCCGATTTCGTTTCGCACTTTCAGTTGCATAGACAAGTAGTCTATGTAAATAATTATTTACTTCAGCATTGGTTATTTATTTATGTTTTACTATTTGGGTACGTATTTAAGTTAGGGGAGCCTCAATTTCATAAAAATCATTTCTGAAACGTCCGATCAGTCGTTGTTGGTATTGGTCGTTTAAAAACATTTAATTTTACATTATCTTTAGACTTGTTTATTATTAAGTAACTATTTAGGTATGTAGGTTAATTCATAGGAAAATTAATAACACGTCAGAATCTTATCGTTTCTCAATTGTTGTAGGTAGTTGATGTCAAACATCAAAACATTTCAAATCATTCTTAATTTAAAAATTCTGACAAAGACTGTGCTGTTATGACGATGTTCAATACGTCATAGCTGTGATTATGATGATATTTTTGTCCTATATAAAGTCTTATGGATTCTATGTTTATGCTGACGAATTTAATAGATGCAGCAAATTGATGTAAAAAAAAGATTCAGACATTGTTGTATCATGTAATCGTATGTAAAGCAGCACTTACAGTTTTCTAATAATTACTTAATACCTTTTCCTTGTGTAAGCCTATGCTATGTTAATCTATCCTAGGTGGAGAGTGCCTTGTGTTCAGCTATCGGTGATAAATCGCCCAAAAACAATAGGCTATGCTAGTCCTGCTGTACGTCGCGCCATCGACATACATAAATCAGAGACCTAACGCGACCGTATTGTATGGACAGTGCGCCACGCCGTGCATAGCGCATACAACAAATACCGAATATATCTATCTATCTAAACGTATTTACAAGGTACGTAATTGCACTGAATTACCTATTGATATCCCTCTATAATACTTAGAATCTACGTACATTATAAGTACTTCAGGCTGTAAATATAATATGTTGGTATTTAAGATAATAAAGAGTCATGTTTAATTCCACGTCCTTTTAAATCGGATCTGTGAATTTAGATTGTAATTAGCAAAATTAATTCAATAAATGCTTTTACAGATTACTACAGCAAAGTTTTGAAATGATTTCATTGCATAAAACTAAAAAAGCTGCACCATCAATGTTTACACACACGATTTACAAGCATCGCCTGCGACTGAGTTTGCATTTTGCATCGAACAATGTTAGCGCGATTAGTTCGACAGCTCAGACTTGTCCAACTTACCCAAAACCCAGTCAGATGCACTGAATATAGTTGCTACAACACATGTTTACCTCATGCACTAACCGGTATGAAATAGTTAAAGTCTGGACGTATAGATATATATATATTTGAGGTGAGCATTTATATTTGATAAGTACATATCTGTCAGGCCCCTTTTCTCTATGAAGTAAGACCACTTCCATCCAGTTGCTAATGGAAGTGTATTTGGAAGCGTCACATTATGTACATTGCAACTTAAGATGTTAAAGTGCCTATTCAACTACTTTGTATTGAAAGACTCGTAAATGCGTTTGACTGAAGTTACAATGACGTAAAGAAAAAGTCAACAATATCCACAATAATAGCAAACTAGCGGAAAAGAAAACAGCATGGTTTATTTTCTAGAATTTTCGCTACGCTGCTACCGCACATATCGATTGATGTTGATTCAGCCGTTTTAATACCTAAATCGTCGATAAGCTATCGATTGATGATTTGTGGTTACACCTTACATTAATACCTCAGTCTCCTAAGGATGAGTATGACAAGGAGACTCCTTGTCATTCAATATATCCGATCAAGATTTCTTTACAAAACCCAAGAGCATTATAAAAAAAGACTTCAGTAAAATGTTTCTATTTCATTACCTCTATTGTCTCGAAATAATTTACATCGAATTTTAATATAGAACTTTTAAAATAATGAACAAATCAAAGACAACTTTGAACTCCTAATTGTTTTACGAATTTAAGTAATTAATAGTTGTGCAAACTTTAATTGTTTGATTTTAACAAGGAAACGTTTTTGACGTTTGGTAGTTACAACTGACAACTTGTTACCAGACGACCAGCCCTTTGGCAACAAAGAAATAACATAATTGTATTTAGCCATTAAGTCGCAGACTTTTGGCAGCGATATCACTTACCTAATGACTGATTGACGGTGTATAGGCGAATTAGCTAATTTATCGACAAATAACCCCGGCTATGTTTAGCCCCTCCCACTCTATTGGCTATATTTAGCTTATTGGCTATATATGGTTTAGTCCCACACTTTTTACCTTGCTATGATCGAATGAAAGAAGATTCTACTTACGTCATTGTCGATACTCCGAAATAACACTTTGATGTCTTTGATTAACTGAATGTTGATCGCGTGAGTTAATAGCGTTTATATTTTTATTATAACCTATTCTTTACATCCATACGACACCTTTATACTAAACTCTAGGAAGGACATAAAGCTTTTATAGATAGGGCTTCCTCTATAGATGTAAACTCGTAAAATATTAACTACTTAGTAATTATTTTATGTTTATTATAAAACCTAAACAACATCAACCCTTTTTTTAAATATTTCTACTGAAATAGCAGTAGCGTATGAGTACATAAATATTCCTTTATTTATTTGTTAGTATTGAAATTGATTTCCTGTACATACGTCACAAAAACGTTTCAACACAGAAATATTTGGAGCAAACCCGCGCACAGTAGCTAGCAAGGTATTTAATAAACAACAAAACGGGCTTTAAGCTATAAAATGTTATAGCAAATATCCGCACTATTCATATTCCAGTTTTTATGGGGGACGGACATATCTTTGTGTTTCTAGGGGTTTATGTGACCTTTATACGACGCGGCGTCTTCCGAGGAACACTGACCCACGAAATTCATTCCGCTTTACGACTTTATAATTTGGTTTGTTTATACCTAACGGATCCCGGCGTAACCGGTGTGCTCCAGTTTTTTATACATACTATCTACTTACATAATGATATTAATAACGTAGGGACTTTTTGCCATTCAGATTGAGCAGTTTCAGGATGGTTTCAGGTTATGGGTTACGTCAGTTTGAAGTCGCAGTTTCTGGATATGATGGGTTATTAGATTAGTAAGGCGAAGTTTACAAAAATATTTTCATGTGACATCTTAATATAGTGTATTTAAAATGTGGGTGTCATTTTACATCGGGAAAATCAAACACCAATTCCATGAAACATTTAACTTTTAATTTATAAACAATCAACAGAGCCACTCCTCTAAGCATCACAATTTCTTCATACAACGTTTTCACATCAGCATAATTTTAGGTACTTCTTTGGCAAGCCGACCCTTATATACCTACAACATAGTACATAATACAAACAAACATTCAGTTACACACCACCGCCGTTGTGACAGAACTGTCGTAATATTTATTAATTAAATATGAAACGAACTGCCAGCATCCGTATCATTTGAATTAACTGAAGAGACCTTTTTAATCAACCTAAAAGCTGAGCTGCGAGTTAAAAACTAAGAAAGTAAACCGTAGCGCGATGGAAATATGAAGTTGTTTAAAATATTTGCATACAAATGACACAGTTTCAGTGATTAGTGAAATAAATACCATCATGAGATCAGTGTCGAGACAAAGTAAATGTTATGTTGTTTAATAATATGATATCTAAGTAGAAGTCATCTTTCCTATAATATAGAGTAGTAAAGTACGTTCGATGTTCAGTGGACTTAATATGCTGAAGAAATGATTCAGCGTTCTTTTGTTTTTAGTGTGATTTGAATCGCCCTTCTGGACGTACATACCTACTAGTAATCCTTGAAACTCACAATCGCACTACGTAGCCTTTCAAAATGACGGATACAAAATCTATGAAACTGGATTTAACAGAATTTGTTTACCTAATGAATGTTGTATGGATGTATTTCGGAGCTATTTGTAGCCTCAAATAAAACTTATCTATAACCAAACTTATATAATAAAAGTCAGACATTTTATATGCTAAATCACTCAAATAATTAAAAACACTTAGATATTTACGATATGTGCCTTCTTGAGCTTCGAGCTATGGTAACAGATTTCATAAAAAGTAGTAAAGTAGCAAATCATTACAATAAAAAGTTTCCCTTAAAATTAACGCAAAACCGCATTCATTTATGTACAGATTGATTGCACTTCCTCACATAATAAGTCTCAGACTTGATCCTTAAACTAAAATTATCTCCAAAATATACACAAAAAAATGGTCAAAAATATCTACACGTTCTAGTTTCTATGTTCACAAATACTGATCCACAGAATTAGGATACACAAACTAGTAAAAAATCACTAACTTCAAAAATATTTCAAATAAGTTGTATGGTTGAATTACAAAATTTTACCTCATTTGGCATAGGATGGCTCATCATCAAAATTTACTGGAATGATTAGATTATGCTGAACAATATTTGGACGATCTTTGGCACTAAAAATCTTAAGTCTATCGAAATCCGTTAGAATAGAACCAAAGACGATGACGCATTGCGTTGCATTGATATCCTGTCCTACTTAATCTAGAATGTCTTAAGTCACGAGTTATAGAAATACGAGAGAGTTCGACTAGCAAGTCATTCATTGCACCACCCTTTGGATTGTACGAGTACGATCACATTTATCACATCATATCACTTCAACCAATGTATCTTTCACAGGGAATCTTCGGTCATGTACGTCATACAAAGTCGTTCACTTCATTTGGCATGGGGCTGTTACTTTTTTCTACACATTTTCTTATGGCATCTAGGATGATGACAATCCGTCGGTCCAGCGCCAGCAAATGTGGTTCCCATAGAATCGGGTTTACTGGATCTACCTTCATAGACTCACGTAGAGCTTTTGATAAAGGTGTGCCTCTGTGGAATCTGTGAAATGTACATTTCTAATTAAGACTCTTTTTAAATCAAGAGGCAATAGTTTCATCGTAATGTTGGAGACGATTTTAAGAAAAAAATATTTGAAAACAATTTTAAAATGTGTAGGTACGTACTTCAGTAAAACGCTAAGTGTAGTGTGTCTTATCAAGCAGCATTGCAGAAGTGGAGCGAGGATACTCAGCTCGTCGTGGTGAGCTTTGCCGAACGCTCTACCCTGGTCCAAGTGTAACGTGAAGGTTTCATTTCCGAACATTCTGGAACAGAATAGAAAACGTTTTAAGTTATGTATAAAACTTAATTTTCACTAGACATCAATAAGCTATAAAACGATTTATGCTAGTTAGAACAAAAGAAAATACAATGTACCTAATTACCTACTTAGTACTAAATGTTATAATAGGCAAAGGTCACATTAAAATAAGAAAACCTTTATCGATGCTCATTAACATAGACATTACAACGAAATCATGTGCTCTTTTGTTATTAGTTTGAGTTTTACCGCCGACATGCGTGGTCGTAATCGGTAAAAGCATTTATACGTTCAAGAAGACTATCGCTTAATACTTTTACGACATGCGATAAAGATAAACAGCTGGATCCACTTGCTCTATTAGTATTTATCAAACTCACAAAATAACATAAAATTTAACAGAAATCTACAGCACTTACTTAAATGTCTCATAATGATGTCTGTCCATGTTCCCAGTGAGGAAATCGAATACCGACATGTCCATGAGATCGAGTAGCCGCCGACCGGAGTCGTATGGGGGTGTAACACGAACCTGTGGCACCAAATAATTAGATACATTGCTGTGTGTATAGTTTCATGTTGGAGGTCTAAATATGTTAAAATAAAAACATACGTTGTCACAATAATCGGATTGCAATTCCCATTGAGCTTTTCGCCGTTTATGATACGATCGCCTCCAAGGATGCCGCCATACCTGTAATAATTGATGAATCAATTTGCAATAATGTCACAAAATGTCCTTTAAGGTTATTTTATCGAATCCTTTCTATAAAGTAAAGATTTAAAAAGGTTAAAAAGTACCTTCCGCTCAGCTAAATCAGCCGAAGGCAAAAACGCGGCGAAGCTGCCTTCCAGCATGTCAGGGTTCCCACAAATTGCATGTCCCGTGTCGCAGTAGTACGAGCATTTTCCGTGGAAACAAAAGTTATTCGCCGGCGACACGAAGAAGGTCTTCAGGATGTCACCTTCTGTGACGTCATAGATCTCTGTCGTCATGTTTAGCACGCGGCCAACTACTGGCATCGCTCGGCGGAAGCCTAGAAGCCTGATAACAAAAATAGGAATTAATAAGTAGGTACAAAAAATTTATTGCAAATTCAAAATGTTTGTATTTGAATGAGAGAAGGTACCTGTCCAAATGAAACGCAGCAATTTCAGCATTATGCCTTTCGTAATCGGAGAAGTAAAAATGGTTCGGTAAAGTTTGAACGTCCCGTGGAAATCTGGAAATAAACAACGCACTATTATAAGAAAATAAAAATTGTAGGTAGTTAAACCTGCAGTTCTCACAATCGGTTGTTTCACAAAGAGATTGGAATGTAAAGTCGATTCTTTTTAAAAACTATCCCTCTTACGGGCCGCGCTGGAGACAATAAATCGAATGGGAGTCGGTGCCGTATATAACCGGGATCGACCTATCTAACCAGATTCACGATTTAAGACCCGCTTTAATCGTTTTGTTTCCATGAAATTGATAAAGTGCCACATTCGAGTCATTACGTTCAAAAGTACTTGTTTCCATTAGTCCCGACAAATGAAGGTTATGTTTCGTCTTTGGTATCTTTACGATGGAATAAATTTATAGCAGAGGACAAGGGTCTCCATCAAAAGCCGATATTTGATATTGCTCTTTATGGATTTATATCACTCGGGTCCAATTTTTGTCAAGGATATCTACTGAGGGTTGGATTTCAATTGTCGTACCTTAAAAAATGGCCATTTTTTAAATTATTGTCACGACATCAGAAATACTTAGGTACCTATTGGAAATTTATCCTACGATATTTTACACACTGAATTTTCGTTTTTATCTTATTAACTTACTTTATCTGCATATCCTGCCTGCGATAAATTTTATTAAAATAAATTATTAATGTTAATTATTAACGTTATCATATCACTAAAATCTCGCTTTAATTCATTAATGTCAGTAAACCGTTTCCATATAAAGGTGTAAACCTAAGTGTCCTCATTCGAGTCATTAATTACGATTATATCAGTAAGACAAGGTAGTAAGTGTGCGATGGTCGCTGATTGCAGGCACATTGATCGATAGCTCAGCGAGTATGAGCCAGGTTCGTGCTTTATCTTGCTACGTGGTATCAAATCTTCCCCTTGTAGAACAAGAGCTGAATTTTAGAATATTCCCTCTCGCGTTTCACGGCAGAGATATGCATGTTTACCAATGATGCAGCGGAATTTGTGCGAGCATAAAAGTATTTCTGCAATTTAAAACATTTTTTAACTTCTTTTCGAATCATGCGTAGAAATTAGTTCTATTTTGTAAGAATATTAGTTTTTCCGTGTAAAAGTTCGTAGTAGTATTTGCGGATCTTTATATTATTCGTGTTATAAATTAAAAAAGGTTGATATAAGTACCAAGAAATGTTTGAAAGTTTAAGTACGCCAGCAAGCAGGCATGCACGATCCTAAGAAACTGTTATCATAAGCTCGAAGGACGTTGATAAAAAATCCGTACAGAAGGAAGGGTTGCTATCGACTGTCACGTAATTTATCGCTCCCCTGCGACTACGGATCCGCTGCCACTTGATATGTCGTCGGGATAACCCCAAGAGTCTATAATTTTCCGCAAGCTGCCCTGACCGTTAGAAAACTTTAAAGGTTAACTTACTACGCTGTGATCTTGGCTAGTTACCCCACTGGACTCCTTTGTCTTTGCATTTCACGAAACTATACCACCCAAGGGAATGTTTGTTTGTTACACAAAATTTTAAATTAAAATGCCCAAAGTAGCTTCGATAAATAGATTGAGTTATTCAAAAAGTAAGATAAAAGAAAGTGTTACAACGAAATTGACGAGCCGAATCGTCTGATACTCGATATTTGAGTCTTCGGGGAGTTGTCTCAAACGCCGCGGTACTCTCTTGAGTGGATTTCTAGATCTCTTTGTCTTGACGAAAATTTTATTCGATAGCTTTGAATAGAGTAACTACAATAGAAACCCATCAATATAATGTATACTTTAATGTACTTTTCCAGAAAATAAACATGAATAGTTTTTAAAGACTTATTTTCCTGAATAGAAAAGTTGTCCATTTCTAACAATAGTTTGTACGAAACATAACTTACTTAAGGGAAACTTGGACACACTTCAATAACACTTGTAGTAGAGAACAAGCCTCTAAGCCGACCGTGCTAAAGAATGTTCTCGAACTTTCGTGAATGGAACCAACGCATAACACTCAAAGTCTCCAACAAGGTGACGGAGAAGTTCCCCTTAGTCCAACATGCACTACTTGAAACAACTCTTCAACACAACAAGCTTAAGTGTAGAAAGAACTACGCCGCAAGTGAGTACTTAAAGGCCACGAAAGATGGACTAAGGGGCAAGGGTCGAATTTTTCTCAGACGCATGTCATAATGTAAATGACGTCTGATGCATATTACGAGATAATTTATGGGAGATAATAATAATCTCAAAATATCAAAGGGAATGAGAAATTAAGCATTTTTTATTAACTAACTTACTTATTTCTAATTTTCTGCATTAAAATCAAATGGACATTTCCTGATATCCCAAATTAACTCTTAATGGCCATTAATAAATAACTTACCTCATTGGTTTAAATAGCGCCTGAATTCCATTCGGGTAGTCTATGATTAGTTTCAACTGCGTTCCGCCTTCTTTTTGCTCTGTTAAAAAAACAAGTTAGAGATATATAGTCCGTATTATAATTTCCTTTACTTAAATATAAATTACAAATAAAACGCCGATATTGAAAGATCTTTGTTTCTTCGTAATGTTAAGCAGAAGGATTGCTTAAGCAATGTGTCTATTGCCAAAAGATCAAATAACTTAAATCAATTTCAAATATCCAATCAATATAACAAAGCTATATGGAATAAAGTCGGCTCTAACAATGAAATTCATTTAAGTGATTTAAATATTTAAGTCCAATTGGAAGTAAAGGGTGAGATTGTTGTGGCACTATTGTCCGCCGACCGCTAACCCCACAACTGATTGCAGACCCGACTTCATCTAATATACATACGCGCCTTAAGCTTTTGTATAAGGCACAGGTGGACTCAGGTCCTCTTGAAACTGTAACGTGGTTTATACGTACAATAGAGTACCTACTCGTGTGTTAACTTGTTTGATAACGAAGCTTGTTTCTCTTTAAATGGCTTGACTTGAGATTCGATGGATATTGATGTGTTTGATCCTTAACAACCACTTGTTATAGAGATAAATCTATTAAAAACTTTTGTGATCAATATGAACAAACTTGTAGGATAGTCCCAAATTTAATTTTATATCTACGCTATAATTTTGTATCTAAATTTACTCAAACATTATTTATTAAAGCATATTCAATATTCAATATTGATAGATTTTAGATTTACGCAGTGGGTGTAAAATAATGGATAAAGGTCTCCTGTCCAGAGGTAATTGCTTTTCTAAGTCCGATCAACGGTCGGTTGAATATTTTATTACGCACACTTTAATTGAGACAGGGTTTTAACGATTTAACGCACTCTTGCGTAAAAATCGATAGCCTGAATGTTAAATAGAATAATTTGTAACTATTTTAATAATACACTTTTGCATATTTTCTTAAATTAACATTTTGTTTATTTAGATAAGTAGGGGCTAATCGCAAGTTCTGTCACTTTCTGACTTTACGTTAAAAGATAAAAATAGATTTATGGAACTAACGATACAACTGTTGCAAAGAGATTGCGAAATAACTAGTTATGTGGAAGTACCATAATATGCAAAGATCGATTTTTTTTTAAGTATGAGATTAACTTCGACTAAATAGACGTACATACCTGCGTGTAATATAGGCAGTGTGGACATATCCTTGAGCACCGCGTCGACCAGCGGCTCCCCGTCCTCGTACAGCTCGTGCTGAGCTATCCGCAGCTGGAACTTCTCCAGGTTCGAAGCATTCACACTGGACAAAACGTATTTTTGTTATTAAGGGTTCACTTTTATTTGTTTATTTATTTGATAGTGTTACTAGTTTCATTTATATCATTACAATTTGTATTATTGCAACTACTATGGTAATCTTCAAGTAGGTCTAAGTAATACACTTAATTCTATCAACGTACGTACAATAGGTACCTACTCATAGTGACGCACTCGTTCTCGTATCCAACATGCAACGTGATTTGAATTATAGAGTCGCGAAGGTCGAAAAAAAAATCACTGCCTATAGATTGGAACCTCTTCACATTTTTAGCACATACTCCTAAACCTGGTCGTTAACGTCGAGATTTACATGGAAGATTTTCCGGCGGTGGCGTGTTGGTTTTGGCTGCGTGGAACACATAAGTGGACGTGATTCGCCTACTAGAGGCACCAGCGAGACTCCAGGCGACACGGCGCAGGACGGAACTGAATACTAAGGAGCCGACGTGTAACGCTCCCGATTTGTGGCATGCTCCGATAACCTGCATTTAGAAATCAAGCCACCACCTACTATAAAATTTATTGACTCTCTTTCGGTGTGAATTGTGCTCGCACCAGATGGGAATTCGACTCCGATTGTTCCGGTTTGGGACAAATGAGCGCTTACAGTTTAAAGTACTGACGATCTAGCTTCGTGTCGTTGTATGAAACAAAAACGAATGGCAGCGAGGAAAACATCGTTGAGAAATAAAGCGCGCCCCATCTCATCACATTACGTGGATAAGGCAATTTTGGAAAGAATACGCCAAAATTATCCATGTATCAAAGCAACCCTTCTATTATGATACATGAATTTAGCCGTAAGAGGTCCCGTCATATCATGGCAGCGCTTGAGGAAGCCTTCATGAATTCATTCCATTTAGTTTTATTGTCGAAGACCCGCGCCTATCTCAGCGGGCCCCGTAACTGGATTTTAAATAAGATGCCTTGTGAAATTTGCCTTACAAGATAAAGAAAAGGTCGCCTCCTTTTTACCATACTGAATCGGCCTGTCGTAGAAGTATAATATTATGATCCTTTTTTATAGTCTTGTATCAAACGAAAACCATTTGGACGTATCTAAGCCTGAACGATATGTTGTATTCTTTTGATTTCTTTCATAAAGTCCTAGGAGACTCGCTGTAGCGTTTGCTTTGGTGAAATTACGTGAACCGCTCGAGACCGGCCGCGGCCAACCTGTTTGATTTTGATGCATACTTCAGAACCCGCAGTGAATGGAAAGCCCACGCTGCGGGGTCGCAAAGGCCACCCACATCTTAATTTACCTCATAATATCGACTCAGAACATTAAGCTTTTGAATTTGTCACAGAAGCTATTCCTTGCAAATGGCGATTATGAGGAAATTAGTAGAGTTTCCGTAGCCACGATGTTCGCGTTATCAAAGTTTAATTGCAGCAATAACAACGAAGTAAGTAACAATTTAATTTGGAGACTGGCGCAGCGCTACATAAATCGTACTTGTGGATGTCAGCTGTCGGGAACTTCGGAAAATTTTCCTAGTAATGTCCTTTTCGCGTCGTTTTTCGTAGAACAATTTTAATTAATATTTCTTAACGGGCTGAATATTCTGTAGCTTCGTATTTACATTGCTCGTAATACGCTTTCATTAAAAATGGGGAGCAACTGCCAGGAATTTTATTTCCTACGCGCGTATTGATCCGGTATAATGACATTTTATTTTAACGAAGAAAAATGAGAAAAACAAATATTTAAGATATAGTTAAATTAATTTTGGAAATTGACGAATGTAGAAATATTGGAATGCACACTGATGGAAAGCAAAAGATTATCTTCATAATTCACAGTTTCGGATTGATAAGTTTCGGAACTGTTTTTATAAGTTTCGGAATGAAAAATGAAAGAATTAATGAAATTATTACCTTGGTTCCAAATCCTCCATTTCTCCAATAGTGGGATTCTCAGGTCGTAATACATTCAAGTCCCTAGTGGGTGGTACAATGACCGGGCTGTCGTCCTTCCCTTTGATCTGGGCGTGCAGTATTCTTTGCAGGTCTGTGTACTGGTCTTTTGGAGGAGGGGAGGTGTGAACCTCTGCGTCTGCGCCGCTTGTCTCACTCGGAGCTGACTGCTCGTATTCTCGGGATCCATTGCTGCCATTGCTGTTACGAATAAAATAGTAGGTGTAATTATTGATACACTTTTTTAATAAAATGTATTTATTTGCATTGCGCTATCAAGTTAGGCAAGGTAGGTATTTGTATTGGTACTCAAGTTCTTTCGATGCAAATAAATTCTTTGAAACACAATAATACGAGTAAGTGTACAGGTTTCAAATTTTTTAAATGTTTAAATAGTATCCAATTGCGATAATTTCGCGTGTGTACCTACACTACGTGTAATTTAAAGCACGGGCCATAGAAACTGGACACTAGATACAACTTGCATTAATTTGGTTTACTTATTGGCGTTGATTTTATTAACAGAATGTTCATGATGATGTCAATGACTTAATTTCTACCATAACTGTAGATATTTTTTCAAGTGCTACGAATGGTCTACGGCGTAGCCACTCGTGCTACAAAACTGCGGAACAACTCCAAAATGCAACAAAATGATTGCAGAACCACTTTTAAAATATAAAATTTAAACGAAAAAGCGTCGGTAACAAATGAGTTTGTAATTGAAGCGAATTATACCTTCTTCGTAGCTCTTAACTTATTAAAATCTCTTCTGCAAAATCATTCGATGAAAGAAAGGCTTTTACCTATAATGGATACACTTAAAAACAAGGGAGGATTGTTTTCAAATACATCTTAACTAAGTTCTAGAGGTAATTAGTAAGTTTGAGAAAAGCCGTTTCAATTAATTGTACAAAATAAATACTTACCTATCTATTTCTGATAATATCAAATTGTACTCGGGAATAATGATACAAAAGATTCGCAATACCTATTGTACTGATTTGAAGTACAATCGATAAAATAGAATAACTCATTTGGTTTTATTTCAGGTAACTCGTTACCGAACCAATGAGATTCAATAGTTCATACTAGAAAATAATTGAGATACCTATATTTTATCTCCAGAGATATTTAAATTGTATTTTACACATTTTTCAGTGAGAATGTAAGACAAAAAGCTTAAAAAGAAAGTTCGTTCTTGTATTGAACAGTCATTTTCGACAAAACAAACAAATTAATTTATCTCTAACAATAGATGCTGTTTAATGAATCCCTCCCTTAAAAGGATGACGATAAAGCAAAAAGGATGAAAAGGCTTTACTTAAATTAGATTCGGGAATTGTTTTATAACATTTTTGTAAAAACATGATAGATTTATTAATTTTATACTCATATTGACATATGAAATTGAAAGTTGTAAATCTCTATTACCTAGAATAGGTCGTGCCACGTAAAAATAACTTTAGAAACAAATGAAAATCACGTATTCGCGCATGGGTACACTTACGCTCGAAAGTGCTGGGCTATTTATCGTTTCATTCTTGTAAGAGTCTTTCGCACGCGGTTACGTATGTTGACCTAAAGACTATACGATGTATGATGATTATATGATGATTCTGATTCCAAAGGTTATGAAAGTGACGACAACGATGATAATAAAATGGCCACTTCTGGCATTAACACCGCGTCTTCATCTGGTTTTCGCGCCACCCATGAAGACTTAATGGAAGAACAATATGTTTTTTTTTAATTTTCGAATATTTTTTTAAATTTTTACACATTTTACACTAAATCCAATATTGATTGGTAGTTGTGTATTTTTTTTAATTTATATTCCACCTTACTAATACTACTAATAATATTTTTCTTTCCTTTGTGCGTAAAACCATGACTGTAATTAAACACTTTTGTGCGCTATGGTATTTTAAAACAAATGTTAAACGTCAGACTCAAAAATCGTCTAATGCGCATCTGTCAGCTAGGGTTCATTTTACGTGGCAGGACCTATAGTTAGATTACGTTACATTACCTACGTTACTTTTACACCTTATATAGCTCTTACAGGAAACGTATAGATATTTCTAGAAATAAAACTGTTATATAAATTGTTATACCTATATTAATGAAAACATTTTAACAAGACTCGTGAGAATATATCACTACAATCCTAGTTTTTAATTCTCTCAGAAACGTAATTGAAATAGTTATACCAAAACATGCTCTCAAAAGGTACACTCAGCTTAAGCACGGTAAAAAAGGTAGTAAAGTTTAATAAATTAACTCTGTCTTTCAAATTAACCGAAACCGAGGACTTTTTCGATGGTTTGGAATGTCGCTGTTTATTAAAAGTTTATAATAATGTATTTGGTATACCTAAATATTTTTTGTGAGGTTCATCGACTTTGTAACTACTCTACAAATAATTAAATATTTTTTTGATATTTAATTATATAAATTATAATTCAAAAATGGTAATATCTTTTATTTTTCATACTTAGATACTATCTAAAATGAAAGCTTGAAAACGATTCGATAACAGTGAGCACTATAATGTATCCGGTGATTATACCGACAAAAATATCGATTAAATATCTATTACAATTTCGAATTATGATAAACAATAAATCTAATAATTGATGGACATGAAAAAATTCGCTTATCTTCGGATTTTCTGTCATTGCCAATGTGTAGAATTTACTTAATGCCAGTCTCTGTATATTTAATGGAAACAAATAACTTAAATTACTTAGGAACCTTATCTAAAAGATTTGCCTCACAATCTTATAAGGAAAAGAGTAAAACATACAAGGTTAGTCATAATTTCTAGCTGACGGAATTTCTGAATGAACGGTTTCTTAAATATCTTGGTATTTTTCATGGTCATACCTTATCAAGATTATTATGAGAAAAGTAAGATAATGACTCACATATGGCTTCAACTTTATTTAAATTTTGGTTCTAGCAAAGCGAAGAATAAATTCTTCAAAGAAATATTTAAAAAGTAAATCAGAAATCACGGCGTTTTTCTTACAGCAGCGGTTCCCTATAATCAAAGACAGATAGCTATCCGGGATCGGCAGTACTTTACTGTCACGTAGCTGTCATTTTTAATTTATCTTTCAAAAGAATCCCATACATTTTTTGACAGTGGTAAGTTTATACTTTAAAGAGACGAAAAATTCTAAGATAGAAAACTATTTCTACATCCAGTAGTCAAAACCATAGGTAGATAGATTATTGGGAATCGCCGTTAATCTATCTAAAATAGGTCCATGTTCATGTCTTTAACATTAAGCGAAACTAGAGAAACAAATTTTCATATTCAGTAATGCAAGCCGCATGTCAATTTGGTCTCTTTAAAAGAATCTTAAACGTAGGTGAAGTCCCTTAAATAGTACCTATCGTTGTCTTCTAAATTACTTAGAGAAAAAGTAATAAGATTAAGAGATTCATCGCTGAATCATAGTTGTCACCGTCATAGGTACTTTAAACGTTGTGATTTAAACTGACAACGTTTACACACAAATTGTGTACAGAGTAAATAATTGTAAGTGTCTTTATACAGTATAATTACGAATTTGTAGAACTAGATTAAGAAAACTGAAATAATGCTTAGCAAAGAGGAAAACCTGGCCTACACAGACTTTGGCTGGCGCACTTAAAAATGTTTGCTCGTTTAACTATCAAGTTCTTTTTTCTGTTTCTGTAAACACGCATGAATAGACTTCGATTTATGTTATAGAATACTATTTAAAATAGTAATTCAGGAGGAAGGAAACCTCCTCATTTAAAAAAATGTTATAATGCTATTTTATATCACACAATGGCTAGAACATAACGTGTAGGTAGGTATATACTTAGATAGCAAAGTTTAATTGCAATTAATTCGACTGACTAGTTTGCTGTCGCAATTTAGATAAAAAATAGATCGATTCGAGATAATGAAAATGGAAAAGTGCCGAAATTAATGCATTACTTATCAAGATTGGCAAACATTGTTTACATTCGATATTAGTTTTGATAAAAAAATATTAAAGGATAACAGAATATATTGCGTTTTGTTAAGTCTGCCAAAATAGCAATATTTATCAAAATTACGAATTTTCATATAGGTAGGTATAGCCTATCTACATACTCAGTGCTAAAGAAGGAGACTGACTCCATACGTAAAACGAAATACGTATACTCGAAGTAAATTACTTAATTCGAATACTTAGGGTGTTCGTTCCTACTAGATAACATAACCGAAATGTGGATATATTGCTTCTGATGATTAGGCTATCAGTACAAACAAATCAAACAAAAATACCTATAATGAAGTCCATAAGTATAGCAGTGTTCACTTAGTACTTTTAGGGCAGCCTGTTAATACATGCTATTAATTCTCATTTTTCATATAGATCGGCAAACAACTGCTACAAGTAGGTAATAAGTCAAAAGACAGTATATTATTGTATAAGAATGACCTAATAATATTATTATGTGCGTTAAGAGAAGTTTGTTATCAAGGAGACGCAATCAACTGGCAAACAAACAGTTGAACGCCGATAAGAAGCAGATAACTACACGCTAATAGGTAAAAACAAATGTGACCACCAATATCTTGACAAAAGACTAACGGAACTCATTAAACTTTTAAAATAATTCCACAAATTCCTGAGTACTTTGACAGAAGGTGAATCGAAATAACTTGATAAATTAAGGTAAAGACAGGCTAACTGTTAAGTCGTTAAGAAGTAGTTAGCAGTAGTTAATGCTTTAAGAAGCCATTATCGCTGATGTATATTATTTGGTTTCGTGTTTGAGCGCTATCAAAGGGTCGTCGCTTGAATTTTTGATAAGATAATTTTAATTTAGTACGACACTAGTAGATAATTACTTGAACTATTTTTTGAGGTTTCCTTAATATTTGTTCCTCAAGATCTCAAGATCACAATAATTTTAAAAACTGTTACATTATGTACAGAAATGTTACGTATGTTTGCATCGAAAGAACTTACGTACCTTTCTTTGGATTGTTGACATAAACACTTCGCAACGTAATTTCTCCTTTGTTCACACAATCACAACACTTTACTATGAATAACACCGATCACTGCACCTCACCTTTTTTGAAGGAATCGCTTCCGAAATTCAATGTATGCAGATCGGCCCTTGTCCACATCGTCGCCTATGCGGACGCGGCCGTGGAGCGGGACGCGGTGGCCGGAGATGCCATAGTCCATCTGGAGATCGACCACAAGCATAAGAGTGAAGAGGACGAGGAAGGCGCTGATGGCGAGCGCGAGGCGCTCTTTCAGCTTCATGTTGAGCATGGTGCGCGCGGTCGGGCAGCGCGGCACGGGTGAAGTGCGCCGGCGCGCATGGTCCGGATGTGTCGCGGCCGCGGGGACGGGCGCGGGCGGCGGCGAGCGCTTACACGCGCGTGCGCACCCTACGCCGCCGCTGCCGCGCCACCACCACCCTTGCCGCCGCCACCGAGCTCGAGCCCACCGGCTTACTCTATAACAACGAAAATGAACATTACAATCCACCTATTCATATTAATCTAGTTTTATAGAGCTCCTCTCTTATAAGAAACAAAAAGCTCTATATACAGCAAAGTTTTTATGTATTTTAATTATCGGGACTTTTAAAAAAGTTTGACATCCATATTTTGATATAATATTTTGAATACTGTATTTTTACAAGAATTTTACAACTAAAAACCGATATAAGTACCTACTTCACAACTAAAAACCGATATAAGTACCTAAAGCAGTTTTTACCGATATAAGATATGCTCTTCACATCAATTTCATAATGTTTATCCACTTATTATTGAATCTAAAGTTTAAGTAAAAATGACATTTTCTGATATGAATCTTGAAGGCCAGTCTCCGAGTAATCTCTGTATTAAAGGTACCTAATATCAAAACGTGACTCTACCACATATTTGTCTAGAAACTGATAAAATAATTTTGAGATATTTCATTGATTGAAATACGATAAAAGAAGTTGTAATCAGATGGTAGATGATAAACTGTGAAAGTAAAAATCTTGCCTCAACATCACTAAATGTTGTTTGCTCTCTGTCATATTATGTACCTACTTAATATTTTGTAATTAGTGATAACAAAGTGTTTTGCTTGAAGAAAGAAAGAAACTGAAAAAAATGACGTCCCTTTTATAATAAATTAATAAGAAAAATACAAGTTATTGTTGTGTTTTAAGATATCTAAAAACAACGTGTGTCATTCAGATATAATTATTTAGCTAGAGTGTTAGTTTGTAGATGGTACTATCGTTTCGCAATTGAAGAGCGGTGTCAGATGCGCATGCGCGTCATGCGACAGAAACGCGACCTCTGCAATCGCATCATATTGGCACAATTGAGGATGTCAAGCTAAGTTGTCATGTTATCTACTGTGTCTACACGAACAGAATTTGCTTTATTTTGCTTTTTGTTCAAACGGTCATCAATCTAGCATTTTGTAGGCAATAGTAGCAAGGTAATGAAAAAAAGACAATAAAATGATATATTATACAAAACAATTAGGCACAAAAGCCTTATTTGGATACGTGTATTAATGAACAACTTCTCTACAAGGTAAGCTATAAATATTATTTAGTTGTCAATACAACCAATATAAGACAGAAATATGCACTAAAGTAATATAATGTAAGTATAATGCAAGGAGAAAATACAATTTTTCCGTGTAAGTAGTCGCCAACCCTCGATACAATATCTACTATCTGCCATCAAAGTATTTGAATTTATTTGTCGTAAATAATACACGTACATTCAACCCTAAAGGGTGTTTGCAACGGTTGTTACAGACGACAAAGAAATTGCACGCGTGTTTTACTTGTTACTGGTAAAGTCGCGTTTTATTTTATATCAGTAAAAAAGTATTTTGTTATTGAAAATAACAAAATACTTTAACCTTTTAAATAATCTAAATCTTTTAAAATAATAAAGTAAAAATGCCTAATGTTTATTTTCCCCGTAAATACCTTAACTTATCCTATAGGAACTTTGTTTTTTAAAATGTGTAGGTACGCTGTTTTACTACGGGAATCTGTAAATCGATTTGAAAAATAGTACAAGCTTACTACGAGTATAAATCTAAGTATCAAGACACTTTCCTACAATTTAAACGGTATTTTAGATATTGCTATGGAGTACGCTATACGCTACACGTGTTGCAAATGTTGAAGTTTTCTAAGCGATCTAGATTAAAATTGCTTACACTTTTTATTAAGTCTATACGTATACATATAAATAGGGTTATCAATAAGTTGTGACTATACGTTCGGTTTCAGTTTATCGTCCTGCATGTAGACAGTTTTGTTTGTAGTAAATATAAAATGTAAATATTATATTTTTATTTGTAAATGTTTAAACTACTGTTATTTCAATGTACATTAATATCATATAATCGTTTGTAGAGTTCAAAAGTCAATGTCAATTTGTCTGAACACATCTTTACTTCGGATTCAACATACTTTTCTTAACGTGTACATACAGTGACTAAGAAACCAAGAATTTAACTAATCTCGAGTAGGTTCTACGCACATTAAAATGTAGGTAGTAAAACTGTCGAATCAAATGACTGTAGGTAGTAGGTGTTTACTCGTAATGTTCTAATTTAGTTTTATCCTCATTAAACAGTAACAAGGTTACACTGGTTTACGTCATTACTTGATGATAGTTATTATGATTTAATGTCCCAGTTACTAATTAAGTAGACAACAAAATGTAGTCTTAGATTAATACTTTTGTAATAATAAGCTTAACTGGTTTAGCACAATATTTGTTTTAGTAAGTTCTTAAGTAACACAATTTCAAAACTTTGAAGTAGGTATGCAACGTTGCAAACTGAATAGGTAGTCTAGGTATATATGAAATGTGAGTTGCAATTCAATAGAAATTGAAACTGTAGACAGTTGGCGCCAGACGCAAAAATTGCAGTATAAACAGCAGCTAACAAATAAGATATAAGTACCTACACTTTAATGGAAATTCTATTTTTTTTATAAGTATATAATATCAACTCTTTAAACTTCTCTAATAAAATTATAGTTTAGAGATAATGATTCATATTTTTACGAGCAGTATTTTAATACTCGTAGCTTTGTTCATAATAACTCCGACTGCAGAATCTTTTATACGTTCCTTTAGACGTCCTTCGTCCATTGAAAGGTGAAAGGGGAGAGGCTGCGGACGTAATCTATCGAGGAACAACTTCTTTGTTGGCTGACGAAAATGTTTTCGCCCTTCACGTGGCCTAAATGTGTTTTCAATGGAAACAGTCACCGCTGAATCAAAACACGCTTTAGGGTTTATGAGTCGCACAGTATTAAGATCATGGAAGAAAAATTTATTTTGGAACAAGTACTTCTACTTAACTACTACTACTACTACGTTACTTTCTTTTCTTCTTCTATTTTCTTTTACTTTTTAGTACTTCTTCTTCTTCTTTTTTTCTTATATTTTTTAAAATATGGATACGGTATCCTGCTTTCAGCTGATTAAAGCTATCAGGTAAAAACAATTTGTCCAGCTGCAAAATCTTTATGAACTATTAATTTTATAACATCATAAAGTGTATACTGAAGTACGTACTTAATTATATCTAGTAGGTAATGCATAATGCACTCTTAAAAATGCAACAGACTTGCATAATATGACAGCGGTAGACAATGTAACTTCCAATTATCGTCATAAAATCGAGTGACAACCTTTGTTATTCACGTCGTACTTCAATTACAAAGGAAAATTAACAATCACTTCTCGATAAAAGAAACAATGTATCTGATCTCGTGGCTGTGTGGATCTATGGGAAACTTATTTTTTACAGGTATTTTTAAACAAGGAACTCTTAAGCACCGGAGGACATGACGTTTGATATGGAACCTCAAATATAAATGCACTATCATCACCTGTATGGTATGAAACCATACATCAAACCGCATAAATGGGGTGTTCCTCTTGTGCGTATAGGCCCTAATAATGGTTCAAAACACGTAGAGTAAACAAAACGCAATTCGTCAATTTTCAAAAGTGGTAAAACAATTTTTAGATAATGATCCGTTGATTTCATCACTAATTGTAAGTTTATTTATAGTTAATATACCTACATATTTTAAGGGAAGTCTTTGTTGAACAGATATTTCCTTTATCATGTTAAAAATATATAAAAAAAAAATACTAAGTTGCCTTAGGATTTTGCTTAGCTACTAAAGGAAAACTCATTAAATGAATCTAGAGCTCAAACCTAATGTATTTACGACTTCATATCCAAGCAGAAAGCAAAAAATAATAAAGATTTGTAACTTAATTTCATACTCTGTAAGAAAATGCTGATACATGGTAACCCGGGGTTTAAACTTAATTCATATATGTAGAGTACTTATAACACTTTATAATTTTTTCATAAAGTCCCTTCTATTTTAATTAAAGTTTGTTTTTCTAGGTACTTAAGTTACCTTTAAAAAAAACCTATAAATAGGAAATAATTAGACGATGAAAGCATAAAGAGTTATAAGGTTTACCCCCATTTATTGGATTTTTTCATTTGTTATTGAGTGTGTCAGAGCGGTAGAGTCACTAAGGGCTGATTTTATTAATTGTCCAATAAATGGTACGCAGTTTCTAAGTATTTCTTTTCTTTGCTATTAACAAAGCTGTTAGATTTTGCATACTTATACAGATTGTCAATAATTGACAAGAAAACAAACTAAGTATATAAACGTCAAAATAAAAATTATTGAACCATTGAAAACCTAGCCCTAAGTAAGTACCTGATTGAAACGGTCGGTCCCGCAAAGCCAATTTCAACTCGAATAAGAAACGCTTCAACTATTTATGACGTGATGGTTGTTAGTACACTGTAAATTATGTCTACTATCAAAGAACTATGTAACTATAAAAGAATTCTAGCAAAATACATGACATTTTTAACCTGTAGCTACAATATGCGAGTAAACAAAATTCTATCGCAATTGGAAGTTACATTTCATTGCTCATGCATTACTAGCATTTACTACAGACGCAATCGTAATGCATGGAAATGATTTGCACAACGGAGGTTATCATTTCACGCGATTCGAATGCGATGCTCATTTGTCTTTACCCAACTGTCACATTAAGATAGAGAAGGCTGCGGGTGGTAAAATGAAAAGGAGGTCTCGATTGGTTATGAAGTAACATTTCATAATATTTGGCATCAAATTTCTAGATTCTTCATCGATTGGATAAATGAAGTATCGAATATCGTATGTCTTTTTATGGTTTAGACTTTAGATTTATGTATTTGCCGGCAAAAAAGTGAGAGATTTTAGAAATAAGGTTAATTTTTACACTTATCTATAGCCGATAATTAAACTAGCAATGCCTTAAAGTAGATTTAGAAACAAATTAAAATAAAATCGAATTAAAGACAAAAGGACAGGTACTAGAGTCATAAACCTTGAGCCCACATTGGGCCTACAGAACCACAGAGCCCTATTACCCAACGCTGGTGCATCGGATGCGTCGCAACTCATTACCGGCGCATCGTCGCGTGCTCTTGCATTGTCATTGAGCACATCTGTGACGACATTCACGATCTATTCACACCCACTTAGCGTTGCAACAGATTTATTGGCTGCTTTTATGGAATTGCATTAGCTTTTAATAACGGTGAATTTTATAGGCCAATTTATGATTAGGTTTTTTAAGGTGTTGTTTCTGGCAAGAGTCTGATTATTTTTTATGTCGTCTGATTATAATACATTTTCCTTCACGAGGTTATTTTATTAATTGATAATGGAAAATATAGTAATCAAGTTGTAACTTATAGGGTCCAGCTGGGTAAAATTAAAGTAGGAAAATCTTTTGTTTGTCTGTTTCGCTGAAACATATCAAAAATATTTTTACACAAATATTAAGGAACAATAGTAAAGAACAATGCAAAGGTTGATCTCTGAAAGCACGCAAAGTTATCTTTAGATATCATTTAGAAGGAACAATGTAGGGCTACGGATAATATGTTTATTGCAGCCGTCATTAACTAACATGGTAGATCACTGAAACAGTTAGAGGATTTTGAGAAAAAAAATCTATGTGTGGTGAAGTCTGAACACAGTCAGTTTATATGGAACAGATTGCTGGTAAGTATAGTGTGTATAAGAAACAAAACAAGGCTTTGGTCGAGGCGCGTTTTGATAGCAGAAAACGCTCCGCTAGCTACCGCTCCGCAACCGCGGGTTTTGAAAACTACGTCTGCAACATTAGATATTACAATACTATTTTCCATAGGTACTTAAACATGTAGATCGGTAATAGTTAAGTAGGTTCTAAGTATATCGGGTGGCCAACGGTTGAACCGCTTTCATTCGAACCATTTTAGACGCGTGAAACACACATGCTACATTTGAGAAATGAATCTGTGAAACAGTTTGCTCAAATAGCTTCTGGTTTTTAAAGCATGTGTTTTCCAGACAAAATAATAGAAATTTGTTACAAACCGCACGAATACATTAGGTAATATGTAATGTGCAAGTGCATGCATGCATAGTTCCGTACTATATGGACAAGCGGGAAGTTATGTCATTTTATAATAAGCGACGCACTGTAAATACAATCATTGATACTTACACGAGATAAAAAGTACGAGAAATATTTTTTACATTATAATCGGAACATTATAATGTAGTAAATAAAAAAATAAAGATAGAGCTCAATGATTTTTAATACAAAAAAAATATAGAATCCGATTACTCTAACAAGCTCATCAAATTCGAAGTCTCTTTATGACTTCTTCAAGAAATGCCTGTTGTATTTTAAATATCAGGTATAATTACATTCTTAGAAAAATTTTCATTCAAACTTGTACATAATATATGTTTAAATTGTTATTTGTTATCAACGTGGTTATACCACCCAACTATGCAAGTGTACGATTAGTCACACAGTAATGTCAATCAAGCCGTTAAGTTTTCACACGTGTGAATTCTATTAGATAAATATTTTGATTTGACATTTATGACTGATGAAGTAATCATGATTTTAACGAGTATATAGGTACTATAATTTCTATTTGTTATATAATTATTTAATCATGTGACGATCACATCCATTGTTAGAAGACAAAAGGCGATCATAAATTAGATTAGCCGGAGCAATCTTTAATTGGTCATTTTCCTATTACATAATATAAGTGTCACGAGATGTTACAATGAAAGCTTACAGTAAAACTTTCCGCTGTCGAATTTATGTAGTTTATAGAATATATCAAACAATCAAACGATGTCCTACCTAACTCAATGAAAGATTATTTAAATAAAAAGTCAAGGGTAGACCCATGACTTTTTGTTTAAATGATTTGTATTTTGCTATGTGAGAAAATAACCAAAAATTTAGAATGGTCATTAGGTACTTCTTGTTTTTTGATATCAGATAGGACAAATATTCTCGATAGCATAGACACTAGATCAGCTGCACGCATGATTAAACAAGTGAAGACACCACGCAGTCCCATCTCAAAACAATAACAAGGAAAATGTGCTATGAGAAATGGAACACACTTTTCACAATACTTCCATTGAGTAGTCAATTGACTTCTAGTATGGCAAGAAACTGAGTTGTTACGATCATCGATGTGGTATACCTTCAAGTAAATGGAGAAACGTACTCATATCATCTCCATTTCAACTTTTGCAATATTGCCGAACGTAATTCCAATTTTAAAGTCGTGTAGCGTAACGACCCAATATAAATAGAAAATATGAATCATAAATCTCGCCATGGGACAAGACGTAAAAATATTGGTTACAATTTTAAACGCTACATCGGATGTTTACTTGTTAACATGTAAAAAATATTGATCGTAAAATAAATAAGTTGGCCTCGTGAAATATTTTACTGCGTGTCGGAGCCAAGACTGGTTATAAGGACGAGCAATGTCCTTTTTAAGATTGTTGTCCATTTCGTTCGCATACTTTATTAGTAATATGATAACTACTTACATATTAAATTGTGCCTTTGAATAGCTAAGGTACTTAACCTTATTTTGGTAATCAGTAAACTTAATTTTCTTCTTAACTTCATTTTCTTTATTTAACAATGCCTTTTACCCAATCATATCAATTAAAATAATTCAAAAAATGCTCTTGCAATGTACGTACATGTACAAGGTTGTAAACAAATGAATGCTTGCTCTTAAATCGTGAATTCCTGAGTCGGTACAATTTAACACTTGGAAAATAAATAATTATGAGCGCGAATATCTGAGTTATTATTCAGATTGTCAGTGAAGCAAATATATAGGTAGTTAATTGAAATTCTTTACAGGTAACATCGATTTTTTGCATCCTTATCACTAATTTGTGTTTGTGTAAATTTATTGTAATCATATTCCTTTAAAAATGAGCAAAACCGACGGGATTGTAAAACAGATTGGCGTTAAAATGTTAAGTTTTGCAGTTTGCATCTGAATTGTAAATATGCACCAACTCAGAGAAGTTTAATGACAAATAATTCCAGAAACAGACATTCAAATAGTGTTTTAGATACATTTTAATATCTTAAAAGGTTTCAAGGTTGCCTACAAGTCGGTGTAGGCGAGATAAGTCAATATTAAATGATAATTGCTTTATACAACCAAATTGGTCAACAAATCAAACGTGCTACAATTACAATTCAGAATGGTTTTATTTACTTAAGTCTCACAAGGATATACCTAAATTCCAATGTTGGAATGAAGCTCACACTTCAAAAATTATAGTTACCTAAATGTCAATTTGTTATTTAGGGTAGCTCCGTCCTTATCTTTGTTATTACCTTATTACTTATTGATTTTAAATTATTGGAAATGAATATATTTGAATCAGATATTCGATGACAAGGAACCTACTTTAAGATAAATGTTACCGGTTTGAAGTAGCGAGAAGAGTCCCGTTCGTATTAGGCGGGGAAGGCATTATCTGATAGCAAATTGAAAGCATTTACGTGTCCCATATGAGCAGTAGGAATTAAACCACCGCCTTGCCGCCCACCGACCGTTTAGCCCCGAGAGTATTTAAATGAAATGTATTGAGAAAGTCGCGCAGGAAATGAGGTTCTTTCACCGAGCTCATTCCCACTTTTCAGCGACTGTTTTAGAAGTCCAAGCAGTTTTTTACAGGTCCCCAGCCCCGCGGTTACTCAAGGCAGGTTTTGTTTTTTACAATATTAAATTTTAGTCGGAAAAGTGTGCTTAAGTGAAAACTGATTTCGTATTCACCTTGCTTTTCTTTTTCACGGCCCGGGCTAGCTCTCTTGATTACAACTTCAATAAGTAAGTAACGCAAATTGATTTCATTCGATATGTTTATTTAATAAGTTATATTACTAATACTCGAAGAAAATCAATTTTGAAAGCGTTCGTCACTTAATATATCAATGAACACACGATTAAAAGTTATGTATGATTTCGTTTGCTATGAGAAATTACGGAATATGTTACATGCTTCAAAGAGTCGTCCTTTGGCATTTATTGCATTGCACAATACCGACATGATATTAGAAGAATTTGTTTTGGTGGATTATGTAAAACAGAATTCAATTTCGAGTGGTTATACTCGTTCATATGGGAATTGTATCAGAATGGACAACTGTTTGTGAATAGATGACATTGGGCATGGTCGTGGTTATAGAATACAATGAGCGTAAATACAATAAGTTGTACACTCTGATACAAACAAAGGACTCTGACCTAGCGAGCACCAAATCAAAACTTTTCAAAGTCACATCTGTTAACATTTCCAAAACCTTCACATTGCATTAGCCGCGTGTGAATTTGGTGAAACTTCTAAACGCGATATGTTTTTTAGCTGTCAAGTGAATTGGCCATGGATAAGTAATGGGTGGACTATTGTTTCACTGTAAGTGTCGAAAACTTTTGTTACCATTTGGGTGTTAATATCTTAGTGCATATTATAGTATAGGCAACAAATAAGCTAGGCCTTGTTATTGTTTCCTTTCATTTGATACGAGACGGTTGAATTTGTTTCCTTAATAAGATATTAAATTACTTTGTCCATTGCATACGACATTATAAGTCATTTGAACCTAAGTTATTCAAATCGCATCCAACTAATAAAGAGCATGTCCATATTCCATTACGCTAGTAATTCTTGTTTTTTAATTAGTGGTTTCAAGTTGTAGTGTGTTAAAAGTATTATCGTTTCCAATATAATCCGGAACCAAAGGGTTTACCTTTCGTTCAAGCCATGGATGGGTTTCTTAGAATTCTTATCGAACGCAATTGAGGATGAGATGAAATTTGATTACTACTTTTATTAACGCTTTTTAAGGCAACACGTGTTTATTCAATGTCCGTGGGTAATTTAACTATGTTATTAGCTCTGAAAGTGTATTCGTAAGTATCTAGTAATGGTTTTAATCTGCCGCGGCTTTTATATCAGACGACAATACTTTCATTAAAAAAATTGTCACATAAACAAAATAGAAATTAATCCGTGTTTGCTTCTCTACATTTTCAATTAAATTTTCAATCAATTAAACTAAATCATTTACATAAATAAGTTTGTGTCTGGTAAAAGTAAAATAAACCACTACATCGTCTTATGATTCGAAAACAAAAGCCAAACAAACGACACGAAAATGCAATTTAACTTTCAAATAAATAGATCAAACACGCAGAAAGTGATAACATTTAAATGAAGACAACGGCGAAATCTCACGATCTGTCAAATTGTCCATGATACAGTCCACAAGTATGTCGGGTTAAATAAGGCATGTAGACGTCGAGCTGAGCTTGATGCGGCGCATGCTAAACACAACCGTTTCTATTCCGCCTCTAGTTTCACGCGTCGGCGCCGGCGCACACGACTCCCGGATTTTATCAATGTCACGATGAAAACGGGAGATTTGGAGAAAATACCAAAAACGAGTACAAGTTATTTAGATTCAGTGTCGCAGTTAAGAATGCTCGCGGCTCTCGCCTGTTGCATTATGTAGACGCGACGACGAAAACATGAGATACTTCTATTCTATTGTATATGGAATTGGAGCACGTTAGGATTTGAAAATGAAGATGTTGTTTAGTAGTTCTCCATTATAATCTCGTTATAATTTTTTCAACGACGCAATAAACAAATTGATCAATTGACATTGTATTGATACTGATGACATTGTGATAAATTTATATCAATATCATCATCATCGCCATTAACAGACTTTTCAATGTTTATCAATGTTTTTCTGTAACATTTTTTTTTACTTTTGTAATAAATACTATGAATATCTGTAAACTGTAACATTACTATGTGTAGAAAGTGTTGTTCGTATTATTTAGCAGCTCATATTAAATAGAACCCACACAAAAAGTTAATTACGATTTAAAGCGCATAACTAGCTTTAAAATTAACAAAGGTACCTTGAAATAGCAAATATTTTAAATGCAGTCAAGGCAGCCGTTTATTTATTATTCATAGTAGTTTGCTCGATTATAGCTCGGTTTTGCGAGCCACCTTTTATACAGACCAAACTGAAATTTGAATAACTTAGATCAACACAATGAATTAAGGTTGAATAAATAAACTATGAGTGGCTTAATAGTATTGTTAATAATAAAAAACATCCATCTTTAATTGGATTATTTGAAGATCTATTTTTTATTTAGGTAAGGTAAGGTGCTTTTTATTAATTACCTACTTTTGATTACACTACAATGAAAACTATATACATTACGGTAATTACAGTAATAGTTAATCGAAATAGACTGAAATCATAACACACACATACAAGTAAAAATACTAGGAAGTACCTATAGTTCTCATTGAATTGAAACTATTGTGATAGGTACCTAGATTAAAAGTACTACAAACAACGTATGAATGAGCTGTATTAGTTATCTAACCTTAATTGTTTTACTTTTCCGGAACTGATTCATCTGCTCTTAATATAAATAAGAAAGTGATTTCAAATATAAACACATGTCTTTTGTTTTTAAATCAAGAGGTTACAGTTGAAGATCTATGCATTGTTGGTATCTTTCATTTCTCATAATTTTCAATAGCGATATTAATATCGTCAATGTTATGAATATAAGATCTATTGTGATTTATGATAATATAGAAGTCATCTGTAATATAAAAACTGTAGACTAAAGATTAAATATCTTTATCCGGGTTAGGTTTTATTGTGTAAAGCAGGTTTCTAAGAAATGATAGAAATCCAATTTGAAGCCAGTTACATTGAAGGGAAAGTGAGTAAAACGAATATAAAAGAACATGGATCGCACAATAATGCGATTTCTCGCTGTCACCATGCAAAAGTTGAGGCACGTACAATACGCACACTGTCTCAGAGCACATCTACCGAAATTGCAATGCGATGTACCATACACAACATAATCACTACATTGTGATGTCTGTATAGATACCTAGGTAAGTATAAAATAATCCTATTAGCTAAAATATAAAATTAAATGATTATTAAATATTCGGTTTTGCATAAAAATTAAAACCAAGAATAATATTTATTTCCAATTGCAATTGTGATTACAAATTGGTAATAATCGTCCACATATGATAAGATTGTTTTCATTTAATGTTGATATTCTATGGGGAATACCTTATTACATTTTAATCGAATAATACAGCTACTGTTTATCTCTGATACTTTGCTAAAAATATCTTGAAGAAATAAACCAGCCTGACGTATTGTCAGTTTTACTTGAAAATATGTAGGTATATGGTAATTGGTGATATTATACTTAATACAAGTATACTAACAGCTTATGTAACTTCGTAAATGTCATACCTATCACCAAATAAGTTATTTATCCATTAGCACGTTTATGTGATCGAAGAGCGTACTTGCTTAAATAATAAGTCTTACGTAAACGCGACTGGAAAACATATTTTAAGTGAGATACCAATATGATCATGTCTTGTAGCAAGAATGTATTGTTCCTAAAGTTTTTAAGGCAATAGCTTAGTATTTTTCTTATGTGGGTTTTAATTAAGTATACCACAGCAAAATATATGTAACTGAAATCCGATTCAAGACTTTCAAACGATAAACAGATAGTATCAACCCCATATTTTCCACAAAATTCTAGGTCAGGTAAATAAGATAAAACTGTGTATTGAATTGATAAAGATTCGGATACGGATTCTCATAGAGACACGTATTGGCAAGAGGCCAAAGCCGAGCTCTTGACCTAGAGCCACATTTATACAACAGGAACAAAAGAATACGTGCACTGTGTTTACACGGGAAAGTCATTTGCTTCTCTCCTTCTATTAGTATCGACCTCCATAAACTAGACTGGTTACGGTGCATTCTGTAGGTACTTACTCGCGAAACTAGTTCAGACATAAGGGTCGACACAGATTCGGACTAAAACTTAAAACAAAGAGGGGCTAAACGTTAACCCAAAGGTAACGGATAGCACCGCCGAAAGTTCATAAATATTGAAGTTGTTTAAATTTTTTTTAAAGAAGAGATGACTCTTAAATATTAACTGCTTAGGTACCTGGCGTGGTATAGTATGGATAATAAATTTTAAATAGTACTAAGTATATATGCAAAAACTCTTATAAATCCTCCCTAGTAAAAATTTTCCAACCTAAATTTTCCGTTAACATATTGTGTTTCTTTACTTTGAAGGTGTATGTTACTTACATACACAACAAAACAATGCATTGTTTTCATGATAAAATGATTTTTTAAACACAACATTAACATTGTTCCAGTACATAATGCGTGAATAATTTTTTTGCTGTTTAAAATAGACGTATTGTTAAACTAAAAACTACATAATTCCATAATAGCTAGCTTGTTTTATTTTTTATTTATTTATAGCGCAAAACAAAAGTAGGTATCCTTAGCGCTTTTGTTTGTTAGTTTAGTGCTCGTATTTATGTATATTTTATTATAAACTTAGCTAAAAATATTATCTTGATAAAGCTTATCACCGTTCCAAATTGTACATTTAATGTTAGGTATAATAAGTACGTATAAATATACCTATTAGTAGTAGAAGGTACACGATCCGTAACAGGATAATGACGCGGTCTACACAAATTAGACGCCGATTGGATCGTAATACACCCGATGGGAATTATTACTGACACCAACTCGCTCGCTTGGCTTGCTAGATAGAACAGGGACTCATTCATACGGTGGGTCTCTCAGAGGACGAATTTCAACACTGTATATTCAAACAAAACGTAATAAACAGATTTTTGTAAAGAATCAGGGTAAGTATCTTAATAAACGATCATTCTATTGAACGCTTTTAGGGAGAGTTGCTTGAGAAAATCACCTAAGTACACTGTAAATCACAACTACTTTCTCTCATATCACTTAAATATATTATAGTTTCCGAATTACTCAATAAATAAAGTTACATTAATGTTCCTTTGATTTCAGCAAATCCCAGCACTTCGTTTGCAAAACAAGTGCCGACGCATTCGTATACAACAAGTAACCGACAGTAATTTACAATTAAGAAAGAGTAATTCCTTGAAAATCTGCACGGATAATCCTGGATCCGGCCCTCTTGGCCCGAGCGAGATGCCACAGGTGTCAACACTGTCGACGCCCTATCAACATAACGCCTCGTGACGCGAGCATACGTCGAATTAGCAATATCACATACCACACTATTAATATCCAACGATATTAATATAAGCCTGTTCGTTTTGATTAAGTACATTGTCTTACAGTAACTCAGGTGTGAAAGATTATTCTTGAGTATAGAATGTTTGAAATAGTTTTGGATGCTGTGTTGGATCATTGTCAATGTAAACAATTTGAAGAATGTATTGGAACGAGTTTTGTGATTGTAAATACTTTGTTGCGCTGTTGCTTTTTGGTTAATTAAGCAATTATAATCTCATTAATGTGAATTATCAGTAAATAACTAAGGTGTTAAGGAAAATAAGTACAATATTTTTCAGCAATGTCTTTATCGCAACGCTATACTTGCCTAGATAATGCAATTAGACTCAATAATAGCAAAATACAGTGTTCATAAAATGAAGATGTACGGGAAATATGCAGGTAAATGCATGCAGTGCATACCTACATAGTAATGAGTGCAAACCTGAAATGTCAGCGACACAAAAACCAATTCTCATTAGTACTAGTTAACAAAGATACGAGATTCATGTTTGTTCCGGGAAAGACAAACAAGAAGACACTCAATACTCAAATACTAATGTTACATAGGATACACATGTTTAAAATAAAGGTAAAACGCTAAGCAAGGAATGGAACTTAATATTTTTGCTGTTTTCTAGGAAACGACGACGGCAATTAGCTGGTTTTAAGTAGTCAACATCTCGATTTACCTACCTTCAAAGAAAACAAGACAATGAAGAAATAAACTTCTTTGTGTCCTTTCTTTTAAATCACTTTCTTCAATAATGAAAATGTTTTCCACTTAACTTTAGCTGACGCGCAATATCACGGCGCACTTGAAATATTTATATACGATAAAATATAATTAATCACATAAACGCTTTCTACGTCCAAACCGCTGGGTATAAGTATACAACTTATGGTTTACAAACTGTCAGTTTCGTTACGTAGTTAGTGCGTACAATATTTCACACGCTTTGGCACACTCCCGCGCATCTTCGGAAGCGGAACAAGACACACACGCGATGACGTACGGATGCGTGTTAACTTTATTCGCAACAATGTTACATCACGATACAATTTACAAGCATTCGACACACCATAATGCATTACTGAAAGATTTATTTATTTAGAGTCAATTTTACAGTATGATTAGTTTCTGGTTATTTACAGATTGATGACTTTTGTTAATTATCTGGAGGTTACAGACAAGATGGAGATTTTATATTGATTTATCTTATTAATAAGTGCCACTGCAAAAAAATACTTTAGTGACTATCTGTAGATGATTGGAAGGAGGAAAGAAGCCTTTGCGATCTGGATACGGCCCCGTGTCGTTTTGGTTTTTATTTTCTGTCAAAGGTTATCATAAAGATACCTACTTGGCTTGATACGTGATACGCTGATACGGATACGGTGATCGGATCGAGCAAATACTTAATGCATATCTTAACCAGCCTTAAGACATCTGATTTGATATAAAAATATTAGTTACAAAAAATTTACAGTAATGCGTTTGCAATTTGCAACAATCTATCATAATTTTGAGCGGTACACACATAGAAAGTGGCAGTAGACCTATCCACTGTCAATTTACTGTGCACTGGAACGTGTAATTGTAAAGTTTCCATAAAAATTGCATGGGGGCGTTAGTGTACGGTATTTACACTTTCGATTGATGTCATGAAATAAGGAATCGATTTAAGTACGGCTGTAATGGTTACCTTGCTAGCACAAGCACTGCAGCGATAAAATAATCGCTTCCCATTGCACTAAATCTAAATTACAATACGTTATTATTATGATTTTCGTAAATTATTTAAATTTTTGTACAAAATAAGATTCAAAACAAGATTGTTATCAAATCAACAGGTGCAATGATAATGAATAGTATCAACTTTCAATTGTTTATCTTGAAGTTCAAATGTTTCTCGTCTGGCTGGCGTGGGCCCAAAGACGATAATTGTTCGGTAAAAGCTGTCGAACGCAATGTGATTTATTAATTCAATGATTAAAATAGGGTGTGAACGAATATAGAAATACCGATGTGTCCAACTGCCGTGTTGCCAAGTTGTCATTTAGCCGATTGTCACTTTTGATTGCTTTGGTTAATATCGGATTAAAAATATCGCGTAACCATGTTGTTTAGCGGTATTTAAATTCCGAACTTTGGGATTAATTTAAAAAAAAATAATTATACAAGTTGAATGACCACTCAATTTCCAGTAGGTACCTATTGAAATAGCTTGATTATCAAGTGCTGTTAAAATAATATTTTAAATTGTTATCTATTGCATTTATATTTTTATTTAGTAACTAGCTGTCCCGGCGAACTTCGTCCCGCCTTAGAATGAACTTTATCGTGTAGGAATAAAGTTCAAATTGACTCTACATTTTAGTAAGAAAACATTTGTATGGGAAAAAGAAAAGGTCTGTTTTAGGGCTTTCCCGGCAATTATTCGAATTTTTCTCACCGTAAGAACCATCCTTGGACTTCAATGAACATTTAAAAAAAAGAATTAGCGAAATCGGTCCAGCCGTTCAGGCGTGATGCCGTGACAACGGAAAACGGGTTTCATTTTTATATATATAGATATTATTGGATACTACCTAAATCATTTAATTCATAAAGTATAATAAATTACAAATGTCAAAAAAATTAAAAAAACATACTTATGGCTAATCAAACAATCCCCCCCTGGTCGTTCCCTGTGCCAAGGTGCCTATGACGCTGACCGCGTTTCCACGCTGAATGGCGATGGCCAACCTATGCACCAAGAACGATGCCGAACGGGGGTCACCTGTTCTGTCGCTCAGTCTACGACCTAACTCCTTCACAAAAATCCTACAGACACTCATGCATCATGCATTTATATTGATCAATTAGACTTCAAAAGAATATGGAGCAAACAAAGACGTTTAAAGACGCTGCCTACGCCTAAAGAAAAGAGGCGTAAGTTTATGTAACGAAATATTAATGGGTACTAAAAGTTTAGTAAGTAATTACGTAAAGTAGCTACTAATTAGGAATTTGTTTCAAAGTTAAATAGCAACCGAGTAAGTTTTAGCGAGATGCAAAGTCATCAGATGCGGTAATTAGTTAGCAATGGTTGCTTCAAATACTTTTTTAAACTTACCCAAAGCAGTAGAATAGGGCTGCACCCAGGTTCCTGAAAACAATAAAAAACATTTAATAACTAGTTACATAACTATTACTTACGTTTTACACGGATAGGTTTTCCCTAAGAATTTAAATATTAATATAAATTAAAGCGCAAATAAAGGCTTGTTTATTTTATACCTATATCTAGTTTTTATAAACCTTGTAAGTTGAGGCTTAGCATACGTGCCGCGATAATAATCTCACGTCATGCTGTCCTTATCACATTTAAAACTATTGACAGAGAAGTAAGCGTGACAAAACCATGACAACGTCTTTTAACCGAGTGTATGCTAAGCTAGCAGAACTTTTATTACAAACTGTATTTATAAAGGACAGAATCGATCATAAATCTAGTTGTTTTAAAGTAATGTCATAATGCAACTATTGTATTATACACTTAACCTAATCTACAATATGCACTAGCTTGTATAGCCAAATCGATTGCTACTAATAAAAGTAATAACATCAGTAGATACCAGCAATCAAGGCATTTTAATACCTAAATGTCTTGTAATAAATATTAATAACCTTGTAAATGCTTGTGCGGAACCATCGCCCTCCATTAGGGGCGGTCATTAGTGGAAAAACGATCAAATCAAACATCAAGTAACTGTTCTCTGTCAGTTAGTAAAGTTGAAGTAAAGCGGCTACACTGTTGCCACTTTATAGGAAAATAAATACTAGGAAATGAAATGCTGCTATGTATACACTTTTTTAATAAATAGGTACTCTGTGTTGATGTTACTAGTCATTTTATAAGCAAACTCTTGTAACGTATATAAGGATGTTATCAGACTAATCAAGTGATCGTTAATCATAGTCATCAATTATGATGATGCCGTTTGTATAGAATAAACTATCGATAGACTGCGACTAATCGATCGATTGATCGGCTGACATCCCTAGACCAAAAGTAACTCTGTTAAAAAGTTTATTCAACAAATCAGTGACAATTTACACAAATAGTTTTAATGTAGTGATGATTTCATAGCGTCCCGACGAACGGGGTTTTATTTAAAAGTATGATTTCCTCGGAAATAGTATGCAAAAAGGCAATTTTTTGAAGTGACATGATTCATTCAGGGGATCATTGCTGAAAACGGGGATTAACTGGAATTGCATTGCGATTTTCGATTTGCAATTGTAATTTTCTGGACATTATTTCATTTTTTACAATGTTTCTTTGCTACCATTAGCAATATTTTATTTATTTCTACTTTAATTACATGTACGATAGATACAAACTATTGAAACTTATTGTAATTCAATACGTCGTGCGTGTGTAAATAATAAAATTCATGTTTGTAGTCCAATTGGCATTAAAAGTTACAGGGTTACAATATTTTTATAACCCCATTACCCATTAATTAGTACCTATAAACAACATGTAACGTTGAATATTAATACTGACATTATTATTGGCAATAGAAATATCTAGTTCAGTTCAGACTATTCCAATCCAATGTCAGGACTATACTTCTATCAAAAAGTGACTTTATTAATACCTATTATATTAATAAAGTCACTTTTTACCTACCTACCTAGGTAGGTACTTACTCCGAATCATAATATTGAATTCTACTAAATAAAGTGTTTTCTCAAGAAAATAATATGTACTTACCTATCTTTTTATATGCTAACACCTTATTTCACTCATGCTTTCACCTTATCTTAAATCAAAAATTGACAGTATTATCATTTTCATCAACGAGGAAGTCAAATGATGGCGACCACATCATTGATTTATCGAGATGATTAAACCGTTTGTTTGAAATTATAGGCACCTTGTACAAATAGCTTCTGGCCAAAATATGTCAATATTTCAAGAACAGGTTAGTATAACATGTTACCTTATAAAATAGATGTAAATTGTGTATAGTCGAGCTTTCCTTTGGCAATGAAAACGACCCCGTCATGTCTATAGAATTATAAACTCAATTACACTGCAAGGCAATACACTTTAAAGGTAATGCGGATTTAATTTTTGGCCCTCAATTATTTTTGTCAATGTCATGTCAATGAAGTCATGTTGAGATAAGGGTCCTTAAACACAAGAGTCTTCGTGATCGGCATATGTCATATTTGTATAGCTTTTATATTATTTTAATCTGAGTTGTGAATATGATATTTTTAACTAACAGATACGACAAATTCAAACAAAGGAAAAGGATTCTAAAATTACAAAGCAGTTTGACGTTTGATAAGCCACCGCCACCAAAATCGAGTTTTTCATATAAAACGTCAAACAGCAACCATCAAGTATGTAAAAGCGCCTAACAATGCAGATTCTAGAAAATCTATTTAACTATAGCCGCCATGATAAGGGCTTAAAAGTAAATAAGCAGTCACAACTGCTCATAGCAGAATCTCCGATAATCCGGGACTTAGGAAGCAGAAAGTATGCCGGAAGAGAACCAATTGACACCGGCAACTATAAATATTGCCGACAACAAGTGGCTTGTTAAAAACAAATAACGGCGGTAGACTATAAATCAATTAATAAGACAACACTGACGTATTTTTGCGCAGTTATTTTGAGATATTATGGAACGCGTAAGTAACAGCGATTAATATCAACTGTAGTTGTTCTTTTTTGGTGAAGCCTATATCGTTAGCGAAAACTGGCTTGTTTATAACAATAGATAAATAAGGGTCTTTATGTACTACTGGTTGAACAGCTGAAACGGTTTTCTGTTTATGAAATTGTGACAAATTCGCCGGTTAGATGCCTACCGCGGTTGTCGTTATGTATATCAACACACGAACATATTCAACTGTTCAACGTATAATGCGACTGAAACTTAAATAAAAGAAATGTGTTAAAAGAGTTTCCTGAGTATAACTCTATCACGAATCAGCTTTTAAATACCTCACCCTGACCACTCCTAACACAAATTGATCAAGCATTTGCTTCACAGCTGTATAAATTCATTCAAACATTGTTTAACACCTACTAGCCTAAAGAAACTTGTTGTTTTGATGTTTTTATAGTAGGCCAGTGGTGTGAGCGCCCACTATGACCCTGTTTACATAAGAGCACCGGTTTTACCTCAGACAAGGTCGGAGACAGGTCTGACGGCACTTCAACTCTCCGCTTATTATGCGATCCTGACAGACATTATACCGGTATCATACGTAAATCTCATTCTAGCATTCCAGTAGGTACCTACGTAGGTAGTTTTAGAAGTTTAGATATATCTAGCCAAATTCTTGAAATAGTTCAATGCTTAGTACACAATAGTGTACCTAGGAGCAAAGATAATTGTCTATCACAAGAAAAACTGAAAAAGTCACATCATTGTTTTGCTTTTGTTTTTAAGCATACTTACAAGACTAGAAGGAAGGGCATACTGAACTGAAAGTCTTTCATGTTAAGGAAAGCTTCAATGAATATTTGATTTGTTAATAATATATCAAGAGTAGGTATCTAAAACAATCAAAATCCTTTTAAATATTTTTACACGTAATACTTACAATCTTATTACTTATCACAAACTTTTGCATATTTATTTCAAAAATTCAAATAAGGATGCTGTTATATAATAAACAATCTTGCTTAATAATTGTTACTCAGTAAAATTGCAACTCGAAGAATATTGTGCAAAACATAAAATTTTACTATGGTCTAGTAATTTGCAATTGATAATGATTATGAATTTTATACTCATCAGGGATCGGCAACTTGCAGCCCGCAGACCACACGCGGCTTTTGGTATAGCCTACTATTTTAATTTATGCATTATTTTAAAATATATATGTAGAAATATCGGTAATTTGAATTAGGTATCTATGTTATTTAATTGAAAAGTTTGGGATAGGCTCTTCTTCCTTTAGTCTATGATTTTTAGCTATACAATTCCTGATTTAATTAGTGTTTTTCCTACATCTAATGATAAAATATGAAAATATGTATCGTAAGTTATATTATTATACAATACAAAGTATGTAGGTACCTACTTCTTATTTTTAGGTAAATAGGAGTTAAACCATGTTAACCTTTCTCTATGTAGAGTCTACGCAGAGTAAAATAGGTATACTAACTTGAAAAATTAAATGTCATAATAATATTTTATGATTTTGTAGCCAGACGCCATTAAAATTCCTTTAGCTTTAAAGCAATTACGCAAATGTGTAATTTATTTTATTAATCGTAACTGTGAATTTTCACACTTTGTTTTGCAAACATATTTTCTGCACATGTTGTTATAAAAGTTGGCTTTTCCATCGCCATAAAGTTGTGTTTGCTTTTTGTTACTTGCTGATTTTTGTTAATACTAGTATCTTTGTTAATACTAGTATCTTTGAAGAAATCCATTACCTGAGGAAAATCACAGCACAAAATTGAATATATCTCATCTTCACTGCAAAAAACTAAACACTATCACTAAATATTAATAGATACTAATCTTTTAACTTGTTACGCATACTTTTTTATTATACATTATTGTAACACATATTTTGACATTGACATGGCACACGTGTACGAAAAACTGTTTACGTTAGTTACACGTACATAAATACGTAAAGCAATAAATATTTAGTAGGAAAGATGAAAGGGCGTGTAAAACGATCCCGGGAGCGTGCGAGACGCGAGACTCACTTGTTTTGAGCAAATCTCATGAGTCTACGAGAAAGATGCGCCCACGCACCGCGCTAATATTACGTGCCGATTGTCAACGGCCGCGGCCCTGTAGGCAAGGCCGCCTGGAACGCAATTTTGACCCATTTTTTTCATTTGTTGGTTTGTTAAAAGTACATATAAAACTTTTTTGAATTAAGTAAGAAGAAAGTTGAAAGATATTTATCTGTCGTCTGTCTCTGTGAATATTAAGAACATTAAATTACAGGTAATAAATAATATATAGAATTATATGCTGTATTAATTAATTATTAGGACATGGAAATGGTATAGGTTGTGTGCATTGGATTAGTGCCATGACTTATGTTGCATTCAAACAGAGTAAACTCAAAAGACTCACATGATCAACTTTTCGTCAAGTGTCGCATTCTGACCTAGAGCAACAATTATTATAAATAGAGTCAGTACCAAGTTAATTACATTTTAATAATTATATAGATAAATACCTCCGCAGAGTTCAATTACAGTTAAGTAGATCAAAGTGAATGCCTAGTGAAGGTCATGTACGAACAGATTTAAATGAAGTAAATTGTAGAGAACATTACCTTCATTGAAATACCTTGTTTAAAAAAATGTTTATTCATATTTTTGAACAGGTATTAGGTACTTATATTATTTAACCAATATTAATAGCCATTGTGAAGGAGGATCGTATTACTAATTTATGTCAAAAAATGTTTACAACAAAATACATGTAGGTATGATGGAATCGTAGAAAAAATTGTCTACATAGCAACTGCGTACCTTCTGATAAAGTTTTTGTATGGGCAAAAATTAAAGTTCGGCCACTCGTAGAATTATTTCAAACTCACCTTTTAACAAAAGAAAATCAACATTATTCCACGCAAACAAAAGAATTGGATCAGTTAAAGTCACAAATCACTGTACTCGAATCGGCAGACACAAAACTACCAATAAAACACTAGTACAAACTTCATATCGAAAATCTAAATATAAAATTCATGTCGTAAAACTCAAGCTATTGGATTTTGCAAGAAGCGCATAAAGTTATATCGTAAACAAACTATTTCTGATTAAGCTTGCTCAATAGCACTCACTTGTGTACAAAATGTAGATGAAAATGTATTCGCTTTGGATCCAAGGTTAATGCGAAGGCTAGTCGTGTTCATTCATTAAATATAACACCGGTAACCAGCTCGATTATGCAGTTCCCAGTCATTGTGCTTTACATTCGCTGCGACGATTCTTACAATTTATTCAAATTTTGTTGTTGCTATGATCTGCTGTTGCTTAGGTTTCCCTAAACGAGTTCACTCCGCGCCACATAAAATGATATACTTACAAATCATTCAATATATTGTTAAACAGGCTTGTTAACAAATAGGTATGTGATATTTAAACACATTCTTCTTGCGATTTATATGTTAATTAATAGGTATTTGAATTAACTCATAAAATTAAAGTCTTGAGTTCATGCACTTCCACGTGCGTGATAGACATGACTGTGACATTCTTCATAGAAAATATTAACATAAGTTTTGCTTTAGTCGACACTACAGGAAGTAAGATAAATATCTTGCTATTGTCGCACTTATCAAATGAGATGTAAGATAGGTATTATTTTCGACAACAATCTTCGCTTCATAATCACAATTAAAGTGACATTAGGGATCTCTAATCATTTACAGTATCTTTTATAAATTGTGGAGACGACAACTTCCCAAAAGTAGTCTCATATACCTCAAAATATTCATACTTTAGCATACGTCTATTTATCTACGTACACATCAGCACTTAGGCCGCTTTTAACTCACTTAAACAGAACAATTGAGCTCACGTTTCATTTCATTTATCATTTGCAATAATTTGACCGTTTATCCGCGACGTGAACCGCGCTAACATTATAAAAGTAGGTGGCTTTGTTCAGAGTAAGCAATCATCGAGAAATCTGATCGCTTCGGGCGTGAGGGTAGGTAATTTAGTACGGAAAGATTAGACAGAAACCCGTGGTTTACTAGCAGTTTCTACCAGGCATGACTGACCAATCAATTGTATCTACTAAAAGTCCTGACAGAACTTGACTGGCCTTTGCTCTTTCCTCACAACAAACTCGCCCTTCAAAATATCACCGGCTTGAGAAATATAAACTTAGCAAAAACATTTTGCTAAAAAGTTGTAGTACATAAAAAGAGCTGTTTAAAGTTTAAATGAGTCGTATGACCTAAAAACATTATCTGAAAACATGACGCTGCATTCGCAAGACCTGAGTAGGGGTACTTAGTACAGCGACATTTAGACAAATGGAACACGGATCGAATTCAATACTGCCAAGAGGTCAAAGTGTCAAGTAACCTCAAAATACGTATTGTCTGTTGCGTGCGGTCGGATGAGTCGTGACGTAACATTTTGCCGCATTATTGGGACGACTCGCGAAAGTTGTGGAGCCAGTTTAGACTGCGCGCGCGCACCTTGCTATGGATGTCAACTGTCACTCTTCATAGTATCTTGTGGTACTAGTTTACTAGGTGTATCAACGTGTTTAATGATTTTAAAGGGTAAATATTCTTGTAAAATAGTATCTTTTATGGGGCTCCATTTTAAAGTAACCATTAAAAAACTAAAAGACATCTGTGTAACATTGTAATCAAATCAACAAATTATTATTTTTCGAGTAGATTACGAAATCAGAAAAAGTTTAAAACTAAAGAGAGCACATTACCAACGACAAAATATCGCATTTAAGAACGAAGAAGAATAAGTTGTAGTGGTAGCCCTAACACTGGCTGCTTTGGCCGTTGCTCGATTGGCCACTGTGTCATCGGAGCAAGGCGACTGGCCACCGCGGATAATCGAGCTAATTGCCATTACGGGCTTCGGGAAATCTCTACCGTTTTGTCTCTTTTTGGTAGCTAACGTCACCCGTTTGAGAAGTTGTTTCTAAGTGCATGTATACTATAGTATATGTGATAGATAAAGATTAGGTAGATATGTTGTTCTTTATTTAAGGTTTAAATTAGGTAATTTGTATCTAGCAGCGTAGTTTAAGTTTTTTTGAATATCTCGTTATTTGCCATCAAGTTCTCGAGTAGGTATGATTTATCATAGCTCTTTCGTAGCAACCAATTTGGGTAAAAGTAATTGTTTACATCCAACGACGGACGATTCTGTAATCATCTTTGATTAGTTACGTTCGTTTATCTTCCTACCATACGAAATCAAATTGCACATTCCATTACATTGTCAATTAAAATGAACATTCTGGTATTTATTCGATAAATGTGGGAAATCGGAACACAATCAACGTTAAAATTGGAGAATGATGGAGTAGATAAAATTTTATTAACAAAATAACATATACCAAAGATTAATACACAAATCGTAAATAAGTATAGGTACATCAACTATTTGCTTGAATGAAATAGCTTTACTAAAATAAGATAACTGGAGATAGTAGAATCGTAGTCGATTGTTAGAAAATTGCAAGCTACTTGTAGTAATGGGTAGAAGGAAACTATAAAAAAAACATTACTTTGAAACCAAAAAATTGGGTAAATAACCACGAATATTCAGCAACAGGTAATTATTATAATTAGAGTACACAATACACATTAATGTGACCGCGTCACGCCCTGCTAAACTGATTTATTTGTATTCTACTCCTCTAGGCCTACCGCCTACCACGTAACGCAATACTTTGCAATATTGTTGACCAACGAACAGACAAACCGTTGTTATATTATAAGATACCGGTCACGATTTACAATTACAAGCAGTTTTCAAATGTTTTGTGTTATTATGTAACGAAGACAATTTAAGTGTGTAGTTTTATTAGAGCCATTAGATGCATATTCTAAATGTTTGTTTTAATGATTACGTTTTTATAAATATTTTGAAATACTGATAAATACCTACTACGTTATTAATTTAATTCAAAACCAGTAGTAAGTAACAAGTTTTTAGTTGGTATAATGAATATCAAAACCTGCACCAAAATTACGTGGGTTGAAAAACTTGAAAGTTACGTTACGAATCGTAACGTTTACGATACGTTTTAGATACTTATTTTGTTATATTATTTTTGTTACGCACTAAATAGAGCAATTACAAGAAGCATTATTCTTATTTTGCTTTTGTACTACAACAAAAGAGAAAATCATTAATTTTTCTTTTTTTTTTCATTTTTCTTAAAAAAGTATGTTTTTTTGTTGGTTATCTATATCTAAAATTATAAAACTTTTAAAAATCTAAATAGGAATAACCTAAAACCTAAATATTTAACCTTAAAGACCACCACTGAATTAATAATTATAAACTCCTAAGCAGCATTGATTATTTTGGATTGTTTTTAAAAAAGTGGTCTCCGTCGTTTCAAAACCGTATTACTGCAATCGTAACGGTACAAAGTGAAGTCACCTCAACCTTTAAAGGCAAAATAACTTGCATTGAATATCTTTAAGAAATCACAGAATGCGAATTGGTTAAACTGGAACCAAATTGCAATTTATTTTATGATGCGTCATGAAAATAAATCTTATTACCACAAGATTTTTCATTATTTATTTATTAACAAGTTAGGTACTAGTACTTAATTTAATATACTTAAGTTTAATTCTTTTCAGCATCAATAAGCCATAGCAATACGTTTAATTAATTAAGCGAGAGATATCAAATAAACGAAAATACTCTTCAAACCGAATGATATTAATTTCCAAACGTGATAATAATATTTGCGAGTACATAAACCATATTCAATTTAAGTAAAAATTGTAGGTAGGTGTCGCCTACTTCAATTTCACGAAAGTAACATAAGTTAAACCTGCCAAAAGCATTTCAAGCTTTCTTAACGATAATCTATTTTTTATCCCGCTATAAGTAACAAATTGAGTTTAAGAGCTAATTTTTCGAGCACTAAGCCTCTTTTGTAGTCACTTGATCGCTATTAAATTAGTCGTTGTTTTAAAATATTTTTGGAAAAGATGCTTTTACTTGTAGATAATGTAAATAAATACCACAGA